>PYXC01001975.1:0-277500 GCA_015244755.2 Tenualosa ilisha | reverse complement strand
GCATGTCTACTCAGTAACAAACGCTGGCACGTTCACCCATTCATTCCATTTCTATTTACTTAGCAGAGTTCTCACATTGAAGAACAAATTGCTAGCTCTCAGCAACCACAAAGTACTTCAGATGTCTTTAAAAAATGTAGGCTCACACTTGAAATTCAAATTAGCTCACAGTCCACATGGAACATCAATATCAATTCGTACCAGGAGAGAAACACATCAGAAACAGCAGAAGAAAATATCCCTCTGGCTAAGGAACCTGTCATGACAGTGAAAATAAAATGTGACTGACACATGCCCACCCACCTTTACACACACACATACACACACACACACATTCACACACAGATAGCCCTCCTGCTGTTTTGGCTCTATGGCTTGTGACACGTCAATGAGTCTGTTCTGTGTACTTTATCACACCTTGAAATCCCTCTCATTCTGTCTTTCACACTTCTACACACAGTCATTCTCTGCTGAATGTGGGCCAGGTTTTTTCTACACACACATAGCTGCACAGTAAAATGAGTGCCAAAATTGTTGCATTTTTTTCATGATCAATCCACAATGGTATCGGTTTCAAATGTCAAAAAGTATGTCACAGTGGAGTAGACTAAATTAAACTCTTCAGCACAATAAAACAGCGGGTTTTGCCAAAACTGCGACAGAACAGTCAAGCCAATAAATCTATTTGAATTTGTGTCTCCGCATTAAACATTCATAAACCAACAAAACATTGTCTTGGATTACTGTAACTTTGTAACACTGTAGAACTGGACAGTGATGGAGTGACAACTCTATTAGAATACAATTTTACTCCATAGTTAATTTCCTGTGCACTTCTGAAGCTTACCTGACAGTATCCCCTGAAATACTGCATCATCTCAAAGGCCTGGTGCCTCACTAGAGGAACAACGGGGAGCTATTCAGCTGTCCATGTGCTAGACTAGTCTGAGTACCTGTCTGTCAGCCTAGGAGAGAGAAAGAAAGACAGAGAGAGAGAGAGAAAGAGAGAAAGAGAGACTGCTGTGTGTGAGAGAGAGAGAGAGAGAGAGAGATTTATGGAAGACAGCAGCCTACTATGCCAGTCAAAACTCACAGATGATTTACGCTCCAGGGTGAGCTATGTGTCCGTGGGTGGTTAGCAAAGGATTGGGATCCACGTCAAAAAAGGAGAAAAAAAATGGCAAAACTTCAACCCCCTGCTTGCTTCCATCGTGGCCCCAAGGGGCTTGTGGCTGCCTACTACACCAATGCCAACTTCTTTTTCTCCCTCTCTTCTTCTTCTCCTCTGCTATCTCTCTCTATTCCCTTCTTTTCCCTCTCCTCTGCTCTGTACTCATCTCCCCTCTGCAACCTCACTCTTCCCATCAAATCTGTGAGGCTGCTGCCCAATGTGTGGGAGTCAAGTGAAGCAGAGGGAATTAGAAATAGGCTGTGTCGAACAGCATTACAAACGATGCCTACTTTACAAACAAAATTTGTCACATACTTATCAGGCAGAATTAGAAATAAAGTCAAACAGCATCAAAAACGACGTCAAATAAGCAAATTCTCTCTAAAATTATGATCTCCAAAGTTCATCGATGAGCTACTTTCACCACAGGAGGCTTTTTCAAGTCACCAATAACCAGGTTAAGCTGGACCAGCATTTTTCCACATGAGTATGTGATTGCATGCTAACATAATTTCTACATCAACACACAGCACAGCACTGACCCTTGGTGCTGGACCAGTCTGTGAAGCCCAGCAAACTGCTTATACCCAAATAGCAAGACATCCGCTGGCATTTTGATTGTAAGTTGAGCAAAAACACCAGCGGACCACCAGTGTATTGCTATCTGGGTACCATTAGGGAGTAATGACTAAGTCATCCAACAGAACTAATCATACTAGCGTGGCATAGCAGCAGTGCTAGTCTATGAGGTCCATTGCAGGAGCATAGCCCATACCATGTCAGTGAATCAGTAAAGCTACCTAGCAGCATCACAAAAGCACAGTTTAGCATCTTAAGCTAAGGAGTTCAACTGCAGTGGATGAGGTCAGCTGCAGTGGATACACACTAGACACATTAGCACAAGAATGTGAATGTATGTGGAGCTTTTGTTTACTATGCTTTTATGCTCAGGAACAGAATGACTTAGATTCACTTCCTCTCAAGGCATGCAGCTTGTTTGTGCCCCCCTTCAGTTATACTGGCCTGGATAAAAGCAGTGCCACAAAGGACTTGTGACATCCTGATGACACAGTGAAGTACAATTCAAGAGCCACAACAACAAGGAAGCTCACCTCTACAGGCCCTCGATGCTTTTGAGAGAAAATACAGAGAATACAGATCAGAACAGCATGCAGGCCCCCATCGATACCGTAGGATGTCATGAAGCCTGACAGCTGACAAGTACGTGTCTGAGAGTGCATGTGTACATACGAAATAGAAGCCGTTACTTGGGTTGGGTTGGCTCTGCTCGCAAGGATGCATTGGTTGAGGTTGAATTGTGATGGTGTTCTTTTGGAAGGATGGATGGAAGGGTGGAGAGTTTAGATGGATGACAATCGAGGGCTGAGAGTAATTTACTACCTCTGAGACCAAAAGGTTCTGAGTGTTGTGAGGCTAGGGTGCTTTATTTTTTTGTAAGTCTCCCGTGCTCTGCAATGGGGTCCCCTCAGGTGATGGGTTTCGCCCAACCAGGCAGAACACTGTGCAGCAACTGTACTACAGTAATTTCCACCGAATCAAAAACAATCGATACAGGTAATGGTTGGAGAGAGGGGGGTCTTCGTAAATCAAATGGCTGTGAGCCCATTTCAGCTCTCACAGCGGGGCGCGGGGAACAGGATTACCAAGGTCAGAGCAAAGGTACCGCACTTAACTGTTCCATCCGAGGAGTGTGCACTTCATTTTCACTTTTGGGCCCCAAAGCAGCTGGAACTCCTCTTGCCACAAAACAGAACAGGGGGTTGCAGTACCTGGAGGCACTGACGGACGAGCCATGAGCACCACACATTTTCCAGCAGGCGATTTGTCCCAACTACCCTTGAAGCCAGCAAGGGGGAGAGAAATCACGCTCATGGCCTAGCCACGCAGCCATAACAATGATATGAGGCAGTAGCTACAAGGCCGTTATGGAATTTCATGTGTGAAAACCCACTGAACTAGAAACAATGAATATGTAACCCCGACCAAGAAGTAATGGGTTATTTAAAATGGGGGGGGGGGGGGCGGCAGCAAAAAGAGAATAAAAACGTTTAATAAAACACCAGAATCCACAAATTCATTTCCCTTGTCTCAGCAGTTGTAGACTGGGCATGCTCGGTGCATAGCGTACAAACAAAGAGGTTCTCACTCTCCTCTTTCCCTTAAATTATTCTCATTTAATGAGATTTCAGCTTCAAACATGACAGTGAACAACATCTCCCCTGCATACAAATGGATTTGTGAGATGTACTTTGGCTGTCACTGAAAAAGATTCAGTTTTCACTAAAAATCAGGGAAGCTGAGACAGTCCTGTGTTCAAATCCAGCGCTTTAACTTATCATGTCTAAACATCTGCTAGCCTGAGCTGACAGCTTCGGAGCACAGAAGTGAAATAAAAAAAGAGCTTTTGTTGGCGCTTGTTGGTGGCGTTTTAGAACTAGAGCGCTATCTCACACGAAAGGGAGCGTTTTTTAAAAGAATGCTGCCAGTCAGGCACCGATGCACAGCGACGGAAACAAAACAACAATCTATCAAATGAAAAGTAAAAAGCCTTTGTACCCTGGCATCCTGCGCAACTGCAGCTTTGATTTACTTTTAACACGGCTCGCCACGGCCATGTCAAATTTTAATCTGCCCTCCTCTGATAAGCCCTGACATACCACAACAGCAGATTTGTGTACAGGGCAGCAGCAGGGAAAACACACATACAACATGCAGGCCCAAATAGCAAAACTATTCCTCATTTTTAAATAGCTGTCCCATATGCTTCTCTCTCGAATGCCAAGGTCTGTATTGAAATTTGACATATGGGCTTCTTTAATGGCCAAATGCCAATGAAATCTTGCCAAAGAATGATTTGTCAATCATGGGGGCCAGATTTATTTTTTTTAATTCTTTTTTTATGGGAAACATCTCCTAGACCACAAGAATAGGAATATAAATCAAAATGTAATTTTACTTGTGAGCTGTGTGTACATCAGATTGTCATCAAATTGGATTACCTGCTCTCTTAGTCTCAAATCTCTTTTGCGATGACTGCTTCCTATGACTCGTCCAGATTCTGACGGCACTCTACATCATACTGTGTGTGTGTGTGTGTGTGTGTGTGTGTGTGTGTGTGTGTGTGGTGTGTGTGTGTGTGTGTGTTTCGTCCCCTTTTCTTTGCAAGGCCTCCCACCTTCTGGCAGTCTGCCACTAGTCAGTGTGAATACACGAGAGCACACAGACACAAACAAACACAAATATTTTAAAAATATCTAAGATCTTACATGCACCATATGCAAATACACTGCACTCCACTCCTTAATTGCACAAAATTGTTATGTAAAAACAAGACGTGTTTAAAAACAAGTGTCTAAGACCCTGGAGTGTTCTTTTAATTGTTCCCTCCCGTATCAGTGGACTCGCAATGGCTCTCCCTCAAGAGCTCTGACACACGCCATCACCGTGGCAATGGCAATTAAGCATGGGTCATTCGCTCCAGAGGGATGTGGCGGAACGGTGATGTCACAAAGGCAGGGCTGGCTGCCATGGGTGCGGGAAACAGAAATAGCTCACCGTCTCCCAGGTGACTCCCTCTGTCTTAACTGATGCAACAGTTAGTTAAGAGCCACTGGAGTGCGATGGCAAGCATGCTTAATTACACACGCAGCTTGTCGCCTCGTTCAGTTTTCTTACAATCACATTACGTCTCCCAGAGACAAGCTGAGAGAGCCCATGCTTGGGGTGATCTATGGTCAGCAACACATGCCCAAATTTACTCTAAAACTGTGTGTGTGTGTGTGTGTGTGTGTGCTAGTGCACACATGTCAATTAGTGAGACCCAATAAAACAGCCAGAAAATTGCCAATACCTTATTAGGTAAATCAAAGGAAAAAAATTATTTAATCTGCATGTGCGAGAACTTCACACACTATGAAAGTCACTTCCCAAAAGTTTCTGAAAAAATAGGTGCACTAAACTATTCTTCACGCATACAATTAAACACAAAGAAGACATTCTAAGAGCCATCAAATCTTCTCTATAGAAAGTGAACTGGAAGCTAATAGGAGCATATTGACAGCCATATGGTCCTTATAGATGCTTGTATGAACAATTTCAGAATTGCGTTAGACGTGAGTCGGAATGATCAGAGAACTTATGCCATCACTATAAAGTAGAGGAGGAATTATCCAGTTTCCATCTCCTGCTGCGAGGGGGAATCAGCTTCAAATAACCAGAGGTTGGCAAACATCTGTTGTCTGATTGCACCATCTCTGATAAAGAGAAAAAAACCCTGACATGCCTGCTCAGTGAATTTGCATGGTGAAGTTGGTGTGGCATTCTGCATTGCTCTTTGAGTAATTCACTGAGCAGTAGAGTTGTTTCTCCATTAGGGTCACTGTTTGTTTGGCAGGTCAATGTAAACATCTAAACATTTATTTAATCGGAACCTCCACATGCATACAATTCATTTACATATCTGCTCTTACACATTATGCTACACTGGGTACTCTACTATTTATGTACCATGTGTGTACATGTATGGATGTGTGTGTGTGGGTGGGTGTCTGTGTGTATGAGTGAGTATACACACATTTCTGCGACTGCGCCAGGAGATAGCAAATGATAGTGATACAGAATGATACATAATGAGAAGTTCTGTACCACACAACACAATACAGCAGAAGCACAAACATGCTCTCCTTCTAATCATTCATTAACAATGGCTCTGACCGATGGATGCCATCTTATTTCCTCTACACATGCAACAGCAGAATACCACTGAAAGGCACACATAGGTAACTGTCACTGCGGAAACGTTAGCAAGTGCACTGAGCTCCTGCTGTCTATAAGCCTGAGTGTGTGTGTGTTTAGGAGTGTTTGTGTGTGTGTTGGTTTCCTGGATGAAAAACATGACCGTGAACTCACTGTGGATCAATCCGCCAACGCGACTTTTTCAGAGCCCTGTCCATCAGCCTTATCAGCTAAACGAGCTCGCCACTCCGCTAACTCTTCCTCTGGCACAACAACACGCACAGTACGCAGACAAACACACACATATAAACATAAACACACACACACACACACACACACACACACACACACACATAAACTTGTTCATCACAGACACCAGCAGTCAACAGCATGGTCAGTAAATAAAGAGCATAGCGTGTGGCAAGCCCAGCTCTGGCAGATTCGTGTTCACAGCAGACCACAGTGCAGCTAGACTCAGCCTCACTGTTAGGAGCGGTGGCTGTCTGGGACTGCTTCTGAAAGCCTTGTTATTACTCCTACAGCCCTTGCCAACCACACTGTGGGGCAAAAGAGAAGGGTGCCAGCTGATTATAGGAGGCCCAAGCCAGGGCCGACTCTCCATCCTAGAGGTCCTTCCCAGATGCCCATGCCAGGGCCGACTCTCCATCCTAGAGGTCCTTCCTAGATGCCCATGCCAGGACCGATTCTCCATCCTAGAGGCCCTTCCTAAATGCCCATGCCAGGACCGACTCTCCATCCAAGAGGCCCTTCCCAAATGCCCATGCCAGGACTGACGCTCCATCCTAGAGGCCCTTCCCAGATGCCCATGCCAGAACACACCCCCCTCCTAGAGGCCCTTCCTAGTTGCCCATGCCAGAACCGACTCTCTATCCTAGAGGTCCTTCCTAGATGCTCATGCCAGAACCGACTCTTCTTCCCTGAGGCCTCGTGACTGCCCCCCCCCACCCCCCCAACAATGGCACTGTCAAAAATGGACCCTTAATGTTACCCCCATGAACCATCTCACTCCTTGACTTTAACACTATGTCTGGTTGCTACTACACTATCCAGTCATAATTCTTGATAACGACCTATAGATTGACTACCATATAATGTTGGGACAATATTTTGGAACTATTATGATGCTTAGCTAAAACCATGGACAGTTTGTAGTCTATCATGGTTGACTGATTGTATTTTTCCTGCATGACCCTGGCAGTTGGGTTAGTCCCTTGAGTCATGGATCTGCTCAAGGTTTCTTCCTAGACTAACTAACATAAGGACATAACAACTCCGCTTCTCTCGCTCCCATCACTGGTACCACCACAGAGCTGTGCGAATGGATGGACTACATGGGAATCAAAATCCAGTACGTATAAGTGTCTGAATGGGTATGTTGGGCTGTTGGGCTTCAGACGTAAAGTATGTAACGTAAAGTATGTAGTGTATCGTAATGTAATGTAATGTATTAACGAGTGTGTGTGTATATGTGTGTGGGTGTGTGTGTGTGTGTGTGTGTGTGTGTGAGTGGCATGAAATCCCCAATTCAAGTCAACCAGGGTGGCTGAGTAATCCAATTATAAAATATAACCAAATATAATAAAAAGCAATTACTAATATGCTAAAACCCATTCCAAAGCAGGGTCCACACTGTTCATGTGTGGACGAAGAGGATACCATGTCCAGAGACACATGGTCAACACTGCTGCCTGCGTTGCTATTTCACTCTGCTACTTTATTTTTCAGTCCAGCTACAGACATTGTTTTCACTGCTTCACCCCAGAGGTTACAGTAGTAAGTTTAAAGCACAGAATGAAAAAATATGTCTTGCTTGTTGTATTTTCCTCTCCTCTTTGCCAAATTGTGTACAAGTATGTGTTTGTCCTTGATGAAAGTCTGAATGATTTGATTAGAAAACTGGCAGCCTAGACATATGGACACATACTACAGCAACACACACACACTACTACCACAACTACTACTACTATCACTACTGCTACATAACTGCTGCTGCTACTGCAAGCCAATACATTCAGCCTATACATACATGCTTATATGTCGTTTTACTTTGTGCAAAGTGTCTGGAATCTCTCAATGTTTCCTTACCTTATGTTTCCTTCCTCGTGGGCAAATACTTATTGTTAAAATATTGGGCATACCAGAGCCCTCTGTTCACTGATTGACTTCCTTGAAGGAAACGTAAGCTCTTGGAGAGATCCCCAAAGCAAAACTGATAAGTGATATTGAGCTTAAGCACTAGACGGCGCTAGCCTGGCTAACTGCATACCTCTTGCAAAACTACGGATATTTTTACTACTATAGGAGTTTGGGGCTGATTTTGTTTTGGGATGTTTTCCACTAGGGACAGATAAGCATCATGTGCCACGCTCCCCTCTCTCTGGCCGACTCAGCTTCTATTTCCTGTGTTGATTGCCTAGTGGTGAGGTGGGGTGGGGGGTTGTAGGGGGTGGGGAAAGAAGAACCTGGCAGTCGCTCTTAGCTGGCAGCGCAGATCTAAAGATAAGACCGAGTGCCAGCCACATGCAGGAGGAGGGGAGACAAAAAGGAAAGAGAGAGACAGAGAGAGAGAGCGAGAGAGAGGGGGATGGAGAGAGAGAGAGAAAGAGAGACGTAGCGGGTGAGGGAGAAAAGTACAGTAAGTGTCTCAGAGAGAGCAGAATAGAAGAAGAGAAAGGGGAAGAGAGACAAAGAGTAAAAAGTGAGAGAGTTGCATAGAGAGAAGAGAGGAAGGAGAGAGTGGACAGGAGGATGGAATAAAGGACGGTGAGGAAAACACTGAAGAAAGGGACAGAGAGGAAGAGGAATGAGCGATAGAATGGAGGATAAGAGGCAGGAAATGAAAGAGAGAGTAACAGGAGGAGGATAGAAAAGAGGTAATTGTGGAGGGAGAATAAAAGAGAGAGTAGCAGGAGAAGGATAGAAAAGAGGTGATTGGTGAGAATGAAAGAACTTTTCTTTTCTCTTTTCTTTTCTTTTCTTTGTGGACACATGCTGATATCCACACAGAGTCACGTGTGCCAAGGACACAAAGAGAACATCCAAAGAGAGACACAGAGGCAGAAACAGAAGAAAGACAGAGAGGAAGTGTGTGTGTGTGTGTGTGTGTGTGTGTGTGTGTGTGTGTGTGTGGTGTGTGTGCATGCATGCAACACACGACACTACGTTTGACCTGCATTTACCCTCTCGGCGTGTCCTCTTTCTCTAGCATTGCTGGTCAGTGTGTGTGTGTGTGTGTGTGTGTGTGTGTGTGTGTGTGTGTGTGTGTTCTGCCAGACAGCACTTGGCTATAGGTGACCTTGGGATGGAGAGGAGAGGATGTGAACGTCTGCCCAGTCTCTCTCTCTCTCTCTCTCTCTGTCTCTCTCTCCCTCTCTCTTCCCCCCCTCCTCTGGCTCTCCTCTCCTCCACACTCTGAGCCCCATTAATCCATCAGGGTTATCTGCACACCCGTCCTGTAATTAGAAGGCAGGGGAATCATGAACCAATGGCTGCTTTCATTTTTTTTTTTTTACCCCTCCCTCCCATTTTCTTTTTTTTAACTTTACCCTTCATTTAGGTAGGCAAACACACACACACACACACACACACACACACACACACACACACAAGCATCCAGAAAGACAGACCAGGAGAGAGAGAGAGAGACCAAGAGAAAGAGGGGAACGCACGCTAAAAACAGCACACGACACCAGCAGTGGGGTGTTAACGACGACAAGGTCGTGGTGAGATATCCATCTCTGCTCGCTAGCAGGGAGATGCGGGACTCAAACACGTCCAGAAGCACAATGCACTGACCTAGAGAGAGGAGGACGAGGGAGTAAGGGACTCTCACGAACAGATCTAGGCACATCCCCATCCATCCATCCCCGTCCACAACACATGCCACAGTAATGACCAGCTGCTGAGCTCCCATGCTTTCACGCCACCGAAAAAAAAATTATGTTTCGCAATTACGGAAATTAACGTAGCTTTTCTCTTTTGTTTTCAAACCTAAAGCCTAAATAGGCACATGCTTTTAAGTGAGCTTGGGGAACAAGAATAAATACATAAACAAATAAATAAATAAATAAATGAATGAATACATACAGAGAAAAATGCTTCCATTTCAGTAATCACGATGAAAAGCATAGCAAGCCTTTCACAGGAGATTACGCAGGCTTGCGGTGAAGCTTCGCCGAGGCTTGACAATGGGCCGACGCAAGCACATTCAATCAGAGTGTCATTTCTTGCAACGGAAAAAAAAGAAACGAAGAAAAGAAATGAAGAGATGAGAGAAGGAGAGAAATATATCTGGTTAGAATACAGAGAAGCACGAGGGTCCAAGCTGCTACACTGGGCATGTGTAACTCCAACTTCCTTAGCTCTGCTCCTAAGCACTGACTTCTTTCCCTAAGCCCCCAACCCAACCCCAACACACACACACTCACACACACTTTTGAAACACTATCAAGGCCTTGCCTTGCTCGGCATTAATTGCCTGGTTAATTAAGGAACTTAGAGTTATCGGAAATGCCTCTCCAAAAGAGGCCTGCTGTCCTGGGGGAGCGCTGACTCTAATGAACTGCACAGAGTGGAGGGCCACTGATCACTGAGGCAGAGGCATGGGGAAAACAGCACAGCCAGCACCCTCCCCCTCCCCCATATAGCACAGCACAGCGTAGCACAGCACAGCACAGCATGGCCTGGCAAAGCACACGGCACAGAGAACAGAGAAGGCAGACTCTAGCACCTACAACCCAGCAGACAGGACACAGAACACAAAGAACAACCCAAGGGGCACCGAGCAAAGAACACAAAACACGGCGCAAACAGCACAACAGCACACACAGTTCACACTGGTAAGGAAGAGTACATTTACCCTGCCTTCTCAGTCTCTGCACACTCTTTATCTGTCTGCTCTTTCCCTCTCATCACTCTCTGTTGTTTTTTTCTTTTTTTTTTTTTCTCCTCATTCTGCATCCCTACACTCTCCCTCACTCTTTCTCTCTCACCCCAAACTCTCTTTCTCCACATGCTCTGCCTTTCTTTCTAAGACTCCCATAGCAGCACCAACAGACTATTCAACCCTTTTCTCTCCAACTCTCACCCACAGTCTTTATCTGAGTCGTATTTCCACATCTATATGCTGGCCAATCTCTCAATCTTGCTTACTCTATCTCTACAATGGTACTTTCTCTTTCCCTGTGTCACTTTAACGCATTTTAGATGCCAGAGGACAAGCTGACATTCCTTTTATCTATCTTGCCTCTCCTCTCTCTTTCCACATTCCTAAGACAACATTATCTTTCTGCCTGTCTTTCTATAACTCCCATTTGCACTATCAAATGGCAATGGCAAGTCTGCCATTTGTCTATCTGCTCACGTTTTTTCCACATTCCCACCTTTAAACACAACAAGACAGGTCCACTTTCCTCTGTGGGTTTTCATCGCCTCCTCAGTCTCATCTCAACACTATTTTTCTTCTTTGACTACAGACATGGGCAGAAGAATCTCTCGGTTTCTCTCTCTCTCTCTCTCTCTCCCTCTTTCTTCTCTCTCAGTTCATCTCTCTCACTCTTATTTATGATTTTAATTTACAAAACTCCTGGCCCAGCCTCTAGAAGATGGCACAATTTACCGGAGACCAACTCTCACCTACCCTCCAACAACGTTCAACACAGACACACACACACCGTATAAAAAAAGAGTCAGGAGTGCTAAGAAATAAGAAAGAGGCTGGTCCACAAATAGCTGAAGGTAGATACAGAAAAAGAAAGAAAGAAAGAAAGAAAAAAGAAAGAAAGAGAGAGTGAGAAAGAGAGAGAGAGAAAGAAAGAGAGAGAGCACGGAATGGATGAGGGAGAGTGTGTCACCGGCACTCATTAATCCTGGGCCTGCGCTAAAGCTTGCGTCTCTGTTGCCTCGTTTA
The DNA here is from genome assembly GCA_015244755.2 of Tenualosa ilisha. Lineage (NCBI taxonomy): Eukaryota > Metazoa > Chordata > Actinopteri > Clupeiformes > Clupeidae > Tenualosa > Tenualosa ilisha. The sequence goes on along the minus strand of PYXC01001975.1, from coordinate 265,645 downwards.
CCATGTGTCACAGCCATCTGTGGGCGCACCGCTCACTTTAAAAGGCCCGCCGCTGATTTGAGTGGGAAACAGATGATGATCTTGGGGTCCTGGAGTAAAGGTGGTCGCATGCCAAAAACAACGTGTGGTCCAAGAGAGGGGGGAGAGAGAGAGCGAGAGAGAGAGAAAGACAGGAGCTGGGGTGGAGCTGGAGTGGGGAGGGGGGACTTGAAGTGAGGCTGTGGAAACAAAGACTGTGAATAGAAAGAGATGGACTGGAAAGAAACAGACACTGCTCAGTCTATTTTTTGTGTCTGCTACTCCACTCTAAATTTGCAGTAGTCTCATTCGGCCAATTAGACAACATAAAACAGAAATATACATGCGCGAGTTTGCATTTCCAGAAACTTCTGCACTTCTTCTGCTGACTATGAATTGGCCCGAGACTGCACAAGTTGTCCTGACTACCTGCAGATTGGGCATTTGGTTTCATTATATTTACTTGAGATGTCTGCTTGATATTTTCTTGGAAAAACGGAAATGCAGTGTTTCAAAGCTGCATCCTAAATAAACACCCAATTTCAGAGATACAGCTCCAGTGACAGCACAAGGTGAGGAAAAATCTACATTTGTTATTACAGAGGTAAGATACTGCCGTGGAGAATGAATCGAATCAGAATTTAGTTGAATCAGAGGAACCATACAAAACCTATTTGTCAAAAGATACGCTTATGGATGAATCCCAAGTAGTTTTTTTTTTTTTTATTCTCAGAACAGTTAATGGACATTTGCTTAGAAAGAGAATAAAAAGAACAGAAATGCTGCCAACAACAGAACAATAGCAGCAATTTCATGATAATGTCTATGATTATCATCCTCTCAGGGGCACATGCTTATGAATGAGAAAGGAAATCGATTCCTGAAATGACTATGCTAGTCAAAACAGAGAAATAAAGGGTCACTAATTAAAAGTGCCAATATGGACCAAATTAAATTGTTTTTCTCATTCACAATGATAGAAAGATGAGCTCAACTAAAGCCTTTTTTTTTAATTAAAAGGGATGTGGTAGAGTGAATTTCTTCTTTCAATTTCTTCTACTCAGGTAAGAAAAATTCAAATGAATGTTACATTTGTAGCATCAGGATGTATAGGTCTTTCTACTCTCTGAGACAGGCAGAGAAGGTGAATGAGAGAGAGAGGAGAAAGTAAGAAAGAAAGAGAAACAGATAGAGAGAGACAGATGGAGAGGGAGAGAGACAAAAGGAGAGAAAAAGAAAACGAGGCTGCGGGAAGATGGACTGCCTGTTGAGGCAGCACAAAGTAACAGCCCCACTAATGCTGAAATAATTGTGGATATTAAAAATGTGAGGAAATGCTAGCTCAGTCACTAGACAGGGTATAAAGTGTTACTGAGGCTGTAGGCTGATAATGCAATGAAAAGTGAGAGAGAGGTGCTGTGAAAGAGAAAGATTTCATTAAAAATAATAAAGAACCGTTTCAACCGACTGGCTAAAATGCCAGGGAAAGGGCCGTTCTTCAAACAAATACTCCACAGGCCAGTCTCATTCACACCTCCCTTCTCCTATGTGATGTATCTACTGGTGTCAAAAATCAGTGACCATACCAACAGCCGAAAATAGGATGAGTGGAGATAAAGGGAGAGAAAAAGTGAGCAAGAGAGTGAGACGGAGAGAAAGAACAGACAGAGAGAGGGACATAAAGAAGAGAGAAAAAAGCAGAAAAAAAAGTTTCATTAAGTGTCATGTAACTATGGTATGTAAGCACATCAGGACTATAATGGATTTTGCTCTCTCTCCGCACAGAATGAGCCCTGCACATTGCTGGGTAGAAGAAAAAGACTTAATTACATGGCTATAAAACTGCCGAGCCTGAAGGGGGGGATGAAGCCCTCCTTATCAACCAACCCCCATCCCTCCATTAAGGAAAGAGAGAGAGAAGGAGAAAAAATAATCCTATTTTATGTATAAACTAAAGCGTGCATTTACATACCTGTTGAAATAATGTGTGCAGTGATAAATGGCTTTTGCTGTTCCTAAGTTGTACATCCTGAATACATACACATATATGTGACAGTGATGAAGCAGCAGTAACCTTTCAGCCTTAGGCTACCCTGTATGAACACAGTGTTCTTTCTATCGCGGCACAGCAACAGTGTTTGTGAAACTACTGAAGTTAGACACCAGTGAGTAAAGACAGAGAGAGGAGAGAGAGAGAGGGAGAGAGAGAGAGAGGGAGTGAGGGAGTGAGAGAGAAAAGGAGGGAGAGATAGAGAGAGAGGGAGGGAGAGAGAGAGGGTTGAGTGAAATAGAACACTGGAATGGAGTCTCATGAGACAAGGCATTCTTCAGAGGCCAGCCATGGCCATGGCAACCCACAAGAGGCCTTGTGCATCTCTTCTCAGTCTCCCCTCCTCCAGGGAGAGCCAATCACATCTCACCTGAATCAGCTGCTCTTGCTCAAACTCGAGAGACAGTGACAGCAGACAGTTTTACCTTGTCTAGCAAGAATAATCACCCACTTTGGCTTGCCTTTCTTTTTATTCTTTTCTTTCGTTTTCATTCCCCCTCTTTTGTTTTCTCACACAGATACTCCCACATTTTGTTAAGAGACGTTATTGGACTCAAATTTTGTGTTTGTGTTTGACAGCAAAGACGGCCGTAGGAGCAGACCTTCACAAAGCCAGACAGGTCTGTCATTTCAATAAGCTCTCTAAGTGATCTACAGTATCTCTCTTGACAGTAGATCTAAGTGATCTACAGTATCTCTCTTGACAGTAGATCCAAGACACTGTGAATTTCCCCCATAGCATCTACATGATTTCATGTGCTTAACACAATATGAAGTCAGTGACATTCACAGACAGTGCATACCATTGCACAGCTCTGGCAAAAACCTAAACTCAGTCCTTAGGAATGATCAAACGCTCAAGCAAGTTTGTCACAAACAAACAAGCCAGTGGAGAGCTGTCCATAGTCCTGAACTCACACAAACTAGACAGAATCAGCAAACTATGCTTATCTTAAATAGCCAAGAGAACAGCAAAAGAACTGCAGTGTTACAGCGTCCAAGCTTCAGTCACAAGACTTCAGTGAAAATGATTCAGATGTAGGGGATTGACAAAAACATTGCCATTGACATCTACATAGACACACAAGGTGAGATACAAAGACATTTTCCTCAACTTTCACAGCAGCTCCTGGCTACCTGAGCAAGCACCAGCTCGAGTGCCCATCCATAACACCCGGCCGATGAGACATGGCGCTGGATGCCAGTGGCAGGAGCCCCTACAGGCTTTCTTTCCATCCATCTCACTTGGAACCTCTGTAAACACAGAGGCTGCTCAGTCACTGAGGAATAGATGGCTATGTGATCGCTAATAAGGGCTAATGTTGTGCGACTCCATCTTGAAAGAGCTGTTTGGTTCTGGCATACATCACTGCCGGCACAGCAAGTGTGTGCTCTACGCCTCACACGTCTCTCTCCCATTTGTTATTTTCATGGATGAGGTGGGCTGTTTGTTTTGTTGCCTGTGAGGACTGTTCATGTGTGTAAACACACATATGAACACACACACAAACACACACACACACACACACACACACATTTAAGAAGTAAATAAATAAATAAACTGAAGGAAAACCATACATACTGAACTCGCACAAACAAGGTGATATTCCATTTTTATATAGGAAAGCATCTCAGCAAGCAGACCTACGTGCATAACAAACACCTGTTTGTGAGTGATAATGCGCATTAAAATGTATTCATGTAAATATATGTACCCAGAGGTGCCACCACACAACGTGGAAACGCTGCCTCATTTAGGAGAGTAAAAGAGAGGGCGACGCATGCATGCATGCATTAGGTGTTGCACTGATGCTTAACGCAGGCCCACATTCCATTGTGTGCCCTTCAGTCAAACCCCTAGAGCTTTATTTTTCTAAGCCCTGCGTAATCTAAAAATCAGTAACTTCTGACAGTTACATCAGCACCGGCTGTGTTGAGAGCCGCACTGTACACACTTCGTAATTCCAGACACGGCTTTCGGCGCGTGAGGGGGAAAGGCGCGGCACAGGAGCGAACAACGAGAGATAAAGACACTTGACAGCTCTGATCTCTTCCGAGGCTCTTTGCTGTTGCATTAAACATCCCGCTTATCGTCACCAAGCCGCAGCCAATGCACAGCTGGCCCTGTCAAACTAAGCTATGCTGTTAATGTCGGGACAATATTTAACAAACGATGAGGTCAGAGATAGAGCCGCCCTCACTTTCGTTGCTCAAGATGCAGTGGCCTTCACACACATACACGGAAACGCACACAAACACACACACGCACATACACACACACACACACACACACAAACACACACACACACACACCACACACACACACACACACACACAGGGCATAGGAAGTGTCCAAGGAGCATGATAAACATTGCTGGCTGTCCTGTGTCCTGACACTGTAGTGAGGATGGCCCCTAGCTGATTGAGAAGATCATTCCATCTGTGTGTGAGAGTGTATCAGCCGCTCAGAGCAAGTAATGGTGTTCAAACTGCACCATACCATATTTGTTATTGTGGTTCATCATTCACAGTACTATTGATAACTTTTAACATAACACACTGTCATGGAAGTGTGCCCAGTCAAGAAATACTGCCATACAGAGTTGGTCTTTTTCACCTCAGTCTTTTCCTTCACTTCTGTACATTCAATGAACTTCAATATGGAGGCCGGAGCCAAAGGTCAGAGACTGAGTTCTCTTCTCTGGCACTACTCTAAAGTGAAGGGTCCATTACCCTGAGGGAAACATGCTTAACAGTGGCCTCAGTCCAACCTGGCTGGCGATACACAAACTTCCATCTGACAAGAAGACATGAAGATACACACATGTACACTCAAAAGGCAATCACAACACAACACACGCACACACACACACACACACACACACACACACACACACACACACACACACACACAAACATACAAACAAACTGTGGCCCTGATGCTGGGGTGCAGCTGGTGGCTGGTGATGCAGAGGGACCACGCTAATGAATGGGGAGCACAATGAGCTAACACAGCCCACAGGGAACACACCTGCACCTGCCAGAGAGGAGAGGAGAGGAGAGGAAGGGGAGGGAGCGGAGGGGGACAGATGCTCCTGGCACTGCCACCACTATTTTTGGATGACGGGACACAAATACTGTAAAGAGAGAGAAAAATGGAGAGAGAGAGAGCGGACAGACTGAGAGAGACTGGGAGACAGATACACAGAGGGAAAAAGAAATAGAGAGAGAGCAAGAAAGAGAGAGAGAGAGAGAGAGAGAGAGAGAGAGAGACAGACAGGTACACAGAAAGAGATAGAAACAGAGATAGAGAGATAGAGAGCCAGAGAGAAAGACAGGGAGACAGGTGCACAGAGAGAGAAGCAGACACAGAGAAAAAGGAGGTCAAGAAAGGGCAACAGAGCTTAGGGCACATCTGCTTTTCTGTTTGCCTGTCTGTCTGTCTGTCTGTCTGTCTGTCTGTCTGTCTGTCACAACATTGAAAACATTCACTAACTGAAGCTTCTTCTACGAGAGAATTGGGAGTAGCCACATTTGCTGAAGGTCAAGTATCAGCATCTAGCTTTGGACATGTGATCCATCTCGGGACAGAACATGATGCACCCCCAGGGCTGCCGCCGCCTTTGCCTGCCCGAGGTGAAACAGTCAAGGAGATTTTATCTTAATTACGGGAAATGGCCGCCTGCTAGTACAACACCCGCAACGTGGCGCAGCTCTTCTGCAATTAGTGTTCAGAGTTCAGTCGCATGCAAGCAGCCACAGGAAATGGAGAACTGAGATGGCCTGCTGTTCTATCGCCTTTCAGAGAAGTTGCAGGGGCAACTGGAACCCCTCCCCCCTTCCTTCTCCATTTCCCATGCTCTCTTCTCTTAAGAGATCTGCATGTAGACAGCATGAAGCGCACTGCAATAGGAACCACACAGAACATACACCACCATGCACTGGGGGAGATGTCAAATCACAGAGACCTCAGCGATGATCTTCATCCAAACTGCTTGACTGTTTGGCTCGATCATTCTAATCACGAATGTAACGTGTGGCAACAGCAGCAGGAATAATGCCCATAACAAGCTGTGGATCAGGCAGATCAGCAGTCAAACACAGGAAGCTGTGGGAGTTTGATTCACTCTCTCTCACTCCTGTGTGCTCTGCTTCTATGATTTTGCCCCGACAACATTTTACTTCAGATGAATATCGAGTAAAAAAGGGGAAGAAAGAAGCAAACGCCACGAGTGTTATTCAACCTCTCACTGGGAGTGTGATTATGCCCACATAGCGCCCAATCCAGGGCATTATCCTGGCATGAGTCACAGAAAAAAAAGAAAAGGAATTGGTAGAGGGATTTAGTCAGAAACAGAGAGAGAGAGAGAGGGACAGAGAGAGAGAGAGAGAGAGGACGGGAGTCACCCTAGGCGGTGATTAAAGCAGTCCCATGAACATATGTTTACCAATGCTAATCCCTCATCTCAGCCAGCACCACCAGCCCTCATGTTTGCTGGTGGAAAAACACAACATGCTCTAATAGACACAAAAGCCAGCCAAAAAATAAAATAAAATGCACTGTGTCAATCAAAGGAAACAATAGAGTCACATTAAAGTGTCAAAGTGATCATCGTGTAATTGTATCTGCATGTTTGTTTTGCTTGCTTGTTTGTTTGTTGGTTTTGTTACCCAGGAAGGATACTTTTGTTCTTATTTGGAGAGGAGAGAGACTGTTGCTAAGGAGATGAATGTCAGCCTATACTCATGTTCCAAAACATCCAACAAATGCAACCTGTCCAGACCGCAGAACTGCTGCTGTTACTTACAATTTCTCACTATATCTTCAGCTCTACAAGGCAGCTATAGTGTCCAAGACAAAGGCTGGCCTTGGCCTCAATTGGCATTTTAAAAAAAGCAGGAGAGAATGAATGTGTGAATTAGGTGTCTCATAGTACCCAAAGAAAACAGGAGATGCTAGAAGGGTTGATGATGATTCACCATGTGAGGCATTCCATTTTCCTTCCTTCAAGGACAGCAGTGCTCTTTGACATGCACTTTATCACCCAGAGAGAGAGAAAGAAAGAGAGAGTGAGAGAGAGCGAGAGAGAGAGAGAGAGAGAGAGAGAGAGAAAGAAAGAAAGAAAGGAAGAGGGAGAGAGAGAGATATCCAATATTCACGTGGACTGATTGAGGGAGAATGATAGATGCTCTTTGAAATGCACTGGACATCCGAGCCCAGTTAACGAAAGCTCCATCAGAAGGGAGATATCTGGTTAAAGCTGCAGCCTCTTCTACTGTTTGGCCACATAACACAGAAAGAAAAGCTCCTCTCATCATTGATGAAGATGGAAGAGAGACAGATGGACACATATACACACACACCCACGCACACACACACAAACACATTCATGTCTGAGTGTGTGTATGGAATGAATGTTTGCAGTATGCAGTACTTTGTGTATGTGTTTATGGGCATATGTGTGGAGACATTTCTCTGTGTCTGTAGCTGTGTCTGTGTGTATGTTTGTGTGTGTGCTGTGTGTGTGTGTGTGTGTGTGTGTGTGCTGTGGATGCCAGTGCATTTGTATCCTCTATAAGCATGCAAATGGCATATTCAAAGGTCATGGGTGCAAAGAGGTGCACATGGCTCTTTCTGAGAACCTGTAACCTCCTGGCTTTACTTGGGCTAAGCTAACATAATTATTCTCCTTTTTTATGCTCAGAGATAATGTTCTTCTTTGCTTAAGCAGGATAAGTGAGGAAGCACTTCATCCCTTAGGACTGCTACTTACATTATCTTTGCTGTTGCTTTGTTTATTACTTGGAGGCAAGGATAATTTATTCATGTTGGTGATGTTTATTTTTTGCTTGTTTATTAAATCTTTTTTTTTTTTTTTTAAATTAACAAAAATGGTGCATGGCCTTTCCACTTCACAATCTTGTTATTGTTTAGTTATTCCTGTCATATGTTTGTTTATTTATTTATTTGTTTGTTTATTTTCCTCCTGTCTTTGCAAAAAATGACTCCCATACAGAGACTGCCGTTCTGGCATGTTTTACACTAATCACACAAATCTCAGAGATGTGTTTACCATCTCTGCCAGAAAGTTAGGCTTTTGATGACAGAGTGTCGTCTAGACTCCCATTCGCTTGCCGGTCCGCGGAGCCCCAACAGGCAGCGAGAGCAGGCGAGCGAGAGGAGAACCTTAATGATGCGATCAGTAAACACCGAGCTCATTGTGTCCAATTACTCAACTCTTGCGTTGGGCCGCAGGCTCTGGGCAGGCACTGAAGAGTGGGCATCTTGCATTTACATATAATTTCTCATCAGGGGAGCACTCCTCTGATCCATGGTCTTGTCTTGGACAGGCCCTTGCCTAACAATAATTTCTCTGCCACAAAGACATCCGACTAATGCACTACAGCTCACATCTGGCCAGTGTTTCAGCCCATCAAGCTTTTTACTGGAACTGGTATCATAATTGTATTTCTTGACATTTGTTTGTCTTTCCATTTCATTATTTAACACATTATGGTCCATTCTTCATTTATTTTTCAGTGAATAAATCATTCCTGTTGGTTACATTCCCGTGCACAACCTATTGGATAGTAATCAGCAATTGTTGCTATTTTACTCAGATGAATGGTTCACTAAAAAGGGAAGTCCTTGACTTTGTGGTCAATATTCTATTGAAATTTATTTCCAGATCATTAGCAAAACCATGCGTTCCAAATAACTGAATTAATGTGCTAAATAAAAGTGTTAAATTCATTGTCCTATGAAAGAAACATGTTCTATATGTGACACCCAACCCAAGCACTGTATGCCTATACGCATGTCTTTTGATCTGACTAGTGTAAAAAACCACTACACACTCAATCTACATCGCCCTCCACATCCACTACATTTCACTGCACTCCACTACCTTCAGCAGAGCCGACAGCTGATGGAGGTTTTATATTAGTCTTAACCAGGTTTCTTCAATCCATAGTGAGAGTCAGCACCTTTGTGTTCACATGAATACCGTCCATCACTCCTCCGGCACAAGTCTGAGCAGAGACCCACTTGGCAATGGTTATTGTAAATAGGGAACTGGTAGCCTACACAAAGGGCTTCAGCAAAATAGGATTACATAAGAGATGATATAGCCTTGAGAGTTTAGCGGAGAGATTCTCCATTCGCTCTACAAACACAATTCTCCAATGGTGGAAAAAAAGAAGAGGGAGGATTTAACAATAATAATTAAAAAAAACAGATGTGTAGCCATGTAGCCAAACTGGGGAATGTTAGGATAATCATCAATGCTAGCTCTGTTTACTCTTCCCTGCACACACTCACACACACACAAACGCGCGCACACACACACACGCACGCGCATGCACGCGCGTGCACAAATATACACACATACACACACACACGCGCGCGTGCACAAACACACACACGCAAAAATATGCGCGCGCGCGCACACACACACACACACACACACACACACACACTCCCCTCCTTCTTCTGCTTCTTTGTTTCACTAACTCAATCTACAATGAGGAAATCAAATTAGAAATCATTCAGCCCGTCAAAAGATGGATTTCTGTTCTCTGTGTCTCTTGGAGGAAAGGAGAGGAACAATATCACGGCACAGAGGGTGATGGATGATACAGATCCGCCTGATGTTGCCGAGCCAGGGAAAGGATGTTGAGATGGTCGGTGTGTGTGTGTGTGTGTGTGTGTGTATACAAAAGTTTGTGTATGAGTGAGTGTGCATGTGTGAGAGAGGAAGGGGGAGAAAGCCACTGTACCACAGTACTAGTACAAACATAGCCCAACTACTGTGACAACACCCCATCCGATCCACCCCCCTCCCCACACACACACACACACACACATACAAACACACACACTCTCATACACATACATCCCTCCACACACACTCTCAGAAATGTCTTAACGTCCACTATAACACTTATCTCTGTCCTTTACGGTGTGTAATTACTATGGCCAGTTCAGCTCATATGACAGATAGGCACTGACGGGAGCGCTGACACCTCCAGCAGCAGGGAATGGGCTTGTCTGATTGAGTGAGTGGACACTCCACTCCACTCTGGGGGGTGGGAATAGGGGGATATGGTGGCTGAGGAGGGTCAGTTGGTGGATGGGGATACAAGAGCCTGGGAATAAACTCACTTGATGGGTGGCTCATGCTTGTCTTTTCATTTTAAAAGTGTGTGTGTGTGTGTGTGTAGTGGGTGATGGTGTTGGTGTGTGTGTGTGGAAGAGGATGTGGAATAGATTCAATTGGTGGGCTGTGTATTTTGTCATGGGGAAGAGAACAGGAGATGGAAACATACTCAACTGATGGTCTATACACTGGGCTGAAAATGTTAAAAGATGGAGTGAGCCTCAGTGTATGAGTGTGTGAGGCTGTCCTCATCTGTCCATGGGGCTGTGGGGGTGAGTGGGGGCAAGAGATTGAAACACAGTTGGTGAGTTGTGTTTGTGATGGCAGTGTAGAAATTGCCTTGGACTGAAAATTTGGAGAAAACATGTTAAATTTATTTTTCCCCACAAAAAAAAACTCTTATTACCCAACTCAGTGGGGCTGTGAAGGCCTCTGAAGAGCTCAGTTTCAATAGCTTTCATCTTTGGGGTGGGAGAGGCAGGTATATTGATATTGTCATGTCCTTCATTGGGTTCTTAACCATCAACAGCAGTGACTGTGCAAAGGTAAAAACAGCAAAGGCGCCTCCACAGGCAGACGAACCCTCTGCATACCAATGGTTAGCCGTGCCCAGCGCTGCACACAAATGAAAAGCAAGCTGTGCCCAAAGTGCTGCACTAGCCGGCCAGACTCCCCCACGGGATCAAAGCCCACAGGCACCTGGGCAGGAGCCTCACCTGGGGTCATGTGCCTCCCTCACACCTCCTGTCCAATTCTCTGCGTATACTCTATTCATATACAGGGCAATTCCAAGCAAACTGTCACGTCCATAACGCCAACAAAATGCCATGGTATTTGTATGATGCGAATGATTATGTGAAAAGGTTCATAAAAGTAGTTCTACAACCAAGAAGGGTGAATGCTCAAATTGTATGTAATCATCATTCCCATCATACCATACCATGGCACTGTGATGGCGTTGGATGGATGTGACAGTTGTGGGATGGAAGAGCCCTGCTATATTCACATGCTATAATCATACACTCTATTTATATACTCATATTATTCATATGGCTTTAGTGGGAAAAGGCCAGCTTCAAGAGTTCAGATGAAATCAATATCTTGGGGTCAGCACTCTCCTGTTGGATGTCTGTCTATCTGCTGCCAGCCTTCCTATCTGTTTGTTTGTAAGGTTTATATTACAGTTCAAAATACAATGTGTGCATCCTGACAGACCAAACCAATCTCCACCCATATGCTACCAAATAGAATGAATCGGGGAAGAAAATAGAATGGCACAGCACAGCGAGATTTTTTTTGGTACGCATGTTCACATAAATCTTTCCTGAGTATGTTTTTCTCTACAATAAGCAAACTGTTGTTTCAGCAGTTTTATTCTAGAAATGTATTGAGTGGCTGAATAGAGAACAATACAACACATGATGTACATTTTTAGCACACCCCAATGCATTTCCAATGCAACCACAACACTTGGCACTGCCGCAGTGGTACCAGACTGATTCTCCAGACTCTCGATCTGGCAGAAGTGTAAGCGACAGTGTTGATGAGAGGTGAATCCAGAAGGTCCTAGGAGCCTGTTTGGGTTAGGCCCAGGGATAGCGCTCACTCACACACACACATGCACACGCACGCACACACACACACACACACACACACACACACACACACAGACATAAACCACACATGTTTACTGCATACAGTACATACTGCAGCCACTCTAAAGTGCTGTGTTTCATCTTACAGCACAAACATGCACGTGCATAGAAAGACACACACACACATACAACAAAACAAGCCGAGACAAAGCCAAAAAAAACCCACAAACACACACACACACAACCAAGCAAACCCCTGACCCCTCCAAAAAGGCTGGTGCCACTCGATGCCTGTCACAGAGCTTGACACTTTAATCACCTGTCGTCCCTGCAGGTATGTGGCAAGGAAGGCGTCATGGTGACAGCGGAGACAGGGGTTCTTTTCGCACACCCTGAGGGGAAGAGCTGCCATTTTGGATGAGAGAGGTGAATGCCACAAGAGGAGGAGGGGGTGTGTGGTGGAGGGTGCTGGTGGGGTTTGTCTGGGGGTGTAGGAAGGGCCTGGAGGGTGCAAGTCTCAGAAATGGTGACAGGGCAGACGAGCGAGTACTGAGACCTGGCATTCAGGCTGACAACAGGAAGGAGCAGGACAGAGGAGAGATTGCGGTATGGTGGCTTTGTGAATGCTAGCTGTCAGCAGTCCAATTCAGTAGTGAACACACACACACACACACACACACACACACACACATTACCCCATTTCCCCACTTCCCCCCTCACTCAGGCGTTTGACATGACCCTGATGGCAGTGACAGTGACACTGCTCCTGTGACACAAAACAGACCCCTCGGGCCTTATCCCCCAATTAACCACAGCACAGTGGCCACGGAAGCAGTGTGTGTGTGTGTTGTGTGTGTGTGTGTGTGTGTGTGTGTGTGAGTGTAAGTGTGCGTGCACGCTTGTGCGCGTGTGTGTCTGCACGGTGGCGGCTAAGCGACCGCGATCTCGGGAGGAAAATGACAGCCGACAGTCACCATGCGGCATTGAAGCTGACGGGCTCTGATTCACTGCGCGGAGCTACGGGCTGTAAAGATGGCCAGCCAGGTTTTCGCTGTCACACTGCTCTCCCTCTCCCTCTCTCTCTCCTTCTCTCTCTCTCTTCCTCCCTGACTTGGCCTTTCTATCTATCTCTCTATCTCTCTCCCTCTCTTTTGAGAAAAAAGATAGAAGACTTTATAAGTGCAGGGACAAACAGCGACTATGAGCCTCAGTGCATCTTTGCAAAAGCAGGTATTGATGGCACCATGCACACCTTCTCACCACCTGCCGTCTCCTGCTGGAGACACTAACAGTTGATAAAATATCCATCTTGATCTGAGTCATAAATGCAAAAGAACAGCCCCTCCAGGTGTGGTTTATAATTCAAGCACAACCCTGGGGCCTTTTCTTTGGAAAGCTCTTTACCTTGTGCAGGCACTCCGCACAGGAGAGAGAGAGACAGAGAGAAAGGGGGGGATCAGTGTGTGACTTTAATACTGAAATATCATAAAATACCCTAAAAAAATTACAGAGATTAGATCACCTAAGTGCAGCAGCACTTTGAAAAGTAGGCAGCAGTCCAGGGCAGCCACTATCAGCTAGAGAGAATAGAGGACTCTTTAAAGGCGAATTTGACTCTGGGCCTCCAGAATCACGTTGTACAAAGCGCGGATGCCAACACAGGGGGCTCTCTGATTTCCCACCACAAGAGATAAAAAAAAGGAAAAGACGAAGAGAGAGAAGGAGGAAGGAAAGGGAGAAAAAAAGATAGAAATTCAATTTGTGTGTGTGGTGTGTGTGTGCTTGAGGGGCCTCCTGTCTCTGTTAGTGAAGTTAATGTGAGGGGAGATCTCCCAGGGGGTCAAGAGTAGACACTCACACATACACATGCACACACACACACACACACACACACAAAAACACACTTTGCTACCACCCCAAGTAGAGAAGGGAGGAGGTGGGGACAGTGTGTCTTTGAAGCTGGCCACCTCGGCTGCTCCAGGGACTCGAGCAAATGGAAAGATGAAATTAAACGCTAACGCACTCTCCACCCCAGGATCTCACGCTGCTCTGGACGCTTTGTCTTATCTGCCGCTCACTGGGCCTGTGCCTCAGACAAAAATACAAAAATGCAAACAGAAAGAGAAGGAAAAGGAAGAAACACAAAGAACTGATAAAGATACTGTAGGCGCCGCCTGAAATCTGGATGTGCGTCTTGAGTGTTTTGAGCGTCAGCGTTATAATTGCTTTGCCTTTCAAGCCCACGGAAAATACCATCACTTCGTCCACTGTGGGCACATTTGTGTCTTAAAGGACACAGTTCTTCTTCAGCACCTCTCTTATGTGCTTTTCCCCTTTGCTCCCTCAGCTCCCGCGACTCCTCGGGTGCACACTATATAAAACCCCCGTCATCGCACAACCATTTACACAACCATTTCACACACTAATGTGCTCCTCTCCCCTCCCCTCCTCTCCTCTCCTCTCGTCAGCAGCTCCAATAAGGATCTACCTAGCCCAGTGCTGAGATCCAGTAATGGGACTGTAGACGCCCGAGGGGGCCAAGACATTAGCAAATGGCATCCACTCTAAAATTAACAGCCGTTGGACCCCCGGTAAGTGCCTTGCCTATTCTCCATTCGCCAGTAAGGAAGCGTGTCCATACTAATGCAGGCTGTGAGCGGATGGGGAGACAGAGGAGAGGAGAAGGAGGAAGGGAAGAGGAGGGAAGAGAAGCGAAGAGCAAATGAGACTGAGAGAAAGAGAGTGAGAGAAAAAAGAAAGGGTTGGGTAGAAATGGAAGGCAAATAACAAAAAGGATAGAAAGAAAGAAAGAAAAAAGGGAGAAGGAAAGTTCAACAGAGGAGAGATAAACAGAATGTACAACACATAAGAGAGATTGGAAGGCAAAAAGAGAGTGGGGAGGCGAGATCCAGAGAGGGAGAGAGAGAATGCGGGAGGGGGACGCAAGCTATTTATCTGAAAGCTGTCTTCTGCTTTCACCTCAACATTAAAGTAAACAGGTTTCCATTAATGGCCCTGTCACATAAATGCACTAAGGGAACAACGTGCTGAAAATGATGGCTATCACAATAATCACTCGTCAATTCAAGCAAGCTTTTAAAGCTCAAACACTCACGCAACAAATTGGCTATTACCAAATTTCAATGAAATGGTCCGTGGGCAAAATGACAGTTTATGTATGACAGACATAATGCCCCATAACATTCAAGGTAATCTACCTGAAATTTGCCCTGTCATATTGAATCCTGTGTGAGTGCTGAAGATGGCAAGCACTGAAGGAGCCTGCCTTGGTTGAATGGGCAATAATCCCACACAAAGAGTTTCTAACTTCACTTCATCTAGCCTTGATTTCCCCCTGACCACAGCAAACACATTTTCTTTGAACATCATTGGATTTTTTTTTGTGTGAACAAGCAAAATTGTTTCATCGAACCCAAAAATTTCATGTTTCTTCTCAAAGAGCCACCTCTGCAGACTGTAAACATTTATTTTGAGATGCAGCTTTTGTAGATACCTCTACTGTAAATCCAAATCTACAAAATATACACTGGGTCCACTGGATCGAGGTCCAAATGTGGGCCTGGTGCTGTCCACATTCGTGCTATCTGGGCCACTCTCCAAACAGGGTCAAAAAGTAAACTTGGGGACGACTGAGTGGACAGTCCACCTGCATCCTCTTCCACCTGCTGGTTCAAAGATAAATTCTGCACCGGCCAAACTTCTCAGCAAGTCTTAACAGGGACCCGAATGACCCAAGACAAGCGAAGAAACAGCTGACTCCTCTGCAACATCCTGGGCCCGGTGTGGCCTAAACATGCCAGATGCGCTCCGCTTCCACTCAACACTCGGCTGACATCGGCTTCCACCGTCTCTCTCTCTCTCTCTCTCACTCTCTCTGTGTGCATGTAAACAGGTGTTCCATCCACTTTGAGAAACCAGCACATAAAGCTCTGAACGAGACATCATCGGACCATCAGCTGTCTGCTGACCTAAGCTGGAGTTTATTAGGTACTACTCCATCACCTGAATATAGAATATACATTCGAGCCAGGTCAGATGGGGTGGGGTAGCCCGCTGTGTGTGTGTGTGTATGTGTGTGTGCATGTGTGCACGTAAGCATATGTACGTATGTATGCAAGTGTGTGTGTGTGTGTGTGTGTGTGTGTGTGTGTGTGTGCGGTCAAGGGGGGTGTGGATAGGTATTAATGTGAGAATGGCTTGTTTATCTCTATCCTGTCCTCTCTCCAAGTACTGATCCAGGTGCTGATTGCAGCCGAAGCTCAGTAATTAATGGCCAAGGTCAGTGACGGTGTGTGAAGAGCAGGACAAATGGCTTCAGGGAGAGCGGGTTAGCCGTGGATAAACACTCCCACATTAGCGTCGGATGCGCTTGCCCAGGAACAGATTGGGTTCCGGTTAGAGAGGAAGGAGGAGAGAGGGGTGGCAGATCAAAGTGTTAAGTCTTTGGCGGGGAAGGGAGTCGGGTGTGAAACGAAAAGAAAGAAGCCTTTAATGAAGTTCTGCTCTATTTGTTCACTGTTTTCTATTCTATTTTGTTTTTGTTTATATATCCTAACAAAGCAAGGTGAGCGGCTAGCCCAGACGCCGCAGGTGGAAACTGTGAACAGTTGTTTCCCATCCTTTAAAGTGCAATCCCTTTTACATGGAGGAACGCCACAAGCCGGGCTTAAAAAATCACTTCAATTGGAATTCCACTGGGTAAGTCACAGACAGAGAGAAAAAGAAGCAGATAGTTGACTTTTGGTGTGACTCCAATATTAATATGTATTAACATGTCCCTTCCTAGCGAGGTGAAAGGGAGGAGTAGGGAAAGATTGTGTGTGTGTGTGTGTGTGTGTGTGTGTGTGTGTGTATGCGCGCGTGCGTGTGTGTGCATGTGTGTGTGCGCGCGCGCGCGCGTGTGTGTGTGTGTGTTAGAGGGGGAGGGGGACTGCTTCTGCGGTCATATGTCACACTATCTGAGGGCAAATCACAAGGAGGAATAGGAGGGGGTGGAGGAGGGGGGGGGGAGGTGCAGAGTTCTCCAGAGCCATACATATTCAGCAGGCACTGTTCTCTTTGCATCCTCACAAAAAAAGCCCTGGCGTAGAGATCAAGCCTGAATACAACAACATGAACGGGGAGAAAAGGAATAATAGACTGTCACTAAAAGAGTGAGAGAGAGAAGGTCAGCATTAATGCATCATCACTTCACATATGACACAAACATACACTCTCTCTGTCCCACATATATACATAATAACTCTCACTCATACATACACATCTCTCATGCACACACATACACATACACACATACACATATAGTATGCACCTACATCCACTCATGCTACACACACACTCTTTCTCACACACACACACACACACACACACACACACACACACACACACACACACACACACACACAGCGCCTTAAGGACTTTCCTTAGCCAGTCTGTGCCCTTTTGTGGCACTTGGGCTAATGACGAACTGGCCCTGGGCTTTTAAGGGGATCCTGTATGCAATATTCAGAGTGGCAGCCTGGTCAGAGCACTGGCGTCAGCACTGAGGCCACACACACCCGCATGACAGTTTCATACTCTTGACACGTCTCCTCCCTCCTTCCTCTCGTCTCCTTCTTTCTCTTTCCTGCAGTCACTGCTTACCTTGGAAATAGAGAATACTTGCAGTAAACACACACACACACACATACACACACACACACACACACACACCACATAGACCCACACATATACACGTAAATAGATTCTTTTACACATATACAGCATACAGACCGTCTGTTACATGCACACACAACAATAACACACACATACATCCATGAACAAGCAGCAAACAGACTGTCACGAATGCAGACACCAAATACTAAGGAGCACACACACACATACACACACACACACACACACACATACACACACACACACATTCACTTATTGTACACCACACGGTAGCAGGTAAAAACAACCCAGGCCCATTCACAGCAAGAAACTAGTCTGCACTCATGAATTAGCAAAGAGATGATAGACCCATAAATAGACATGGGTTCCGATCTGATACACATCAATAATGCAGCTGTACACAGGTACTTTCTCTCTCACTCTCTCTCTCTCACACACACACACACACACACACATGTATATACACACACATACACACACACACATTATCGTGCTTGCAAGAATACAAATAAGCTTACACACACAGAGTCTCTCTCTGACTCTCTCTCTCATACAAAGATACAAACACACACACACACACACACACACACACACACACACACACACACACACACAAATGTTTGGGTCATGGCAGTGACGAAACACTGTGCTTTCTCCTGGTTTGTCCCTACAAGGCTTCATCCTCCTCCAGGCCAGGCATGGCTCCTTTTCAGGGACGTTTGCATCAGAGGGTCATTTGACTGTCTGTCACCTAGAGGCAGCAGGCTCTCTCCCTCTCCCCCTCTCTCACTCTACCTTCATTCCTCCTTTCTCCCCCATTCTTTTTCCTTTGACTCGAATGGCTTCTCTGTCTCTCACAAGCCAGGGTCCACTAATCTCTCTCTCTCTCTCTCTCTCTCTCTCTCTCTCTCACACACACACACACACACACGCACACACATATGTCCCTCTCCCTCTCTCTTTCGTTCAATGTTTCCTTCAAAGGCCCCCCCCCCCCACCTCCTTCTCTATCCTCCTCTCCTTCGCCTCCTGAAGCTGTCTCAGAGAGTAGCCTAGCCTCTGCTCGGCTCTGCCTGGAGAGGAATGGCTGCTGCCAAGCCCTCGCACTCGGGGCCGCTGCAGTCTGGCCATAAATAGCCGCGGCCCAGCCCGTGACATTACCTGCCTACGACAAGATAATCATGATGAATCGCACCGCAGCCGTCCAGCCCACAACAAGGAGCAGCTTCCACACACAACCCATTTGGGCTTTTCTGCACTCCCTTTTGAGTTTTTTTTTTTATCTTTGTCTTTCTTGCTCACTTTCTTTCTTTTTTTTTTTTACTTATTTATTTGTGCGTGTGTGTGCTTTTTTCTCTTCAAAGCTCCATCAAAAGATTGGTTAAGTTAAGAAGGGACTTGGACGAGAAGGAATATCACATGGATGAGCAGTCATTTCATATCCACATTTACACATATACACACACAAACACACACATAGCTTATACATATACACACACATACAATACACACACACACATTATGACACACATTCATATTCACATATAGTACATACATTTGCATATTCCAACTGACAGTTTTAGTATACATACATCAGAAGCCTAAAAACACAGACGTACATACACAAATACACACACACACACACACACACACACACACACACACACACACACACACACACACACACACACACACACACACTCAGACTGAAGTAATAGATCTGCCAAAAGTGATGGGAGCTGGATCAGGTGTGGGGAGTCCTATGGGGATGTGCTGCTGCTGGAAGGGCACTGGCAACACAAGCGCGGTGTCCGACTGATAAGAGAGCGAGAGGACAGTCGGCTAAGCACTCAGACACACTTCACAGAAGAGCACATACACACACACACAGCAAAATATCACACAGCCCCACTACGCTGAGAGAGGGACGGCCAACACTGGTGTGTGTGTGTGTGTGTGTGTGTGTGTGTGTCTCTATCTGTGTATTAAGATGAATAAAACAGTCTTCCAGGGAAGAGTGTATTTATTCTTTCTCTTTTTAGCTTAATGTGGACAGCAATGGAAGTGCTTGGAGGGACTCCATTTGATGGCAGTTCAATCAGTGGCAGTATTTGAGATGTAGCGTCTGATAAGGGTGATTGAAAAGAGAGTAGAGGCATATATAGAGAGATGGAGAGCAGGAGATAGTCACTCCTAACTCACACCTCCCCTCTGTTACAGCGCCAGGGGCTAGAGCCCTTCAAAGGGATCTGTCACTCAAATGCCAGCGCACAGTGATGCTATATGAGGCCACACACACACACACACACATTATGGACATACACACATACAGACAAGACCAAGACAACGCACACACATACACTCATGCATGCATTCAGACATACATATACACAGACATGTGTACTGAAGCACACACACACACACACACACACACACATGCACACACACGCAGTCTATATTTGTTTCAGCCCTTAAGGTCACAGGGGCTACAGGCTCTGTTTCACATTCATTTCCTGTTGTGCTGAGAGGGTCCACCACCAAACACCCACTCACCCTCAACACACACACACACACACAAACACACACACGCACACACAAGACTCACAGGCCTGAACAGGACTACATCTGGGCCACATCTGGGTCTGGAGTTGCTGCCCGTTGCTTCTCTGAGAGCTAAAGGAGGGGGAGTGGGGGGGAGGTCTGCCTGGCCCCACCTGTGCCTGAGAGTGGCAGAGGGTCTGGCTGTATATTACAGAGTGGGTGACACATTTTATCGAGAGCCGATAGTGGCTCGTAAATCCCGACACATGCATCCACCCCCCATTCCCGCAAACTACCAGCACCCCATGCAGTACCTGGCATGAGGGCTCTTGTGAGTCTGAGAGGAGCCACTTGAGTGAGACAAAATGAGAGCAGGAGAGAGAGAGAGAGAAAAGAGAGAGACAGAGAAAAGAGAGAGCTGTCAAGAGGACACTCTGCAGCAGCAGGGCGTGGGAGCCTTCTTATCTGTAGAGCAACGGTACTGGAATAGACAGACAGAGAGGAGGGGAGTGAGACAGACAGAGGTAAAGTGATGGAGAACTAAGAGAGAGAGAGAGAGAGAGAGAGAAAGACAGATATTAACAGCAGCAAGAGTAGTAGAGGTAAACATTCGCCTCGTAAGGCTTGTGGGGTTTGCAAACCAGAGAGATGAGATCATTGGGCATCAGCAAAGTCGTCTAATTACCTCTGCCAAAGAGGGAGCGAAACACCTTGGGAACTGGGATACAAACTTGTCAAGGCAGCCACTGACGCCGAGAACACGACAGCCATGCGGCAAAGGGCCCAGTTTAAACATCAGCACCCCGGGCAACCAGGTGCTAACAATGCCTCAAGGCACTCCAACCATAACCAAGCCCAATGATGCTTTTTTTCACTTCTCACTGACTATGCCACTCCATCCAGCCCTGAGTGAGCTGGTTTGGGCTGGCCTCCTTTTGCATCACCTGATCACTCTTGATTGTGCAGTTGGCTATGGAACCGACTGCGATCTCATGGCCATGATATGGGCCAGATGTGGGGTTGGACGTGGGCCAGAGGTGTTTTGAGATCTGCTTCTATCTGTGCTGTTGGCTATGTGCAGGAGAATGATCCTAATGTATGTGCTCTCCAGTAGTCCCCATCTCACACACATCCCCACCTCTTCCTCACTGCTGTTATGTGTAGTGTGTGTGTGTGTGTGTGTGTGTAAGAGTGTGTGTGTGTGTGTGGATGAGTGGGTGGGTATGTATGTTTGGTTGGTGTCTTGGGAAAGTCCGTATGCACAGTCACAGGCCCATTACCAGGGGCTGACAGCAGCCTTGTTAGCCAAACCGAAGGGCCCCCTTTGTGGGCCGGGGGCTGTGGGAGGCCCCGCTCCTGTCAACAGAAGGTGGATGGTGGAGCTATCACATCCTATTTCTTATATAACACTTTTACCTTCTCTTCAAATTGCTTTTAAGTGAGAGAAAGCCAGAGAGAGACAGAGAGAGAGGGGGGAAATGAAAGGAAGAAGGAAAGGAAAGGAAAGAAAAGAGAAAAGACAAAAAAAAAAAAGAGAAAAGGAGAGAGTCAAGCACCCAATGTCATTTCTGACGGCTGGCCTTCTCCCAGGTAAAAGCATTGGGTGATACTAACAAGGGAAGCTTGTCGGCTATGCATGTGGCAGCGGTGCTGCCTTCAGTGGGGAGACAGACACAATTTTCTGTCCAATTACTCTTAAACGTCACAATGTGGCCACGGCCAAGGGCTGAGAGAAGCCCATTACAGCCCATGTGCATCCACAACAAACACATAATTGGTGTAATAAGGCACTTGCTTGAGGCATGAAAGGTTCCACAATGTGCAGCAGTTGGCAATGATTGGGTATATGTGTATATATGTGTGTGGGTGTGTGGGTGTGTGTGTGGTCGAGGAGAAGGTGTTACAGAGCTTAAGATTGCCTCCCACTCAAGTTGTTATGTTGAAGTTGAGAAGGGGAGGAGAAACACTCACTGTCTATAGAAACCCACTATGGACAGGACCTCAAGAAAGGCAGACAGCAATTTACACAATCGATCAACTCCCAAACCAAACTCGGGCTTGTCTGCAAGGCATTCCACCAACAGGACAGGAGCGGGTGGCTTAGAGAGAGGCTAGCAAACAAAAGATGTCACTGCAGTCACTAGAGTGACAAACAGTCACAGCTCTAGCAACCCAGCTCAAAGTCACACAATCTCACCCTCCTAACATGCACAGAAATCCCAGTCTCACTCCACACAGCACAGGAATGACTGGCCATATATAACTGACCGTCATTTTTATTCTCTTCTCCTGTAATGGGCCGCCGTGTTCCATGCAGCATCAGAGGAAACCAATAGCAGTCAGATATTACTGTTGTAAATGAGAATTTATAACTTAATAAGAAGGGGGGTGGGGGGATGGGGTGGGGACGGCTGCATTTATCAGCCCTGCGTGTCCCTGAACAGAGTTTTAGATACTGCTGCATGGCATGAGGCATAACTCATGACTGCCACTAACTCAATCAAAGAATGGGCTCTGCTCTTTTTCAACACTTTCCTAATAAAGTGTTGATGTATAGCGTAATTAAAGATATGATAGCAATACATCTGCATTTATGATATATTTTTCTGAATTATGATAAACACTTCAGACAGAGCATCTGTTTAGTGCAGGAATGGTTAGACTCATTTCAGAGTGAGACAGTATGAGTTAGAGTGCTGTTGAATGTCTGAGAGGCTCTGCCCAATACGTGGCTATGGCTTTTTCCATAAAATGAACCGAAATTTGCACATATATACAGATGTGTGGGTTCTGTCAGTCTGGTGTAAAAGCAGAAAAGTCTGGAATTGTGGTGCTAAAAGAATGGAATGGCGCATTGAGATGGATAGTGCTGTACAAGAGGTGATGAGGTTGACATTTCAAAGTAAATGAATAATCTTGTGCTGTCTTATTGATAACCGCAAAAAATGAGAAGGCGGCTCACATGAAGGAAGCTGCCCTATGCTTCTGTTTCTGACGGTAAATTTTTTTCAATTGTCAGTCTCCGAATCTCCCCCAACCCTTTTGCTGAACTACAAACTTTTTATTCCTATACATACACATTGCCAAGTTCCACCATTTGCAGTGACACTAATGATGAGCCATTACTGAGGGCCATGCGCGGTGCAGCAGAAATTGTTCATTGTTTGTAGTAATTGTGCAGGAGCCCTGGTGGCAGTTTAGAAATTGCACAGTGACAGCAGTGTCACACAAGTGCACGATCCAGCTACACAAGAGTCTCGACAGACAAGCAGTCGCTCGTTCAGTGACAACGCGGGTACAAAAAACATTTCCCTTAAAGAATCTGTGTGTGTGTGTGTGTGTGTATATGTGTGTGTGTGTGTGTGTGTGTGTGTGTGTGTATTCTTGTGGTCTGCATGTGTTTAGCAGAGAGGAGTAGAAGAGAAGCCAGAGGCGATCTTTAAATAAAGACAGCCTTTAACGCCCATGGTGGTGCCAGTGCTGTGTGCCATGAAGAAATGCCAGCTCTGGCAGGTCGCAGGAAGCAACTCTTCCCTTCCTCTGCCTGAGAACACTTCACCTGCCAGCCTTCTCTTCCTCCTCTTCCTACTTCTTTTCCTCCTCCTCCTCCTCATAACCCTTCTCATGCACTCTACATCTCTAAATCCTAATCATCACTCTCTTCATCAAAGTGCTTTACAGCGACAGTGAATCTCTTGCCAACCACCAATATGTAACTCCCCCCTCCAACTGGGTGAAGCACTAGAGCCATTTTGTGCCAGAACACCAACCATACACCAGCTCTGAGTGCATCCTCTTCACCTTCTAGAAGGGACTCTAAAGCAACATCTTCCTCTTCCTCTTCTTGCAGCAAAAAAACAAACTCTGCCTCTGTCTCTTCCTCCTCTTTCTCTGACGGCTCTGGCATATACTAGGTCCATTTCTGGCTCCATGAGATCCGGCTTATATCCAGACTACAGCTCTCCAGCCTAGAGAAGGATCAGCTAAGGCTCATCTCAGCCAATTCAGCCAAGACCTTCCAAAGAACTGGCCAAATAATCTCCTCTTGTGCCCAGTAAGGATCGGCCCGTGGTTTGTGTGAGCGTAAGTGTGCGCGTGTGTGTGTGTGTGTGTGTGTGTGTGTGTCTGCCGACCACTATGGCAGTACTCAAGTGTTCTGGATTAGAGGTATGGTGAGCCAGTAAAGGGAGTATACAAGAACAAGAATTCAGCACTATGAATTCAACATAAATCATCACCTTAATTAATAAATAGCTGTGTTGTCACCGTCAACATGACAGCCACTCCTATTTTTTACACACCAGTGACTCCAAAGAGACTGCATTAGACCGCAGTTAATGACAAGGAAGCAGTACATGCTTGCACACACACATAAACACACACTATCCCACTAAGTGTGATGTGGGAGAGAGATGTTTCACCAGCCATCTTTATTTATTCCCTGTATGGGAGAGGAGAGATGGAGAGGAGGTCATGCCGGTTAAAGTTTAATTATGGGATGTGCAAAGCCTGGCGTAACCACGGATCAGGCAGGGAGGCAGCTGTGTGTTTCAAGCACATTTTGCTGACAAATTATCAGTTAATATGGACTTATCAACAACTCAGAAAAACACACTAAAAATGGACTTACTCTGGGGAAAAGAATACAAGCAAACAGGCGAGTGTGTCGTGCCACACTTCCCATACGGATCCTGGTCCATGGCGGTGCTGGCCCAGATCTGGGCCAATGCCAGTTGCTGCTATTTGGCATTAGCCCACATGGACCCACTGAGGTGTTGGGCTTGGTTTATTCCAACAGCACTATTCCAGTGCAAACTTGCTCAGCAGGGGGAGCATGGAGGGGCCATGGGGGGTCTGAGTGCTGTAGAGGATCTGACTCACAGAACTGCTGGGTCTGGGACACATGAGGCCCAGATCAGCTGCACTGTCAGATTGCTACATGTCAGAAGGCTGCTATCTCTCCATACAGCTAGCACACCCCGAAGCAGCATATTCTTGAATCGCAGGCAAACTTTAGCATTACCTGAGCTGAATCTTAGCCTAATCTGGCACCAATCTATCTCTGATCCACTCTGCAGTTGGATGCCCCAAAGCCTCTACTGTCTACTATCAGCAGTATCATATTCTGAGCCATAATTGAGGCGGACCAGGTCCTTCTGTGGCCCGGGGCCGGCTGGGCGCCGCTCTGCAGTCAGAAGCCCCAGAGACCCAGCCTGCTCTTGGCAGCAGCTGCCAGTAGCCACTCTCGCTGTGGAGCATTTAGCCTAGGCTACAAAACGGAGCCAGATGCTCCGAGCACCAGCACTTACAGCGGATGTCATAAATAAACAGGCAAATAAATAAACAGATAAATAAATGAGCTGGAGATAACAGCTGAACTTGCACAATATCCTTTCCGCTGATGGGGAGAGAAATAGTGCTAAGGGGAATAGACTGCAACTGAACCTCAGTGCACACAGCCAACAATCTGCCACTGGCTGGTATGGCAGCTTTGTGTAGCAAAAATATAGTCATGTGGAAAGTAAAAAAAGAAAAAGACAAACATATGGTATATGTATTTTTTCTCTCTTTTTTTAAGAGAAAGGGAAGTGATGCAAGCACAGTCAATTACCTGCCTATGTAAAACATCCCCAAACATAATTTGTCGGCAGTGAAATTGCATCGCTACAGGGGGATGTTACTCCCGGTTCAGGGGAAAACTCATTTCATTGGCACACTGTGTGGTAGAGAAGCCTACGGACCATGCCACTCCCACAGCGAAGAGGGAGAGAGCG
Organism: Tenualosa ilisha; assembly: GCA_015244755.2. Taxonomy (NCBI): domain Eukaryota; kingdom Metazoa; phylum Chordata; class Actinopteri; order Clupeiformes; family Clupeidae; genus Tenualosa; species Tenualosa ilisha. The sequence continues at coordinate 239,814 of PYXC01001975.1, read as the reverse complement.
AGAGAGAGGGATAGTGGAAGAGATGATAACTGAGGGAGAGAGAGACAGGGAGAAATTGGCAGGTAAAATCCACCCAAATAAAATAATTAACACAGAGAAAGGAAGTTATATTACACATTAGAACCAAACCACCAAATGCTAACACAAACTTGAATGCTCTAGCTATAGCGCATATGTAACACTGTTAAAAGACAAAAAAACTTTCCAAAGCATTGACAATTTACAGGCTCAGTGACCTGAATGCCATAAAAAAGCAATGACCTCAAACCAGTAATCTCAACCTACGCATTTTTGTTGTAATTTTTTTTTTTCTAATTTCCCTTGTGCTTTTTATTACTTTCTTATAATGCATTATCATTTAACGATTACTTAAATGTTTTATGCTTTGGCAAAATTGCTTTATCTGATTTACAAGTTGAATTTAAGAGAAGAAAGAGTGAGGAAGAGAGCAGAGAGAGAGAGAGAGTGGGTGCATGTCTGTGTGTATGTGTGTGTATGAGTATGAGGGAGAGAGATGGTGGGAGAAAGAGAAAGAGAAACAGAGAGAGAGACCGAGACGAAGAGGGAGGAGGACAGACCAGTCGCGGAAGTAAGACATGATGGCGAGGCAGCAAGTGGACGAGTCCAGGAGCAGAGAGACACAGGGTGCGGGCAGGAGAAGGGGAAAGGTGGGTGGGGAGGGATGTGGCGACTCTGTTCCGCCTGAACGCTCCCCGCAGCAGGGCGGCTGTCTCGCAGGACGCCCTGGCGTGAGCCAACATCAAAACAAACTAATGGAAATCCTCGGCAGAGGAGTTGCGACGGCACTGCCACGCAGAGATAACGGCCCGGACATGTCGCCATCACAATCGACTAGTGCCAACCATGCTAGATACAAACGCACGCACTCACACACATACATATATGCACACATACCACCACACATATCGAGCGGATACACACCCTCCTTACATCCCACACAGATGCAACCATGAACATAAATATGCACCAGTGTGAATAAACAGAGGTGTACAATACACACATATGCGTATGCAGACACACACAAGCTGACAGGCTAACAACAAACAAAAGAGTTTTCTCAGCAATGCTCAGACATTCACCGGCTGAGACCTGCCTGTATTCTGTGATCTGTGATCTCTGTATTCTCACATCACTCAAAACATCTGACTTTCACACACACACAAACACACACACACACACACACACACACACACACACACACACACACACACTCACACACACAGACTCTGATCTCCCCCTTTCATGCAAGTAAATTCCATATTCACAACAAATGTACTTGTAATTCATCCATTCTAACATCAATAGAACACACATACACACAGGTAAAAAATAATTAATACTACTCCACACACATCATAGAGATACACACACACACACACACACACAATTGCGTAAAATATTTCTTCTACACTGCTACTATAAGTAGCTCGCACAGCCTTCTTGGATACATGTAATCACACACACACACACACAAACACAACACACACAACACACACACACACACACACACACACACACACACAGACGCACTCACACATACACACATGCAACCACTGAAGCACATATCATTCCCTTCATTAACTCAAATACCCCATTTTCACAGAATATTGTTCTAGTTCACATACGCACACACAGTCACAAAAGTGAACAGTATTTTGACATTTAAAGACCTGCAATGTTAAATTCACTATGAAAGTGAAAAAGTACCCTAACACACTGCTAAAATCTTGCAAACTGTCTTTCTTTCTTTCTTTCTTTCTTTCTTTCTTTCTTTCTTTCTTTCTCTCTCTCTCTCTCTCTATCTCTATCTCTATCTCTCTCTCACACACAAACTTCCTTGGAACTTCCTTACCACTATAACAAATGGCTGTGTAACAGAGAGCCACTGGGGAGTGCAGGAGTTGGAAATAGGTCAGTGAGTTCCCGGCTCAGGGCTATCCAGGGCGCATGTGGAACAGCCAGAGAGACAGGCATCCTGTCCAACACCAGACCCACTGTGTAGGTCCCGCCCGGCCTGTCCAGCATACTAGGGACCACTGCCATACAGACCAGACTAATCCGGTGCTCTCTCTGTGTGTGTCTGTGTGTGTGTGTGTGTGTGTGTGTGTGTGTGTGTGTTTGTGTTGCTAATCCCCTTGGCATGTTGAGTTAAGACAGCTCCTCCAGTGATCAGCAAAGGGGTTTCTCCTCAAGCCACCCACTCTCTCTCTCTCTCTCTGTCTCTATCTTTCTATCTCTGTCCTCTCATTCTCAGCTACCTTTTTTTTCTCAGTTACTATCTTCTAATCTGTCTGAGCTTAGTGTGTGTGTGTGTGTGTGTGTGTGTGTGTGTGTGTGTGTGTGTGTGTGTGTGTGTGTGTTTTGTCCCCTCTGCATCCCCTCCTGTTTCTGTGTGTTTCTCTGTTTTCAGTATCTATCTCTCATTTTCTGTTGCTCATGTCTTTCCATTACTTCCATACATCTTCTCTCTCTCTCTCTATCTCCCTGTTCTGTCTCACTCTTTCTGTGTACTCGTGTTTGTTTGTGTGTGTGTGTGTGTGTGTGTGTGTGTGTGTGTGTGTGTGTCTCCCAGCTGGAAAAGAGGTGGACACAGACACAGGTGTTCAGTTCCAAACAGGAGTAATGAGCACTCAAGGGTAGCTCACACATTGGAAACACACACACACAATCCACAAGTGCGTGCACACACACTCACACAAACACACAGGCACAGACAACATAAGACAACACACAAACAAAAAAAAGAGAGATATACAGAAAGTGAGAGAGAGAGAGAGAGAGAGACAGGGAGGCACAAACAACAGACGAGCACACACATTCCGACATAACTTGCTCACAAACGGCAACTTCACCCTCACAGTATGAATTGTTCTCATGGTCTTTCAGAAGTTCTCCAAAGCCTCACATTAGGAATACTAACACACACTCACAAACACACACACACACACACACACACATTGTGTATTATAATAACAAAAATTATGATTTCTCAATGATTTGACATGATCTAAATTATTTTGAACACCAATGATGATAGTTTATACCAGTGCTTCATATGTTAATGAACTGTCAGCTGATTTCACTGTATTCACGGTAATGATGAGCATTTAAAGGGGTCACAGAACAGATGAATGGATTGCATTCAACTCAGATTTGTCAAAAATAAGCTCAAATGCAATTTTACAAGCTCAATTTCAACCTTCTGTTTAGTTTGGGCACATGAATAGAATGTTTTGGCAAAATGGTGCCTTTTTTGGCAACCACAATTGAATCATAACTGATTTTCTGGATGTGATATCATAGCCAGGCTTTGTTCTAATACTCACACTTTAGTAGCTATTTCTAAGTTCAAGATTTACGTATGAAGAACGGCACAACTATGTTTCACATTCATGACAGCTCTGTGCCCATGCACAACCTCTCATAATTCAACAAAGGCAAGGTAAAAATGTCTTTCTATTCTTTAACACACATTATCTGATAAACACCTATGAATGTGTGAATGTGCCCCACTGTTTGGATTATATCAAGGAAACACAGATGCAGGTTGTAAAGAGAGACGTTTTACACACATTATTTGATAAACACCCATGAACGTGTGAATGTGCCCCACTGTTAGGGTTATTTCATGGAACACAGTTGCAAGTAACGAGAAACTTTTTTACGGATGGTCCATGCAGTGCTGTGAGTCTGGAGTGTGAAATATGATTGGGAAACTGAACAAATTTTAATATTATTGACAATTGCCAAAACAGAGAGTGTCTCCAATACTTCCTTACTCAAACATCAGTGGTTAACACAAAGAGGGGAGTTTGTGCCCATGTCCATCTTTGTTCTAACTGTGTATCATACATGGTAACATTCAGTTTATGTCTCTTGACATGAGTTAAACATTCAAGGCATTTGAGTTCAAAGGTTTCAAATAATACGCTGGGTACTCTCCTACTTCCCATAACAGGTTTTCCTAAATGCTAATTAACTAATTTAATGTTAATTTCATTAATTTAATAAAACTAATTTAATGTTATCTACATTACAGTAACTACAGCATTGTAATATTAACTAGATCCTGTTTTATTTGTCCACCTGCCAGCAGCCTGAAATAAACCATCATTCTTGCTCAGGTGACAGAAACCTACCTCACAAGGATATACGCACATGTTTAAAAAAGGAGAGGAGGAGAACAACAACAAAAGACAAAAGGAGGGGTAACACTACATGGATACACTGGAGCCATGTTGGCTGTGCTGGAGGGGGGTGAGGTGAGGGGACTGGGGCACCTATGGTTGTTTGCACGCAGCGGAAAAAGAAAGACAAGAACGACAGATTGCTCCCAAATCCAATTAGAGGCCCTCTGTGTGTGTGCCAGGGAGAGGCCCAGACTCCTCAAGAGTGTGTGTGTGTGTGTGTGTGTGTGTGTGTGTGTGTTAGAGAGAGAGAGAGAGAGAGAGAAAGAAAGAGAGAGTGAGGGGGAGACAGATAATGACTCAGAAGCCTGTTATTAGGTCCCCGGCAGACAGGAAGTGTTAGCCAAAAAGAGGCCGAGAGGAAAAAAAAACAAAAAAACCCTCTGCCACTAGCTGGTGTCAGACCAGCATAGGAGGTGTTTTGGGGATGAAACGATACAGGATAGAGGACATTGTCACTGAAGATCATTTTTTTTCTCACTTTTTTCCAACACAAAAATATAAACACACACAAACACACACACACACACACACTCATAAACGCATATACACACATGTAAGGAATCTGCAGAGGTTGACAGAAGCATTCAGCACAAATACAAATGCTACTGAGATGTTCTATGCATGGCCAGGATTACTGATGGCTATGCAGCTATAAATGTGCAACACGTGATCTATCTTCCATTTATAAAAGCCTGTATCCAATGCCTAGCTGTGCATTCGTCATGAATGGAAGACCACGTTACAATAGGGAGTTAATGGTCTACACAATGAAAAATGGCAACGCAGCACCCACTAGCCAAACCCAGCAAAAATGAGCAAAGGCTCACTCACACACACACACACACACACACACTTGCACTGACAGACACACGCAGCTCTCTATCACTGTGTCATAGGCACAAAGATCCACATACACACACTCATACACATACACACACACACACACACACACACACACTCACAGCGTGAGATGGACTGCTAATGAGAGAGACCTATGAGGTCCAGCGCTGTGGGTAATGTTGTGTATTTCCCCTGGGGTTGAGACTGGGAACTGAGGAGGAACCCCAACCGTGAGGACCGATAACTCAACCACTCTGCTTCAAATGGGGTTGAAGTCACACAGAATGGAGGGGGTAATGATAACTACTCTGCCCTCTGCTTCAGTGTGTGTGTGTCTGTGTGTTGGGGGGGGGGGGAGGCACAAGGACCTATCCCATCAGTATCCTCTCTGATAAATCACAAATGACACACAACACCCCACCCTGACATACACACACACACACACACACACACACACAAACACAGAAGTACTGTACATACACACTGTAACCTTAAAGATCCCAAACCCACACTGACCCTGACTATCGCTTCTCCTCACAATAAGCACTGTGCAGCCAGAAGCTTTCTAGACTTCAAGGGACCTTTTTGAGCTTTCAAGGGCCATAAACAAGCCTAATGCCTGGACTAAAAGACAGTCAAGGAGACAGACAAAGAAAGATCATGAAGAAGTCACGCATGACAGAGAGAGTCCAGTCTCCAGAACTTTCTTTCCCATTAGGCGCTATGAGAGAAAAGTGAGAGGCAGAGATCAAAAGTCCAGTTGAGAGTGAGATGGAAGGATAGAGAAAGAAAGACACAAAGAAATAAATGACAACAGAAGAAAGATGGAAGTGAAGAAAGGAAGAAGGGGGTGTTGGCAGATGAATGTGACAGATGATGGCTCCATCTGAAGTAGTCGAAATGTGGAAAATATAAATTTCATCAGATGAAGGCAGACGTTTTTTAACAGACACATTTAAAGCAAATCAAGTGTGTCGCTGCAGGGTACAAAGGCAGATAATGCCTTTGACTGCAAGACCCACCATGAAAATTAATAACTACTTTCATAAGGGGACAGGCTTTCATTTCATTTTTTCCCTTTTTTCTTTTTTTCCCTGCAACTCACCAAAGCAGCAGCATTCTTTCTAAGTACTCTGCTCTGCTTTAACTGAAGTAGGTGTAAAAGGCTTGCGGCCAGGCTTTGAAAGCCCACTTCACAGCAAGCACACGAGAAAGTCGTTCTCCACTGTTATTTCATAGGCATGTCTATATGTGCCTGTGTCTATACATCTGTGTGTGTGTGTGTGTGTGTGTATGCTTGTCTCGTATGCATCTCGTATGATCTGTCCTTTTTTCTCCCTCTCTTTCAATTCCTCTCTCTCTCTCTCTCTCTCTCTCTCTCTGTGGTGCATTCTCTTTGTAGTCCACCTTATCACTTTCATTCACATGTCTCTGCTCCCACATCACCACCACACACACCCCAAGGTCCGTTCCACATGCGATCAATTTCTGTCCCGGACAGCACACTTGCTGGTCAGGCGACACCATCGCAAATGAGCTTGGATGTTCATACACGTGCCTATGCTTAGACATGCATTTCAATTGAACCAATTTAGTTTTTTTTGCTCTTGCTTTAACTACCAAAGACAAACGTACCCAAACACGGTAACACAGAGACTGAAACACACACACACACACACACACACACACACACTGTGTCAAAGGCCTGTTTTGGCTGATGGCTTTAAATTGAAAATGTAATTAAAACCAACAGCAAGGGGCTTTCACATTATCCCTGTTTGAAACCCCAGCGTCTGAAATAACAGAGTTGGAAAACATGATTATATGCAAGGGTAAGTGTGTGTGTGTGTGTGTGTGTGTGTATGTGTGTGTGCGTTCGTGTGTGTGCTCACACAAAATTGTGTGTTTCTATGTGTCAGGTTGTCTATCTGTCTCTATGCATTTATGTCAAGAGCAACAAGAAGAGAGAGAGAAGGCATCTGCGTGTGTGTGTGCACATTTTCACATGAGTCTAGGGGACAGTGTTTTTCCAGCCTGGGAGGAAGGAGGGGGGGGGGGGGCTGCAGTTGTTTTGGAGGAAAAGTCAAGAATAAAAGCACACCTGCAGCCTGACAGCTCCCACACTCCCCCTGCGCACCACAGAACATTACCATCACAGCCGCAACCCCGCCAAGGGCTAGGAAGCCATATCAAACCCAAACACCTCCACCAGAATATCGCTATCAGAGCTGCATAGCTGTCCCCATAAGGGACTGTGCGTGTGTGGAGGGGGGGCAGGGATATCAGACATCAAAATACCACATCTTACTATCGCCGCTGCCAAGGCTAATGTGTCTCATTTTTTCTTCTCTTTTTCTCTGAACATCTAATATGAATATCCATCTCTCAATTACAGATGGGTGCAGGAGTGTGTGTGTGTGTGTGTGTGTTGTGGGGGTGCACAGGGGGTTCTCGCTTGTTGAGTCTCAGTGAGGCATCGAGACTGCAGGGGAAGGGTTAGCAGACGCACTCCCTGCTGTGAAATTAAGATAGCGATGTGCAATCATCACCCGAAGAGCGGTGGCTGGTCAGGAGATCAGTGCACATCCAGACTAAAACTCTGCTCTCTACTCTCTGGCACTCAGCTCAACACTGCTCCATTTTCAACACATGCCCAGTCGGATGAGGGTGAGGGTGGGGTTGGGTGTGTGGGTGGGTGTGTGTGTGTGTGTGTGTGTGTGGGGGGGGGGGGGGGGGGTGCTGAGGGAGACAGGTAGCTTGGTGCTCTAATGGACCTGAGAGAAGCAGTAGGTATTAAGAGGGATACTAAGGTAGAAACGCAAGAGTGATGCTGGGTGTTGTAGCAAGAAGATAGCCAGCCTTTGTTCAGAGGTGTGTGAGGTACTAGCTGACAAACGCCAAAGCAGACCTGGCATCAAAGCAGCAGTCCTCAACTTTGAGAACAGATTTTTAAATTGAAGCTTTACAGCTAATTAAGCGACATTTTGATTGCCTTCTATAACCCTGAAGCAACACTGCTGAGTGATACCACATGGTTTTCTATTTGTTTTGCATTTACCATGGTATTTTGAGCACACATGCATGGCAGAAGGCTTTGAGAAACTGAATTCATCAAAAATATGTGGCCTACAATGAAGAGCTATAGACTTTTTCAAAAACAAAAAATGCATGAATGTTCTATTTCGCTCCCAAACTAATTTTGCTGCTGTTATATCACATTACATATATCACATATACATTTGGAGTGTTGACACTAATAATCAAACCCTTGAAAAGTTATATATATAACATATCTTTGTAGAAGCTGAGGACTGCCACTGCCCTGGGTGGAAGACCCCTCAATGTCAGCCCAGCACCTGCTTGTGATTCCTCTAGCATCACTCTAACAACCAAACCACATGAAAGTAGCTCAGGTGAAGTGATACAGGTGCATCGAGAAACCACACATTATGGTAGGTCAGAGCAAAGTGGCCATCTTTGCCCTCGTGAGAAGATAGTGATGAATTAACTGTGCAGTAGTTCTAGTGCACTGTGTGTCCAGATCTTCCTGCTGAGTAAAGACACTGGGTACAGTACTGAAGGGGGTGGCGATTTTGTGAAAGATAGTGAGGATAATGAAGCTAATGTTTTTGAATTACGAGTATGCTAACACATCATGATTTGCAGGAAGGTACACTCGCATCTCTCTATCTCTCTCTCTCTCACACACACACACACACACACACACACACAGCAAAAGCTAAAACAGCAGTAGCCTTATCTTTACATGGGCCTTGATCTAACTTATGTCTGCAACCCAGAGTAAAATCCCTTCAAGACAACATTCTCATCTCTTTAAGCAGCTCCTGCATTTGAAAGCAAGGTCTTTTTTACACACCAGGCCAGACCCCAACCACTAATGCTCATGGTCAAGTACAAAGGTGCATAACCCAAGCGAAAGACAAATTCACAGAGCGACTAAGCATCCGATAAACATGCTTGAGCATACGCAAGTATCCCTGCACCATCCAAGGCCAATTCACTCAGCTAGTCAGTGCCCAGTGCAGCCAATTAGAGTGCATTGTGGGGCAGCAGTATCCCACAAGTCTTTGCTGCTCTCCAACGGGCAGCTGCAAGACTAATTGAGACAGAAGCTGGTTGATATGGCGGCTTTACAGAGACGATCCCTTGGAGGTGGAGGAACAGTACTGTTTGCTATTGGGAGGACTTCCACATCAGGGAGTCCAACACAGGCTTGTTTTGTAGTTGGTTTGTGAGTGCAGTGTGTGTGTGTGTGTGTGTGTGTGTGTGTATGTGTGTGTGTGTGTGTGTGTGTATGAGTGTGTGCAGTCCCACGTGTGTCTATATGTGTGTGTGTGTGTGTGTGTGAGTGTGTGTACATATTTGGGCATGTGTGCCTGTTTGTGTGAGTGTCTGTAATCATATGCATGCTTGTATGTCTGTGTTTACATGTTTACCTCTGTGAGTGTGTGTGTGTGTGTGTGTGTTTGTGGTAGAGAGAGAGAGAGAGAGAGAGAGGAAGATGGTGAGGGGGCAACCAGGCATGGAGTGTTATTCCTGTCCAGATTGGCCAGTGCTGGCTGGTGGGAGAGAGGGGAGCCATCTGAACAGCTGGGTGGAGACAGAGTGTGATGAGCCATATCTCTCTCTCTACACACACTCTCTCTCTCTCTCTCTCTCTCTCTCTCTCTATCAGTCTCTGCCCTCCCCCCTCCCTTCCCCACCGCTTATCACACTGACGCTAATGATGCATGCTTTGTAATTAACGCTCAAATAAAGTTGAGCCTTCATATGGCCTCTTTGACTTAAGAGACAGAGCTGATCTGCCATAAAGAAATGGGGACCCACTTAAAGAGAGCACATTTACAAAGAGTAGGATTGTACAAAAAACGAAGAAGGTCTCTAATCATTGGACTAGAGAGCGGGAAAGAGTGATGGGGGTACAAGAGAACAAGATTAATTGAATGAGAATGGGTGAAATGAGGCGCCTGTGCGTTACTATGTGACTGTGCTCCCCTGTTCCCGTCCCTGTCTTCTGCATTCCCCTATAACTCAGATGTCCTACTGTACTGTCACCTTCTCTATAACTCTTGAGGCCCCGCTGAACCTTCCTCTGGCTCTCCTCCCTGCCAGCCGCATTCTTGGAGTTGCCCCAGAGTCCCGAGGCGTACAGTCATTCACGGCCCCACGGCCATAATTCCTGTGCGATTCGGATAACGGCGTCACCTCTGTCTGAAAACCCACTCATAAATCTCAGGGCTGTCTTTGTGTGCTCTCTTTCCTAGCTGTCACTGATGCCATCCCCACTGTTGCTTTGCATCTGTACACTGGTGCTTTGGTTCATTTGCTGTCATCGTTCTACACTCTTTCCAAGTCCCCCTGTTGTGATCCTTTTCTCTTACAACATCTAAATTCTTTTTTCATCGTTAGCTGTTGCTCACCATGATGGATAACTGTTGTAGGTCAACCATGAGGTGATTCATTTGCGTGGGTCTTGCCAGTTGGTGTGACGCTTTGTCAGAAATATGTAGAATCTGTACAAAGACCACTGCAGCATTGTTGGCCTGCACATACCAAGATGAATATGTTCTGATATCAATGGCAGATGCCCATGGCAATCAAGAAAATGTAGGCATGGTCAAAGTATCTCTGTGCAATTTCAAACCATTTGTTAACATGTACAAAAGCATGCTTAATTCAGTGAGAGGACATGCTGCGAAAACCATCATTAGGACATGGAACAGCACAGCCCTGATTCAAGTGGCTTGAGGTGGAATGGCTGAGCCAGTCCATTATACCAGCCTGCAGAGAACAAAAGGACACTACAAGAAAATCACAATAGTAATCAAGGCTGCCTACTCAACCAAGTGCATTAGGCACATTCCCTCCGTGGTTGTATTTGTTTAATGGGCCTAATTCTTGCTTGATTCCAGACATCTTTCCTCCGTGTTCCTGTGCTTGTGTGTGTGTGTATGTGTGCGCGTGTGTGTTATGGGCCTTGCTTGATGGAGCTGAAATCCTTGGCCACATTTTTATTCCTGATAGACTACCTCAACAGAGACTGGAATGAAATGCTCAGGTCATACCTCTGTCTGTCTGTCTGTCTGTCATATGCATACCGTTCTGTTACTATCATTTACGCCAACCTATGGCACTTCTGTAGACAACTAGCACACCTAAGGCTATACCGCTGACAGTCCAATGAGAGATCTTGGGAGGGTTACAATGCTGGTAAGTAGCATGGAGTTAGCAAGTGTAACATGACATAGACCCAGGTAAACAAAAACCCTTCCTAGACGTTACAAGGTGCTTCATGGCCCCATGACACTCAATCAGATCTTTAGACGCCCGTACCTTTTACTCCCCATATCTGGGCTATTTATTTACTTTGAGCCGAAAATAGCTGGAAAACGCCTGTCGCCCGTTTTCCTAACATTGGGACTATGAAGCTACTGACTCCCCTGAAGCAGCTGCGGTGAATGTTAGATAGGATATCTATTGATTGTTCAGCTGTATATATATATATATATATATATATATATATGTCCATGCTTAGGTTGTCAAGCAAAGAACAGTAATGCCGAGACCCTGTTTAGGCCTAGCCACCCATAACCTAGACGTGTGGAAAAGTATAAACAGTCTCTCCACAGGGGTCAATCAAATATTTATTATGGAAAATACGCACAGTGTCAACACCTCATTATTACGGTCGCAGCTGAACACGACGCTTGTATCAATTATTTAAATCACTGTATGAACTATGAATGCAAATTGTGGAAATGAATAACACATAGCTTAAGTCTCACCGATATTCAGCAATTTTGCAAATGCGTTTAAGATGCACATCAACAGTGTCCGGAGACTAACATTGATTGTCCATCCAATCAAGACATTTTAAATACTCTGTTTACATTTATCAATATCACAAATATTGGTTCAATTCGTGTCCGCCTATCTTGATGCATTTTAGCGACATATCAAAACTTCACAGGGATTGACGAAAGATTACTATTTGGAGATAGGCTGATGGTCCAATAAGACAACGCAGAAATGAGCGAGCGTTGTTTTATGTGTACACCTTAATAAATATTTTCATATTTATCTGTAGCAGAGACGATTAATCCGAAATTGTCGTCTGAATTGTGAGAACGTTACGCTCCACGTTTCGCGGTGCACTGATTGCAAGTTCTCAGACATTACTTACCTTTACCAGCAAGAATGCCGCACTGCCCGAAAACCAGCAAAATCAGCGCTGGTGGTAATGTAAGTCTCTTCATGGTGAAGATATCGGCCACGATGATCTGTGTGTGTGTCTCTCTCTCTCTGCCTTCCTTCCACTCACTTGACAACCCTCACTCTCAGTGCTGAAGCTTTGCGACGCCGGTTCTCCAACCGTCTACTGCGAAGGTGAATGTCGAACTGATGGGCGACTGAATTGAACTCCGTTCGCGCTCAGAGAGAGGCGGGCGCTTTGACTAGCCTACTAGACGGGACCGCGGATGAAAGCACCTCGGGAACAGACCGCTACGTCACAGCAAGGATGCTTTAATATTAATCCATCCACACCCGTTTGGATCGGTCTCAGTTGATGTAACACATAGCCTGTCGTTACTGTGGGAGTATCCCACCGATGGACTAACCTGCCATTTGTTTAAGAGTGAAAAACAAATCTATTTTAGTCTCTAAATAGATAACGGTGGAGCCAAGAAACCTTGTCTGCTCTTTCATTCCTTATTAATATCAACAAGATTAACATCATCAAATTACCTCACTATTTCTGCAGTCTGCAAAGCGTCTTGTTTGGACAGAGGGCACAACCATATAGTATTGGCTGAATAGCCTTAGCCTTGGAAGCTTTAGTTTTAACCATCGGCATGGTAGCCTAATACAATGCTCTTCTTTTAGGGTTTCAGTAGGCCTACACATTTTAATTAGCATTTTAATTTTAATTAATTGATGGGGTCATGGCACTTTTTCATTATTTATGATCTTTATATTTCTCCGTTAGTGGTCACGAGTGTTCCTTTCTGTTTTGGTGAGAATCACACTTCCCTCTTCACTTTTTCGTTGCCCATCTCCTGAGGACAAGTTCTTTTCACATAGACAATAATGCTTAATCAATTATACCGAGCTGCAGCATCAGGTCTCCTTGGATTTATCCTATTTACGTAAATGTCTGTTTTGTTTTGTTTTTTAAGGATCACTCTCTCTCAGAGCTGCCTAACCTATGCCAGGAGCCTTTTGCTGGTGGCTGTGTTGCAAGTTGTGACTGATCAAGGCTGCATCTCCAAAACGCATCTCTGAGCTAGACAACTATGGAGAGATAGACTTTTACAACTTCAGTCTTGCTGCTTTTTTAGGATCACAGCACAATAGCTGTAGGCAAACAGCTGAGGGCGAATTCAGAGTTGATTCAATGAGATTTGGTGATGAAGGTATCTGTAAATTCGAGATTTCAGTTATGTTGTCAAGCCCTTGAGGAATTTGATATTATTCAATTTTGTTGCATACTAATGTTGCAATTGGACTTGCTTGATGCTTAGAATATCCATTTTGAATGTAAAAAAGGAGATTAGTTCTGCTTTGCTGCTATCAACTTTCGAAAAACTGTAGTCTGGAAGTTGACATTCCATGAAAGTGGAATACGCAAATTTAGCGCAATCCGTTAGAAATTCAACTCCACAAATCTTTGCTGCCAAAGTATTATTCGACCTTTTTTTTGTTTAAATGCAATTTTCCAAAAAGCCCCAGGGAAGTTCAGATAATCGGTTTAGTTTCCTGAAAAATAAAACGAGGTGGTTTGAAATGCCATATTATTTCCTGGGTCTTTCAGAAACCTAATTTACCTTCTCTGCTGAAAGATTGAAAAAGCTATTATAGAAGTCGTTCATTATGGTCTCTCTGCTTGTTGCATTTCGAGCATGCAGTTCCGTTTGTCGGCAACCTCTCCGCTCACTTGGGCTTGTATAGTGCGAAGGTAAACTGCAAGAGCTGCGAAGGGTTCCATCATCCAAAACATTAAAGTTAAAGGTTTTCATTGAAATATTTATTACGAAGACAACTTGCAATGTACCCTTCCTCTCGCAGATGCCAAGTAGACCTGTGTAAAATAATGGTACCGGCTATGCTGTGAAAAATAACTTTTAAAGACCATTGTCATCACTCAACAGTTACCCTTGTACATCCCCGGCTTTTCCTGCAGTGGCCTACTCTCATTCTGTAACTTTCAAGAGACGGAGGCAAGAATTAATCTTAGCTGTCCCTTTAGTCATAATGGTGGTTTATGAATTATTAATTCAAATTCTATTTAAAATCTTATGAAGGCAATCTGTTCAAATGAAGTCAGTGCTCTTCTATAGCTAGAATAAGTCTTTTATTTTCCAGAATGTAAGTTCTGTCCCTTGTCATTTCTTATCATTTTTTAATAATCCCTGCGTTTTTTAAGCGCTGAATCTATCATTTGGCTATGCTACCTGGAAGGCCTACCTGTCCTGGTTATATCAGCACCATGGAGAGCACCCGGAGCTTAAGGCAGTAGGCTACTTGTGATTCTCCATCAGAGGGCACCGTGGAGTTCCGTGTATTTTCCAATAATGTATGGCGACATTTAAACTTGGTCCGTTTCAAAACACAAAGAATACATACATATTTGATGTTCAAAAATACTAATGCTCTAACAACATTACTTAAATTAGCTCACGAGGATAATGTCTCAAATGTGTGAAGGCTCGCAACGGCCATAAAACTCTCCATGTTAACGTTACCTTCGAGGCTATTACATTTGCCCAAGTCAGGCATTCAGATTAAGTACTAAGTCTACAAACACAAATTCCAAATTTCTCCTAATAAGGAGCACCTGACAGTGCTGGAAGTTTTTTTTTTCCAAAACAAGCCTGTCCCCAAATACAATACAAATACAAGGCACAATAAGGCGCTGCAAAATATAAACATAACAGTATTAAATATGCAGTCCAAGAAGTTCCCTACACACTAGAATAAAGAAAACAACACACATGGTTTGACACACTAGAATGAAATAGTTTGAAGCCAAGTTGTGCAACAGGGCTAAAATTCCACAGGAAGACTGTGAAAGTCCAGTCACAAATGTCACATGAACACAAAGTTGTGGAAGAAAATGCGAACAGAAAACAAAAGAGTCCCAACAAAAGTGAGTTTCATTTTACACAACTCAGTGGTAGGTAAAGGCTGTATGCTGTGGTATAGACCTGGGGTAGACTCATGCCCAAAAGTCTGTAACACCACTCTCCTTTTGTGTTGCATTAAAAGGCTAGATGGCCCTGGGGACAAAGGACCTCTTCAGACTGTCTGTTGAGCACGCCAGCGACAGAAGTCTGCCTCTAAACATGACCTTCAGCGTAGAGAGTGTACTGTGAGGAGGAAGAAGTAATAGTAGTAGTAGTAGTAGTAGTAGTAGTAGTAGTAGTACAAGTAATAGTAGCAGTAGTAGTAAAAATAACAATTTCAAAAACACGATGGAGATCATATTTCTATTCAATACACCTCTCTAAGGATGTCTTTGAATGGAAAGTCATCCTCCTTGCAAGGTGATCAGAAAAAGCTTTCTCCCCTTGTCTAAGGTTGCATATTTATGTTAAACAGCTAATACATAATGCATGAAGACCTAACGCAAGAGGGGAAGATTAAGGAGACTGCTGTAGGAGAGGCAGGTTAGGTCTACATTCACATTGTATAAAACACTTAGTCTTGCCCATCAAATGGTGTACAGATGCTGCCAATTACAACACCAGGAAAGCAGCACAATAAACAATACAACACAGTTTTAATTACAGGGTAGGCCAATGACTTATTATGAAACTCAGCTCTGCGGCAGGCGAGCCCTTCAGGCAAAAGGCGTGAGAGCAGGGGCAACTAAGGCAGACAAGTAGATAAAAATGTAAATAAGATCTGATTGCATTAATTTACTGCACAGAGGAAGTTTTGGGTCACATACTTATCTCTTCATTAAGAACACACTTGAAACTTGTTCCTCCACTTTCAAATATCCCTGAGTATTTGATTAACCTCAAGGTTACATTTTCTAAAAACTCATTCAAAGCTGAAGACGACTCGTCTTTGTTACAGTTTATTTGACATCATTGAAACGCAAAGGGCCACTAGTAGGCACTGTTGAGTCCTAGTCTCGGTGCAATCGGACAGACATAAAGACTCTGGTCTAGTGTTCCGGCGGAATACAAAAAGCGTAACACATGCACTTTACACAAGCCTCGAAAAGGTAAACGATGACTACTATTTGAATGACAAGTTGCAGAGTATTACCACGCTGTTCATATTTTGCATCATCATACCATTCTGTACAAAATAGCAATTTTGAAAATGTGTCACTTGCTCATTAACGTAGCCTACTGTGCTCTGGGTTCGGACTTAAACGTCACCTTGCTAACGTTTAGCAAAGATGGCTAATTGTAAGTCATGACTGAAGTCTTTGACCGTGTCCTACAATTTTTTCCTGTGTGCCTAGTCTGTGCGGACACATCAAATGCAGGTTGCAATTTTCAACTCTTTTCGTCCTTGTGACACGTTTCGGGAAGATCGGGGAGGTGGATTGAATTACGCTAGCTAATAAATGTGTTATGTCAGTTAAGCAGCAGTTCACATTCACCGAGAGAGCCGCCAGACAAGTGTATCTTACGAAAAGATGTTGAATTTAGAGTATTATCCTGCCCTGGGAGGGTCACAAAAAAGACCACTTTAAAGCGTCCAGTTGTCATACAGCTACTGCATTGATATAAACACTGTATGATACCACCGATATTACACAAGGTGGCATGCCTTATGTTGACTGCAGAAATTTTCTAGCCCTTGTTCCCCGTGATGACTGGGTAATAGTGATGTGCTACTGGATCTGTTTACCAAATTAGTACAACGCAAAAGAAAAGTGCAGCTTGTATGTTTTTGTTTACAAGGTTGTAACACTAATGCCTTTTCTGACAGCTCTTCTGTGTGTTTTTCTTTTTTTTACAATTAAAAATATCATGCTCAATTACCTTTCTGTTTTAAAAAAGTAACCTATTTCTGTTTATTAACATTGCACCTCATATCACACATATCACATCATAGGCTATCATTTATTGGCTGTCAGTCAGTTTAGACAGATCTTAGTAGATGTTCCTAAGTGCATTGATGCATTGATACTGATACTGTCTTCAGGGGTTCTTAATGATGTAATTTCACCATTTGGGCATCATTTCATTGCAGGAAATAAAATAAAAAAAATAAATACAAATCTGAAAGTTTCTCATGTTTCAAATGTCCTTGCATGACCTCTGTTCAACCTCCATTCCCAATTTTGAATCTCGGTTACAGAAATGTTATGTGTGCACTGCAAATAAGCCTCCCATAGTCCTTCTTAAATCACATGCAAAATCTACCCTATCAGCAGATTTACATTCAGCACAATGCAGGTCCATTCATAACCCCAGAATATCAGGTCACCTACTACAAACTTACAACCTAAGTAGTAGGTCAAGTAATCCTTTCTCCAAGCAAGGATAGTCACCATTTTTCTCATCACAGGGTCACTTGACTAACAAGGCAACTCTCATTACGGCTAGGTCATGGTCTCCCAGAGCGTGCGTGCAGAGTCCCTAAAAAGTAATGCATAAATGCATTTCTTCCACCATTTGATCAGCGAGTCACCAGATATTAAATCTCTGTGTGTGCCAAAAAAGAGTGTAACCTTGATGGATTTTCGCCCTCCTTCGCCTTGAAGATGGTGGTTTGAAATTATTCTAATGTGCAGTATATGTGGGTGCCTAATTTTGAGCTTAATCAGTGCTTGGCCCGAGGCACTCTCTGCTGAGTTCTGCGATCTCTTCACTCTCTGGTGTTTCAGATTTTCTTGGAGGATATGCACATGGTGATCTGGCACTGAAATGGCCGCCCGCATCCCTCTTGTACTCCTAGCCTGTGGGTCCTTCAACCCCATCACCAACCAGCACATGAGGCTCTTCGAGCTGGCCCGGGATCACATGCACCTAACTGGTGGGTTGACACCAAGGCCTACAAACAACCCATGAAGCATCTCAGGTCAGCACTCTTGATCTGAGTTCTGCAAAGGCACTGCAAGCATATCTTGTTAGGCCTTGCCCAAGGCCTAGGCCTACATATAAACCAATAAAGTATAGCAATGGATAAATTAACTGTGGGAGTTAAATGTATAATGTACTTCAGGCCTTCCAACATAGATAAATAGACAGATAAATACTTTTATTGTCCCGTAGGGAATTCTGGTAACCTTAAGCTTCCACAGCGTGGCATACACATTAAATACATACATTATAAAAATAGAGAATAACCCTATTGTGCCATTTAGGGTACTGTGTTGTAGAATGTGCAGGAGGATGCTATGGTAGCCCTAGTGCCAAACAGTCAGTGCAGATACATATAGTATCTGTAGGCTACATATAAAACACAGCAATATAAAAACAATATAAGCAGTTTCGAAAGCAGTGCAAAAAGCACTTTTGGGTCCAGTCGTTGATATATACAAAAGAGTAAAAACTGAAAAGATGTTGCAATACACCCAATACCCATTGTATATGTTCAGGGTAGTTCAGGGTATGTATTAAGGGTACTTAATGTAGGGCAGGGTCTGTATTTCTGTATGTGTTCAGTATTTATTTTCTGCTTCGTTTGCTGACATATAACAGTCCCCTTGCCAAAATAGTGGTGAATTGGATTGGAAATGTTAAGTTACTAAAAGTATAAATGTACATGGTATCTTATGTTGACCTGTTAACAAAGGAAGATGTTAAGCTATTAGAAGTATGTATGCTTTCCAAAGAACAAAGAACTAGGCTACCTTACAGAAATCTTAGAAGACCTTTACCTTGTCACATGGTCATGGCCCTCTTAGCGACATAGGCCGATTCTCTCTTTCTTCTCTCTCTAAGTGGTCTCCTGCTTCTCCTGTTTTTAGGACAGTACCAGGTTGTGGGTGGGATCATATCCCCAGTTGGTGACGCATATGGCAAACAAGGCCTTGTTTCTGCAAAGCACCGAGTTGCAATGGCAAAGATTGCCCTGCAAACTTCTGACTGGGTGTCTGTGGATGACTGGGAGAGTCATCAACCTGACTGGACTGAAACAGTCGTCAGTATGAGGTATGCACTCACTACATTTCAGCCAAGCACAAGCTTCAGTGTGCAGTCCACAATTTCAGTACAGTGCACAGATCACAGATCACTCATAGGCTTCTTCTAGCTGTCATATGTTTTATGAGGGCGCCTCTGGAAGTGGGAAACGAAGCCATAAAGCCTTACTATCACGCAAGAGTACAGAAGAGTGATGTAGACATTTGTTGGCTGAAGAAATCGAATATGAGCAGTATCAGTTACACAGTATGTCTATATATGCCTCTTGATGTGTGGTCTGATCCAACAAACAAGCTACTGTTGTTTAAATTGCTCAAGAAGTTGATGCTAGTTCTGATAGAATGGTGTCAGCAGTCTCCATGCAGGAGAGTGTAACCTGAGTAACCTGTCTTTTTGGCTGGATCATGTTGTATTTGGACACTCCAAAAAAGTGTCAAAATAAATAAATAAAATATATTGATTTCTGTAAAAGCTATCAGACTGTAAAGCCAGTCCTCTGGCTTCAGTATTTTAGAAATGATTAAGGTGTAACATCTCCAAGACTCTGAATCAGCAGTCTATTTTGAACAATGATGACAGACTCCCAGCACTAATAGCCAGACAATAAATCTGGAGTGCCTGTCAGCTGTGTATAACAATTATAGCAGCAAGACTAGCCATAAATGCAACGCTGTTATCGGTCTACCAAGAATTGTCATGTCTGCGGTGCCTGGACACATTAGGGTCAGGTCATTACGATGTTCATATCATATGCCCATGTAATCAGTTCCAGTATGTTGGTCTGGTGCGTAGCACACAGATAAGGTGATGTTACTACTCATTCTGGGTCATTTGAATGTGCCACTGCTCTTTCTCTCTCTCTTTCTGTCTGTGACAGGAGCACTGAATAATAGCCAGTGATGTACCCTCTCTATTTTAATGTGTTTTCATCCTCAGCCTGACTACATGCTGATATTTTCCCCCCTTCTCTTCTGCCTTGTCTAGTTTACCCTTGTCTCTGATGCTTCCCCTAGGGGCACCCTCTTTAGTGGAGACATTAAGACTGCTGCCAAACTTTGACAGCCGCTATCTCCCAAGCGTTCTCCCAAGGGACTCTGATTTACTCCTGAGATGTGGAGAGGCCTTTTAAATAAAGATACATCTCTTCTTTTTCTGGCTTTCACAGCCTGTGCCCCGTGCGAATGGAGGCTTTAAAGCTGACTGCTTTTAGGAAGTTAGACACCTGCAACTGCAATGTGGAGCCACTGAGAAATGGATTAATTGACTGATTCATTGGCTTGGCACTTGGCAGAGACCATTTTAGAGGTGTGTGTGTGTGTATGTATGTGTATATGTGTGTGTGTGAATGAGAGAGTTAAAGGACTGAGTTAAAGGAAAACACAGCGATCTCATGTTGCTATGATACACTCAGTCAGCCGAGTAGTTTTATAACAGTTCAAAGGCTAAACCAAGCAAAGTCAGTAAGCACTTCAATGCTGTGTGCCGGCACTACTTTGCCATTACAGCACTGTCATTATACTTAAACTATACCAGATGAAAGTAAAAACTAGTGTGACCTAAGTTCACAATAAGAGCTGCAAGCAGAGACCTTAATTTGCCTTACAGCCCTTCACCATGACACATAAAAGCTGATGATGTGACAGTAGCTAGAACTGGGGAGAGGAGTAGAAAGGCATAAAATATTTCATGGTACCAGAAGGAGAACCAGTAAGTGCTCATAAGTCCCTAGTTCCGCTTAGCTGGTTGGTGTCCATCTTTTCTAGTTGATAATGACCCGTTCCTCAGTGATGTTCAGTGACTAGATATTCCTCCAGTCCAGCTCCTGGTGGTGGTCCACTGTGCAAGCTTTATTTTGGCCCGTTGAGGTTTTTTTGTCCTTCAGTCGTCTCCAGCTTTGTTGTCCATCGTCATAGAAACAGTGCTTCTTTGGAATCCAGTGCTAGCAGTGTATCCAAGGACACCAGTAAGCTCCTCTTGTCCTGCACCAAGACAGTGGTGTGATCCAAGGCACATTGAGCATCCCGAAGCCTCCCTCAGTCCGCACGCTGGTGCCAATGGCACACTGCTGTGCCTGTGTGTATGAGACTGTGTTAGTGTGTGTGTGTGAGAGAGAGAGAAGAGTACAAGTATCCAGCATTTGTGGGGACTGAAAGACCCCCGTGGGGTGGATCGGCATCACTCGCTTACCCTAACCCCCTGCATGCCAATTGTTCTCAATGCCAAGACACTGGCTATTGATATTCAGCTGGCAGACCTGCATGGGTCAGGTGAGAAAGGGGCAGCCGTTATGGAGGAGTTGCACCACCCTGGAGGGCTGCCAGGGATTTGTCTCGGCACAGGTCAGCTGTGGATGAGGCTGCCTGATTGTATTAGCTGCACATTTGCAGTTTGAGGGGTTCGCCTAGGTCACGTATTGGACACAAATCAGACTCCAGGGAGTTTATGGACACAGTCTCAACACATTCATATTGTCACAGCTAACACACACACACATGCAGATATTCAGTCATTCTCTCGCACCCAAATTTTCACCTTCAACATACTTTCTTTATCTTGTATACATTTTGCCAAACAAGAATGCATCTCATATGACATGAGCTATCAGTTTTGCCCCATAGACTGCAGAGTGGCTCAATGATGTCATAATGCAAATGCTAAGGGTCCTCTATTGGCAGTCACATGGTCACATGTACAAACACATCACATGTACGCATTACATACAATATGGAATGCCCGTGTTCCCAAATCAGAGGCACACAAACACAGTCTCAGTCTCTCTCTCACACACACATATATACACACAGAGCTTGGCTAAAGGTCTGTCGATCCTCCCCACACAAGCCTCTCCTTGTCCTCCTCTGCTCTGCTCTGCTCTCTACAGCACAGTAATCTCCTTGAGGGAGGCTCTCCTCCTAAGCTGGAGTTTGTGCAGAAACCTAACAGATTAACTCATGAAGTAGCCTGTTGTCTGTGAGGAGAGGTGGAGAGGGAGAAATGGAAGAAAAGGAAGAAAGAATATATAGAGTGATATAGGGAAGCAAGAGAGTTAAGGGGAGAGGGAGAGGAGCACGTTTGTGTTTGTGTGTGTGTGTGTGTGTGTGTGTGTGGTGCACACAAGTTTCCTAGTCAGACTAGGGTCCGTCTCCCCTGCAGGATCAAGTAAACTGAATGTGCACATAAAGCCTTCCAGGAGAGGATTACTCCCAACAGTAGACCCATTGTAGACCTCTCCCTCTTTCTCTCCCTCTCTCTTTCAATAACTCCCACCCCCACTCTTCCTCCCTCCCTCTCTTTCACACTCTTTCTTCCTCCTGTCTTTCCCCTCAGGTACCATTATGGGCAGATCGCCAAGAGGTACGAACACAGGATGGAGAAACTTAACAACGCCCCTCAGGAAGCAGCTTTGTGTAAGAAGGCATCACATTCTCTGATGTGTTTTATATTTTCTGGTTTTAAATCTTTTTTTTATAACTGCTCTCATGCATTTTAATAATCAGGTGATGAATGGATAAACAATGTCCTCCACAGTACCACAAATGCCTCCATTTTAAATCTCGCAGACATTTTTTTCCCCTGTCTGCCTTATCTTCTCTCCTCACAGCTTGGACAACTTTGGAGGATTCTGAAATTAGATAAGGAAGCCTGAAATGACCGCACACAGTCATAGATAACGTGAACACCAGCATTTTCTTGGAAACTGTTATTGAAGACCAACATATCCCCGTCCACACCACACCCCTTTCCAGCTCATCCACTTGCACGCGCACACACACACACACACCGTACACACACACATGCACACCCTTGCTGAAACCATACATACAAACATGTTCATATGCACCCTGTCTCACATGCATGGACCCACCTTACATCACAGCTCAGCAGACATTTTGTAGATTTTTTGCTCTACCTCCCCCCTATGACTATAATAATGAGCATAGCAAGAAGGATGTGTGTGTGTGTGTGTGAGAAAAGGCACATTATGCATAGGCTCATTCCTCATGGTCTCACACAGCAATAGTGAACATATCCATTTTTAGATTCTTTTTCTTGTACTATTATTAAGCAATTAGAGACTATCACTTGCACTTAGAAAAGGCCCATGTTTAATTCAGAGTCCATTTGCATTAATTACAGAGACTTGACAAGAATTAGCTGCTATTTTTTCACTGGTTTGGGCCAAGCTTTGTTTTTTGCAGTGCATCGCTTGTGTAAACACAATTTGTTTTTAAAGATGAATGATAGTGTACTAATTGCACAGTGGGATCTACAAATGAGTCATTATTCAGGCTGAGGAAAACAGTGAGTTTGTTTTTTTTTTTTCTATAACACTCCCTGTGGTATAGATGGAGGGGATTTGGGCAATCCGATGAAGTGTGTTGGTGCTTAACGTGTATGTTTAATATCCCTAAGCTTCTATATGAAGGAGCATTAGTGTGTAGTTCACAGTTCATGCTAGCTGTGTCAGTGGCATCCACTTTGACAAAGAAAGGCCTTCATACGTGTAGCCAAGGCCTCAAGAGTTTACATGAGTACACACACATATATGCCTACACACATACACTGAGACTCACATGGACACACACTCACACACACACACAAACACGTGCAAATACATACATACACAAACATGCACTTACATGCTCCTTTACATACACACAGAGATGTGTATGTATGGTATGTGTGTTTTTTGTGTATGTGTGTGTGTCTGCGTGTCTAAGTGTATATGTGTGTAGGCATGTAAATATACAGTACACTTTTTCTCGTCACACACACACATACACACACACACAAATATATGAATTACACAAATACATGCAATACACACACACACACACACTAATACATACACACACATTCAACAGAAGTGCACACACGAATCTGTTCAACCAGGCTTCACAGTCACCTTCAAAATAACAACCACAGACAAATGCGCAGCTCACACCAAAATATTTATTGCGGCTTACTGACCTGCGTCATTATGATTCTTATATGCTGGACTGCCAGGCATAGAAAGGCTTTGACATTTAAGAAATTTGAATGCCTTTGCAATAATGCATTCTTGACTCAGACCAGATGCAGAGTCATGAGTGTGAAGTCAGTGAAGTGCAGCCCATCCCTACTCACAATTTCTCGCTGCTGGGTATGACAAGTCGAATACTGAAAGTAGTAAACACAGGCAGATCAGAAAGGAAAAAATAGTCGTTGCTGGCGAAAATCCAAATCAGTCCTCACTAGAAATAACAGTAAATGTTTCTTGGTGCGCAAAGGGCACAAGAATCAGAGTGGGCTGGAGTCAGACTTCTGTACCACCAGAATTATAACATAGCAAAACAACTGACTGCACAGTCTGGGGTTCATTTCTTTAAAAGTCACAATAGAAAGTACAAATAAGATCATTTGTGTTGTTCAGAGTCATCAGTCCTGTTTATACCTCATGTAAAAGCATCGGTCATTAAGACATAAAATTTATGAAAGACCTGCAATTATATCCTTGTTCTCCACAACCAGGCCATATCTCATACAACACCACCCAATCTACTACATGTTCACTTATGGTTTCACTGTTTTAACTGCTCCTATTTTCCTCCATCCCCTCCACCACTACCACCAGGTAAACCTCAGCTCAAGCTCCTATGTGGTGCTGATTTCCTGGACACGTTCCATGTTCCGGGCCTTTGGCGTGACGAGGACGTGGAGGAGGTGGCGGGCCGCTTCGGCTTGGTGTGCGTGAGCCGAGGGGGCCAGCAGCCAGACAAGGCCATACACGAGTCGGACTTGCTCTCCCGACACCGCGGCAACATCTTCGTGGTACGCGAGTGGATTCGCAATGAGACCAGCGCCACTGAGGTTCGCCGTGCACTCCGCCGAGGCTTCAGCGTCAAGTACCTACTGCCTGACAACGTCATTGAGTACATCCACTCCAATGGCCTTTATACACATGAGAGTGAGCTTAAGAACAAAGGTTCAAAGTTGCGCCCCCTCACCAAACAGGGACTTCTGCACTGATTTCACTGTATTCTAACAAACTACAGAAAGCCTAGAAGTTCGACACTGAAGGCTATCCCACTCATGGATCTCAGTTCTGCTTCTAATCACATCACAGAACAGGCTGAGAGCGCTGAGATTGAAAAGCTGCATTGAATGTTAAAGCACACATTCTGCTCATGGTCATTGTGAGCAGACCATAAGCTCATGGACAAATGATAAGAGTGGAACTCACTTTCACCGTTGGCCAGAGGGTTGAATGCTTACAGAGCTATTTATTTTTCCCATTCTGTGTGAAATTACAGAACGAAAGTCCAGAACCAGCTCTTGGCTACTGAAGCTTACAATTGATTTCGGTTGAGTTTGTCTTAGAAAATAAACAACTGGGAGCAAAGGCAAAGAAGTGACAACCAAAAACACCAGCAGGCAAAACCGTCTCTTGTGCATCATTGTGTGTGCTGACGTTAACCAACAAAATAACAACCCTGAAATGAGGTTATTTCTCTCTTTTCACACAATGAATAGAGATCTGTTTATGACATTTGCAGGAGAATAAAGTACATTTGTGCAAGAAATCATTGAAAAGGTTCCATGGATTTAATCTGTTTACTTGTGTCGAATCTCCTAGGCACTTACTGTCATTTTCTGCTGGACCGCAGGATGCCTTTTGTCAAGTTTCTGTTGTTAGGCCCCCCTGCAATGTATCTCTGACTGTCTTTAACAGAGGCCATTTTCCATCCTGTCATACTAGTCACTTGGAATAAGCGGAATGTCTTCTTTCAGGGGAAGGAAAGCTTGTGTTTGTGCTGCTCTTGGCATTGTGTGTGTAACTGCAGAACCAGGGCAAAACTGGGCACATTCACTGTCAGATTAGGAGACTGATAGCTTCATTAGTAAAACCTTGGGTGCCCAGTGAAAGGAAGCGCTCTAATTTGCCAGCTCTTTGGTTTGTTTTCAGGCTGATGCTCAGAGTGTTACACTGACATTCACGTTTCATTTAAGTTGTGCTTTACTTCATGGCATCTCTTACAGCCCCCAACACCACCACACACACACACACACACACCCTACAGCCTCCTCAGCACACACATACACTGGCAAACTGTTCAGAAGTTAATGCATATGCAATATTGTTTACAAATTACTGCATATCTCTATTTTGTAGCATATATCTCATTTAGATATCAGTTTTAAGTAAGTAAATCGGTGAGTCTTTTTTTTTGTAATCCATCTAAAGGTCTGTACATTTATGAAACGGCTTGCCCAAAGGTTGCACTTCCGGGGTGTTATTGGCTGTATGAGGCAAGGCTATGGTTCCAAGTAGGGACATGCACCTGCTGATGTATAGCTTGCAAGGGGTGGGCGGCAACCGCGGGTTACCCATTCAAATAACTTTAAAAGGGGGGACACTTGGAAGTAATCGGATTAAATCGTTCTGCATAAAATAGGTGGTTCTGACACTGGCCCGGCATTCGATCGTAGGCAATCGGATCTCCGCTACCCTCACTTTCACTGGACTAAAGGAACCACTCAATTATCAAAATGCCAGCTGACTACACCGGCTACTGGAAAATGATCGTCAATGACAACTTCGAGGAGTACTTGAAGGCTCTTGGTGAGTTTCGGGACGGTGTATGTCCCAGTTTATCACAGCGTCAGGTATTGGATAGTTTGAGTACTTTTTACAAAGTTAGAACAATAGTCTACCTCCATCCTCTTAAAGAAACACACTGCACAAAAGTAATTTACCCAGTAAATGCATCATAAGGCTGATCGTGTGTCCGAAATGCCATAGGCCTCCCTGTTGTTCGTACCATGGTCTTGACGGAAAATATAATTTATTTCAGTTAAGTATATGATTTTAACATTTAGCATTGCTTTGAGCCTCTATTAGGCAGCCAGGTTGTCGGCTTGTTAAAGAGTAGGCCTAACAACAGACTTGCATTACAGTTACTTTTGTTACTATTTATTGTAACTAGTTTAAATTGCAGTAGCCTAGACCTATTTGCATTATAGCCTAAAAGCATCACACACATCAGTTGGCTATAGCCTACAATAGTTTCCCATATTCAGAAAGTCTCTTGAACAAAAATAGATGCAGCACATTGAGATCATTCACTTCTCTGATTTGATTCCATTACTGCAGATGTAAATGTTGCCATCAGGAAAATCGCCGTTTTGTTGAAACCTGACAAGGACATCGTCCAGGACGGCAATCACCTCGTTATTAAGACGCTCAGCACCTTCAAGAACTACAACATGGAATTCGATGTCGGCAAGGAATTTGAGGAAGATTTGTCTGGGATCGATGACAGGAAATGCATGGTAGGCCTAGTATGCCGTTGTAGCTATCAAACCGACCATACAACGGAAACTAATGAGTGGGCAAGGGAATATAGATGATGTATCATATTATGCATACTTCTAAGGCAGATTGCGCGATGTGATACTCAGAAGTCTCAAGGTGGTTTGTTTTCAGGTTAAGTGGAGTTCATTGGTACAACCTCCTTTTGACTCTATGGCCACTGGTTCAAGTAATACTGTATGTGTTCTGCTGGTTGGTTTATGTGGTTATGCATAGGTTGTAACAGCTTTACTAAGACTGCCATGTGTCTCTGTCAGTGTGTGCAGGTAGCGTATATCAGGTAGCTTAAACATTTACTTCATGCATACACATATAACTCTATTATTTGAATAAGTGGCCTGAGTAGAATTTAGGCAACTGAAAATAATAAACTGGAATAAATCCTGAGTGGTCAAAACAAATAATTTTAAAGGCAGGCCGGTAGTTTAGAGCTAATTTGCCAGTACAACTTAGACATCTTTAACTTGTTCTGTCTCGCTCTCTCTCAGTCTTACTCTCTGCTGACTGATCTTTACTGTCTCTCCTACACTGCCTCTTTCTGTTTCTCACACACTGACACTCTTAACTCTTTCTGTGTCTCTCCTTCTCTTCAGTTGTGTTCTTAAGTATCTTTCATCATTTCCCAAACAGCTACATCCTGTCCCAAACAGCAAACTAATTTAAGTCACAACCATCTGAAATAGACCTGCATTAACTGCACAACACACACACACACACACATACTGGCACAGACCCATCAGTCCTCTTTCTGTTTCCTGGTCATCATGGCACCTCGTCAGGGTGGTATTGTTCTCAGTGATGAGAACGGATGACACGAGGCATGCCCCCGAGGGTCATCCCTTTGTTCACCCACTGGTGAAATGGCCTGTGAAATGTGTAGGCGCCGGCAAAGCTAATGACTAGCGCTGCACCAGTGTGGGCTTCATGAGTCAGACCAGTGAGCGATTTGCTTTTTAATTAAACGGACTGGAGGGTCCTCATCAACACGCCATACCACACCACACCACACCATGCTGCTGCAGTACCAAAACTGCTACTGCCATCACAAGATTCAACCATCACTGACTCCTACCAAGCGTCACATGCTCCCACTCGGGCTCCCTGCATTGTTGCACATAATTGGAAGTGTGAATCCCATCAATGCATGCCTTCCCTCTCTTTCATTCTCTCTCTCTCTCTGTCTCTCTCTTTTTCTCTCTCGCTCTATGTGTGTGGTAGTGTGTGTTAATTGCCATCTCTATAGAGATGATTTAGTCCGCATGAGTGACTGTTAGAAAGAAAGAGACACACACACACTTGCATACGCCCGTGTGTGTGTGTGTGTGTGTGTGTGTATTTGCATATGAGGGAGTGTGCGTGTGTGTCACAGACAAAAGATAATGTAAGCCTGTATTTATAGTGTGCCATTTTCTCCTTTTCCTGCATATACTGCCAATTGTGAATTAGTATGGTGATTAGGCTGACCTAGTGTGTGTGTGTGTGTGAGTGTGTGTATGTGTCTGTCTGAGAGTAATGCAAACATAGACCTTTATCCTTTATCTTTGCATGATGTGTGTGTGTGCGAGCATATGGATGTGGATGTTGTGAGTGAGTGTGTGTGTGTGCATTTGTGTGTTTGTGCATGTGTATGTATGTCACAGACATGCACATATAGATCTGTCTCCTCCATAATGTCTCTCGTCTCACTCTTCCCTTGTCTTTGGCTGCCCTCACCAGACAACGGTAAGCTGGGATGGAGATAAGCTGGTGTGTGTGCAGAAAGGGGAGAAGGAGGGCAGAGGCTGGACCCACTGGATTGATGGGGACGAGCTTCACCTGGTGAGTCTATCATCAGACAGACTTTGGGGATGAGGATGGGGGGTGAGTCCACCTGTAGTCAGAGAATGTGAAAGCTAGTAAGCTGGCTGAAAAAAAAAACAGGAAAGAAATTGTAGTTTAATAGAAAAGTGATAAGAAACAACAATAGAACAAAACACTGCATCGAAGAGCTCTAAATGAATTCTTTTTGTATGCAGGTGCCACCCTCGGTAGCGCTGAAACATAGTCCATGTTCCGAGATGAGCTAATGACATTCTAAAGGCCTCCGGTACACTACCTCCGACATTCTTGCGGAGCACTTTCTAATTTGACATTTGATTTCGTTTGCCCTCGCACACCAGCGGCACACTGCAGCCAGGGAACATAGCATAGTAGCCTGTGGAATCACCAGTGGATTTTATCGAACGGCTCTGACAAAATAGACCCGAATTGTAATGAACAGGTGGCGGCGACAGAGTTCGGCGCTGGTGTGCAGGGTTGTATTGAAGACAATGGAATAGAATGTTGGAAGCGCAGTGCTCCGCACTTTGTCGGAGCCGGAGCCATTAGCGTTCAGCAGCAGTGTGGGGTTGTAGAAAACACTGTTTGACGCTTTTTTACATGACATTTGACCTCAACTAAATTCAACAAATTGATAAATCTAAAAAATCAATAGATTAATTGACTCAGTTGTAGTCCAAGTTTGCATTTGCTTGTCATCTCATTTGCTGTGCCTTTCAGAGAGTTCCACTACCAGTGGATCTGTCTTTTTATGTGTACTAGGCCTACACGTTTGTTCATTAGACACTCAGACGTGGACTGCTGTGATCTTCTTTGGGCGGTAGTCTCTACTATTGGCTGCAGATGTACTCTTTACTGTGCCACTTTATCACCATAGCCATGAGGAAATAAAAACATTAGTGTGTCTGCGCACTTGTGTGTGTGTGTGTGTGTGTATGATCTTTGCCAACACATTCACATTACTGTAACGATGCTACAGTACCATTACAATCATGTTTATGGTCCTCTGGTAAAGATCACTGATCACAAGATGAACTATAGCTGGTTACTGATACCTGAGGTGTTTTTTATTTAGCCTGCACACAAAGTAGTGATTTACTCATGTGCAGTCAATTTGATCTGTGGACTGGTAGAACTAATGACCTCTCTCTTATTGAACAGGAGCTGAGAGTGGAGGGTGTGGTGGCCAAGCAGGTTTTCAAGAAGTCCAACTAATTCTGCTGTAGAACCATCACAGCACGGTGCCAACTGGAGACTGACACACACACACACACCCCGCCTGGGGCAAAGCTGCTGTTTCATGCCCTTACTTGATGTAGCTTACCATTACCACACACCCCTTACTGCCTCTGAGTGTTCTGGGAGGCAGTGAGTTCATGGATCCATGCACTCCTTCTTCAGAAGTTTTTTTTGGGGGAAAAAGCAAGCAGGTAGTTACATCATCACAGCTTGACTTGTTTTTTGGTTGTTTGTTTGTTTGTTTGTTATATTTACTCTGTTGTCAGGAATCTACCAGTTGCCTCCAGAAAGCTGTGTGTGTTTGTATCTTTAATTAGTGAGTCTAGGTGCAAGATTCATCCCCTTTCTCAGTGAAGTAGAACAGAGCTCCCGTATGTTTAGCACCTCTTGCAGGAAGTGCGATGGCAGGAAAGCAAAAGTAATTGTAACACAGGCAAGAGAAACAGCCATAGGCAAACTGTGAGGAATGGAGGAGAGAGAGGCAGAGGTTGGCAGTGATGCTTCGTTCCCATGGTGCTGACAGCTGGAGAGAGAGAGAGAGATCACAGAGAGAGGTGTGTCTGGTAACTCAGACTATAGAAGCCCTAGAGGTCCAACCCAAACAGAGTCCAGTGATAGCTGTGGAGGCGGGTAGCCACTCGTGTTGTGTTTTTCCTCTGATGTAATGACAATGTGCTATCAATGTAAGAAATACAATTAAATAAATGAATCTGAAACCAAACCAAAGAGTTTTCTTGTTTCTCTTTTTTATACCCATTTATTCAATTAGCACTAACACTTGACTAGAAAACAAATGTTTATCAGATGTGTTTTCTGTGAAGCTTGCTGTCTTGCTTGTGTTGACACATTTGACCCTGTATTATATGATTAGCATACTCCATTTTGTCATTAACACATCTTACTTGATTTATCTGATAGAGGAACACATGACTGAACATATATCGGGTTGTAAACATGGACATAGTGTAAAATCTAAAGTTGGCTTTCTGTAAGGAAAAAACCTTCATAATTCAATGCCAGGGTCTAAAGCGATTAGAAGAAACAGTATCTGTAGTCAGACCTCATTTAGTTTTATACTGTCTGTAATCTCATGCCACGGCTGTTTCCACAGTGGTTTAATCAGGTTGTGATAATCATACTGTAATGAGTTTAATCCTCATCCTGAAGGACAGTCATTGACCTGCTCCCCCCCTCTCTCTGATACCATAAACCTTACACCGTTTCAGTTTTATAGGAGGAACACTAAACAATGTCTTAAAGCACAGAGTGAAAGTTTCGCAGAAAGTTTCTGTTATTTGCGCTCAGACCTTATCAATGCCGGCATGTTTTTGGGGTCATCAGCAATTGTGCATGTTTTTGGGGTCATCAGCAATTGTTCTTTCTGAAAATAGAATTGGAATTCTACATGGTTTATCTCATTCTAATAATCTATTATGGATACTATACTGATACTGAAAAGCTGTGTATACTACGTTGTCCATTGTAAGGAACTGTAAGGAACGTTGTCCATTGTAAGGAAGAATTAGACTGATGGACCGTAGAATCGACAATGACATCAATATTGATAAAATGCTATCGATTTCCACCCATACTCAGCAGTCACACAAATTACACCAGATCCATGAACTGTGCAGCATGGAGCCTGTGAAAAGAATGAAATAACATGCCATGTCTTTTCTCATGCCCATCACAGTCATTAATGCAAATTGATGCCACATTGCAATGTTGTTTCTCCACTCTCTCAAATGGTTCATTGAGAGAGGACCCAGAGAGTTGAAGCTTCAGACAGAAGCTTCTTTGATGGGAAATCTTGAATGACTAAACCATCTTTAACCTGGGATGACTAAGCCATATTTAAGCATGCTTCGCTAAGCCTATTAGCTTTGGGATTATACAGAATAAGCATTTATGAGGGATGAGATTTATCGCTGTCCAATGCACACATTTCAAATGGCACTAACGACTCAAGAGGCAAGTGCATCTGAAGCGATAAAGCATCTCTTCACCAGTGTGCTCTATGAGCCTTGGGGAAGCACGAGTCACTGAACTGTGGCTGGCAGGCCATACAGTATTTGCTCCCCGGGAGTTCCTCTTTCCACATACACACCCATACAAACACTTAAAACATAAAAAGGAAACTAACCCTG
Organism: Tenualosa ilisha; assembly: GCA_015244755.2. Classification (NCBI taxonomy): domain Eukaryota; kingdom Metazoa; phylum Chordata; class Actinopteri; order Clupeiformes; family Clupeidae; genus Tenualosa; species Tenualosa ilisha. The sequence continues at coordinate 207,071 of PYXC01001975.1, read as the reverse complement.
ACACTCAAACAAGACACTCTGCTCTTCACATATCAACGCAGAGACTCATGCAGACATTCTGTTCATCCCCACCACATATTTACATACTCACACACACACACACACACACACACACACACACACACAACCACACACACACACACACATTACTCCTACATTACATTATTTCCAGCCTTATTATTGCTGGCATTTATCCACTTATGCATAAAATGTGCAACTTTTAATCTTATTAAATTCTCAAGATGTTTTATACATTTACATGATAAAGTTTAATTGAGTGATCAGTTTTATTGTTTTGAAATTTGATGAATTGGTAGTGACTTTCTGCATATAGTCACATACAGTATGTCAGCTATCTTGAAATAAGTATTCAGAACATCATGACTTACAGTAAAACCTTAAGCTCATTGTGCACTGCTACAAACCTCTCCAACTCACCAATATATTTATCAGGCAGGAAATATTAACCTAATTGTGAATCAAATTCAATCAAATCAGCCTCAGAGCTGTAAAATAGGAATTCTTTTTCACGAAAACAAATCAACAAATACACAATCAAACACTGACTAAGATCCAAATCATGGTATGGATGAAAATGTGATTCAGTGGTTTTCTTAGTTATTAGTTTTGTCTTCTGTCTATTTCATCTGAATCTGCAAAGTGGGAAACTGAGTAATACAGGAATGTTTCATTCATCAGATATAAAGCTTGTGTTCTCTGGATCTTGGGACATTCACTATGATATGACTGTGAATGTGACATTCACCTAATATGATTATATAATATTTTTAATCTTATAATAATTATAAATTATTATAATAATATGATATAATCAGGGGCCTCTGTATGCTGTCTGAATCTGATTGAGCCTCCTCACCAGATCTTGGCTGGATCTGGACATCACCCCTGATTGTCTGACCAGGGGCAAACACAAGGTGACAGATTCCACTAGCTTGAAGCATATTTACACTTTAGAGAGTGTGTCCATGCCATCACAGTGTGTCACAGCACAGGCAGGCTCTCCCTGTATAGATGGACTTTGAGTGCATGTCTGCACATGGCACTCATGTCTATCCACCTTTCTGTCCATGCATGTAATAGCAGTATAGTACAGACTATGACTGTGTAATAGTAGTATAGCACAGACTGCATCAATAGTTTATATTGGTATATCCCTACAATTCCATCCACCTTTTCTTCTTAGTCTTAATTTTTATTTGCAGTCTGATATGAAGACCCTGTCCATTGTCAGGGGTTTTGCTGGTACACTATTGCCCACCCCCAACACACACACACACACACACACACACACACACACACACACACACACACACACACACACACACACACGCTTGGCCGAGTAACCCCTCTTATCAATAGTACTCTGCCCCCAGCCATACACCCACCCAGGCACCAAAGGCCTGCCTTATATAAAAACACCAGATCACTCTGTACCTGCACCATCCCAAAGTCCAGACCAGTCTTGACTCCATACAACACAACTCGACACTGCACAGCACACAGGCCAGTGAAGAGCAGCAGAGCAGGGTAGAGCCATGCCGGTGGACTTGAGCGGGACCTGGGAACTGGAGAAGAATGACAACTTTGAGAGCTACCTGAAGGCACTAAGTAAGAGCAAGCAGTGAGTCTGTACCTAACACGACACAGAGGCCTGGTCTGGCCTAAGGCCACTGCAGCAATAACTCCGGCAAAGTTAGAGACAGAAATATGCAATTAGACAGGTTATAGCCAATGACTGTTCATATATGTACTGTGACACCTGCATAATGGACTGATTTAGTCTTAGAACTTGGTCTTAGACTTAGAACCTTTAATGATCACCTAAATCTGATCTTCTCATATATCAGTTCATTCCTCTCTTCTCTCTCTCTGTCTGTTTGTGCATAGTTGAAATTAAATTTGAAAAGTTGCAAAAACAATTTCACCATCCTTTTCACAGACGTTGATTTCGCTACCCGCAAGATTGCATGCCACCTTGCCCAGACCAAGGTCTTAATTCAGGATGGCAATGAAATGACAATCAAGACCCTCAGCACTTTCAGAAACTATGAGTTCTCCTTCACCATTGGAGCAGAGATTGACGAGTACACCAAAGGACTAGACAACAGGACAGTCAAGGTAGAAACTCTGGGGGTACAAGGGATCCAACTCTTTTTCTCTAATGACATTTGTTCTTCGTTGGTCTCTCTTCTGTCTTCTACATACATGCTTTTCAAAGGTTCAATTAGCTCTCATTTCTTGAATCTTTCTTGACTGAATTAATTCATCTTTAATCTATTCAGACAGACAGGTGCTCTGTTTAAATGCTGTATTTACATATACATATAGTGCATTTATCTGGGATGGAATATTGTTCTTATACAGCTCACAACATTACCAAACAATGCCTTAGGTTACTGAATAGAATATAGATCCACAAGCAATAAAAACTACATCAAAATCAGTAAAACTGCAAGCTCAGGGAATTTGTTCTTGTACTGGATTTTTCCCTCTCTGCTTTTTTTTGGACTGTGCCAAGGTCACACACTCTTCTATATTTATTTGAACTCTTCCACAAGTTACTATGAGTCAGAGAGTCAATGATAAGCAGTCCCACCCAGTGTCATTAGTCTTTACTGTATCTCTGCTCCAGACCCTGGCAACATGGGAGGGAGACCGACTAGTGTGCACCCAGAAGGGGGAGAAGGCCAACCGGGGCTGGAAGCACTGGATAGATGATGGTAAACTGTATCTGGTAAGAAATGTCAATCAACTGGGAAAAGTTAATGCTTACTAGTAAATTAAACCTTAAATTAGTACATGTAAAGTACTTGTAAAGTAGTAATCATTAAACAACAATAAAATCAAAGCCATGCAATGTGATTGAGTAATGTTATTGATAAATGTTGGTGTTTCCATAACATTGGTAAATTTGTATATAAATGAAATTTCATCTGCTGAAGCCGTTACTTCAAGGGTGGAAATCTGAGCATAATTTTTTTCATTGTTTTTTGCATTAGTGCTTTCTATCTCTCTACTATGATTATCTCAAGCAGTTAGGCCTTTTCAACTGGATGCAAAATTAAACCTGAGCACAGCACCACCAACCTAAGAAAATTTTGCAGCTTGTCCCCATTCTTAAATGTTTACTTTTTGTCATAGCTTTGTGTGACCTCTGTTTGCAGGAGCTGACTTGTGAGGACAAAGTCTGCCTTCAGGTGTTCAAAAGAAAGGAATGAATAAGTATGAGGGTATTACCATCTGTAGCTCATCCCTTGTGACTCAGTGAACGTGAGGAAATATGTGCATTCTGTTGTATATTTGGTATTAAACCATAATCAGTTCTTCAACATGTAAATGTATATTTTACTTTTCCTTTTAAAATGCATTTGTACTGTTAATGCTGTGTCTATGTTGACTGTATATTTCAGTGCCCCAGAAACAGAACTGAAACTTTAGGTCTCTGTGTCATCGTTAGCACTAAAGAGAAATGCATCTTTGAGTGCAACGTGATGCGCTGGTATGTGTGTACTCCATCATTATAGGTTATACTCAACCCATGCAACTCATATCCAAAACCCAACATAAGTTTTCAGGTTCAGTGTGTGAAGCATTATAGCAAACCATTTTAGGGTATTTCATTTCAGCCCAAGTAATTTAGGTGATTCAAAATGTTTAAAATAAAGGTATGGTCGACGCAAAGGATAAAACACAAATACTTCTTATGATGCCCTGACTCTGAACTGGAAACAAAGTGGGGGCAGCCTGATCCACAAAAAAAGGGCTTCTTCATCATCCCGAGACCATCTGTCCACTCCGTTACATTTTCCATATGTACAGGAAATGACTCTCCAACCTGCTAAGGAGGCTGGATAAGAAGGAAGGCCCAGCCAAGCAGACACCCAAGTCAATGAAACACCCGTGTTGGTGTGTACTCACTGATAGTTTGAACGGAACGGGTCTCCGGGCAGCCTGAGGACTGGAGAGATGATCTCTTTACTCTGAGAACCAGGGTTACAACATAACCCACTATGACTCACTAAAGGATGCTCTCTGGTATATTTTCTTTGGTCCTTGGTTTAAATATCATATTTGGTTCAGTTGTACTGAACAAAAACATCTGCTGAGACTTTAAAACATAAACACAAATGTTATCTAGCATTGCTGACAGCTCCTTCAAGTAAATTTATAGTTGTACAACTAAATATAATCAACAACTTTCTACCATCTCCATCATTAGTATGATTCGATTTTATTGGAAAAGCACATTTGGCTGGAAAACCTGGACAGGACTCGGAAATGAGAAAGTGTGCACTTGTATGCACTGCATACAATAATGCATTATTGATAGATATTTTACTCTACACTTGTAGCCACCTATGTATGCATATGCATGTAGGTTGTGAAGGTTTGTGCATAAATGTTTACATGCCTGTTTGTAAATTTCCCAAAACTTTGTTGTTATGGTCCTAAAATGTCAATTATCCCATTGCATGCACCTCATCATCACAAATCCACAAAATGTTGGCTCTAATAACAATGTACAGTATTTATTTACAGTACCAAGTGGCTCTGCTACTTTACAAAGACATCCACAATACATATACAACATACACAACACACACTACAGGACACACAAAAAAACACAATACAAAAACAAAACAAAAAAATAAGTGTAAAATTCATTACAGTCTGTTAATACTGCAACTCTAAATATCAGTACATGCATAGCAGCATCCCAATGGCCTTGTGTTGTCTTGAAAACTGGAGCCTAATGTAATTGCTCAGGCTGTGGAGTGTCCATGGCTCTGTTGGTGCTTGACATTGCTGTAGATGGCAGAAGGACTTTTGGCTTTGGCTTTTGGCTTTGAATGCACTGGACTCAGGGCCAGTGCATTCAACAGGGGCATACAACAGAAAATGGTATTTTGAAGCCCCAAAATCACATCAGTTCATGGGGGACTATATCTATTCCTCTCAACTTTTTTAACCCTGACAATAGCCAATACATTCTTTCTATGGATGGGCATGGAAAAACAACAATCCTTAAGCATGCACCAACAATGGCTAGTAAACACAAACAAACGAAGTCATTCTGCTAGTTTTTGACTTTAAGACCTTAACATTATGGTGCATTGTCAATATTCTTACCTGTGAGATGTCTACCACAACAAACATATGTGTATCTCTGGGTTTGGAGGCACCTGGGCTTAGAACCTGGACACAGAGAGGGGGAAATAGAGTTAAGCAGCCGGAGCAGCGACAATGTGCTTCATACAGTTACATTTGCTCTGTACTAAAAGTCTTTACAGGGTATCTGTCAATGCAAACAGCAAGTTGCAGTTGTGGAGATGCAGTTCTCTTCCGCTGGTTGTAAAGGATGCATGTTGCAAGGATGCAGTCTGCCCATGGTATCCAAAGTTTATAATGAGCCAGAAATTATTATCGGGCATGTTCAATTCCAAAAATGTTCTTCAGGTTAAAATTCTTTGAAAATAGCAAAGTATGACATAGTCAGTTGTGCTTGCAGAATGTTCAGCACAACATTTACGTTGTTTTTTTTTGTTTTGTTTCGGGGGTTGAACACATCTACATTTTCAAGCAAAATTAGCAGAACAAATGATCGATCATGGGCTAGATGGTCTTATTTAACAGTATGTCTTGATTTGCAGTCACCCTTTCAAAGACTGGCAGAGGCCACAGGTAGAAGGATGTGGGCTTTTTTGTAGGATTGTTTCTACTGTGTGCAATGCTGCCATCTACTGTAAAAGTACCACACTGACACACCATTACACATAGGCATTGAAGAGGAGATACGATCAATATCTTTTGGCAATCAGCTATGTTATGTACACTTCTAAGTTAAAATATCTAAAAATGACACAGAAACAGCAACAGAATGTGGATAAAAAAGTTTATGACGTCACATCAAAACACAATGAAGTAAATGCACCAAAAGAAACAAGTAGCTCAAAAATTAGGTATGTCTGTGCTTTTGTTTTGAATGTGTTCTATGTATAGACACTAAATAATGAAGGAAGACAATTTATAAGAGCCACACCTTTCCACCAACAACTGACTGATCCTTCAAACACTGATTGATCCTTCACAATGTTTGTTCCCTGAGAACAATTAGGCAGGAACAATTTGCTGAATAGACAAAACAGATACCCAGTCAAGTCCTCAGCAGATACTGTAGGCAAACAGCAACGATGTGTGCAAACATGATAGGCTATTAATGTGGTTATACTTCTTACAGGATTCTTAATCCTTAAAGGTAATTAGTTTGGTGTATCAATCTGAAACGACCGACATGCTTACCCCAACTGACTGATAAACCTTTGAAGTTTTCCCTCCTAAAAATGAATGAAATGTCATCAGCAAACAGAAGGGTAAGTCAAAAAATTGTGCGTGTATGTGCATGTGTGTGTGTTTTAAGAGTGTCTGTCTCGCTGTGTGCCTGAATAATTGTTAATAGTCTGTTGTTTTACAGCTGAAGGAATTACATTACACATCTTTTAAAAATGGTCAGATTTCAATCCATTACAGACAATCAGTTACCCTGGCAGAATGAGCTGTACTGAACCTGCACTCTTCAATGGTTTTCGGAAATAGATGTCTCCGCAAATTACACTTATCACTAATCCAACAGCAACAGTAATGCTGATCAATAGGCATCCAGCATCCGACATTCTGTTTATCATTAAGAGGTTGGGCTGTATAAACATAACAAACATAATGTATTAGCGAAAAAATGTTTAGTAGACCAAGTCAAACTCATATTACCAGAATGAATATTGATATTCCCCTCAATCAGAAGGCACACTTTAAACAAGGAGCCATGAAAATGCACTGCATCTGGTGCAACTGCAGTAAATAATTCATAACACTGACCAATTTAAAACCTACACTAAATGTATTTTAGACCTAGTTCATTCAGGCCTTGAATTCACATTATCACATTTTAGAAATCTTAACTTTTTAAGGCACCATGGAAAACCTGTTTAAAGTTGCTGGCACATCCCTTAACAGACAGATTAGTTCAATTCTCTCCCTATCTCATTAGGTTAGGCTAATAAATGAAATTACTGAAAAGTAACTCACCAACAACAGAGAGCCTGCAATCAATTACATTTTCCCCCCCTCAGCGTTTATCTCTCCTCTGTAGAGTCCGCTGTCAGTCTTCTGCAGGCTCCTTAGCTCCAGAGAGTAGGTGGTCTTATTAAATTCTACTCTGTCCTTATAGGGGGATGGGACTCGTAGCTGGCAAGATTTAGGATAATTTGGATAATATCTAACAACGTCACAGAACTGATTAAAGATCCAGACTGCATCATCTGGATCCAGGTTGGTGCATCCCTTCATGTTGAGGGTGACAGAGCTCCCCTCTAAAGCAAAGACAGACTCAGGGGCACCGGACACTGTGGAGACAAAATGGTAGCAGTAAACTACCAGTGTCAAAATCAATCAGAAATTAAGCATATCATCAGTCAGCTGATCTCATTAATTAATATGCTTTACTCTATTCCATTTCTCATGCAAGTCACTTTGCAGCCTACCACTACTTTAACTCCTCTTTTCACACTGTGTCTGACTTAAAGGATAAGTTCAGGGTAAATCAACCCATAGCCCTGTTTTTCAAGTTCACATGTACTGCTTATAGGAAGAGAGCTGAACAAATTTGGTATAAGACAGAATGAGGAAAAGAAGATGTTGGTCCCTTTCGTCCTGATGTTTGGCTAAATGGCGAAACATCCCCCACCCACCCCCTTAACAACCAGCAGTAACCTATCGTTGATTTCCCCACATTACAGTAGGGCATTGTTTTTCATCATCATCATCATCATCATCATCATCATCATCATCATCTTTATTTTCCAGACTCAGGGTCCAATAGAACACGCAGTACAGTACATGAATAAGTTCTGATTTGCCCATTTTTAAGTGCCTGTCTCTAAGTGCAAGATTTACATAAGGAGGAGGGCACAACTGCATTTTATGTTAATGACAGCCATGATGTAGCCATGCATAACCTCTCCTAATTTGACAAAGCCAAAGTAAAAATGGTTATCTATTCTATGCCTCCTTTAAGCTTTCCACAATGCAAAGGGAGAGCAGAGAGATCCCAAAACTGAGCAGTGAATAGCCTACTACTATATTACTACAAATTGAAATTCTGTCCAGTTGTACAAGTCATGTGACTAACTTTGTCTGACCACTTTGAGCAATAGCTCTGAGCACCTGAAAAGAGTCCAGACAGTACTTGTGTGAGGGATGGCTGCAAGGAGAAGTATAATTCATTTTACATCCATATTTGCACCGTCAACAAGTCTCTATCTGGCTGTGAAGACAGAGAGGCTTAAAAGCACTGAAATCAATAACGGATAGTTACAGCTTTTACTGTAAATGATGTTGTTACCTGCCACGGCATCAGTGCAGTGTGAAATTGGGTGTCAAACTGGAGGAGGCAAATACAGATTGCTATCCATACCATTCCATATACATTTAGAATGTTAAATCATGGATACAAAAAAATAAAACTAAAAAAGTCTTAATGCCTGCTCACTGCTCATGTTAATAAATTAATTACCCAAGGAAATTCATGCAGAAAATCCATGCAGCCTACTCACCATATAGACTAGTTTCAACGCTGCAGCTGGGTTTAAATGTAATATTTAATGTAACATTTTTGAAAATATACAACTGCAATGGTCCACCTATCCTTTCCTTCAGTCCTTCAGATGTCCCTCCCTCCATCCTATTAAAGCCATGTGCGCACAATGTTTGTTTACATTTTAGCCCTATCAATGTCCATTGAGTTTTTAGATTCAAAATGCGTGAATGTAGTTACTACAGCCCTACCCCTCTACAGTTTCCACTATAATATAGAGTCAGACAATTTAATTAACTGACTGTGAGGTGAAGAGATTTAAAGTAATCTGACAAATTGGCGTTAGAAAAGATCCAATACCCTCCCTTAACAGCATGCAAACTCTAACCATAGCAATAGGTAGTTCAAATGACGCCAAATGACAAATTCATGGCATCTGGGAATAATGGGAACCAGGCCATTCAGCTTTCATTGACAAAAACTGCCAAGTTAATTAAGTTAGTTTAAAAAGTTATTTGCCAGGTTAACATTACAAACAAGTATGGTCCATGTCTGCACGGGACTGCAGCTGAACTAGTTGATGATAAATCCTAAACTGGGAAATTCTTTTGCCACCCCCCCCAGTTTGCCAGTTGTTGCTCTTACATGAGATGGTATTCACGTGATCCTACTCACACTGTAGTATCTTTGCTGTAACCATTTACCATCTGTCACGTGCTTTACACATTCAAAGTTTACACATTCCTCAAAAAACTAACAAGGATTGCAGGTTGCATTCTGTTTTGGCTATTTATCATAATGTTTGTATTGTAATTTGGCATTCTTAATGTGCGGTCAAGCGACCACAGGCTCTTGCCTCTGTCACAATGCCAAACGAAAATGCAAGACCGTAAAGTGTGGTAAAGTCAGCAGAATGCACCATCTGAACGACACTACCCAATCTACAGGACATCTATGCCAGGAGATGCCAGTCAAGAGCCAAGAAAATCAGAGATCCCAGTCATCCTATAAGGCCTGAAAGCCAGAACTAAAAGACTGAGGAAGATTATCCTCATCCTATCCGCGTCTTGAATGAGAACCACAAGGCATCACACATTCGGACAATAGGCCCAACCATCTTGAGGAAACATTCTTGTCCATAGTACCCATCGTCACCCCATCACAGTCCATTTGGGTGGGGGGGTCGTGTAATGCTGCTGTCTAAAATTAGTGAAGGTATCCTACATCATTCAGGAAACTCTTGAATGGTTGCAGACAACATAAGTATGTATTAAAGGGTTCCAATGCCAGACTACAAAAAGCATATTGTTGTGATCAGTGTATCTCAACTTCAGCAGATGGCTAGAAACTGGGACAAAATTACCAATAATTCCATTCTTTTGTTTACTGTAATAGTGATAAGTATCAATGGTTTAACTGAATGTTGTGGTATTTGGTGCAAATAATTCCTCTGTATGTGCAGAGTACTCAATAGTGTGTCTATAGCGTGACAAGAATTTGGGTGTTTATCACAGCTACACGATTGTACACTGTACACGACCTACATACAGTACTTCTGTACATTTCCCAGCAAACATTCCTTATGGGGTTTCAAATAAATGTCTGTCAAACTTTTTGTTAGGCTTTTATTAAACACCTGTCGTAACATGTAAATAATTTAAAAAAAATACACCACCATAACAGCAGCATCAGATACACATATGAATTTCAATTAGTAGTTAGAAGTATTTCTATAACATAGTCCGTATATTTGCAGTGTTTAGATCTACAATATTTGACAAATAAAAAACTTTTGAGCTTTTGAGAAACTGTCACACCTGAAAATCTACATTTGACAGCCATGATCTCTACAGGGTACCCTCACAGTAACCATCCTCCAATGCTTGCTACATTATAAAAAGGATATATCGGCATGGGGCAGCTAGCTATATTAGCTAGCTAATCAGTTGGTTTGTTTGGTTTCAAAAATAAATACCACAATTTTCTCTGGTGGTAGCTTCTCAAACTTGATTTTTTTCATACTTGTCTATGGCAAACTAAACATTTTTGGCATATAGATAATAGGGCATTCAATGACAGAAGCTTGGGCTTTTATTCATTAATCAACTAATTAATCAAGAAAACCAATTACTATGACAGTCAATGATCGCAAATTACTAGAGAGATCGACATGCATGAAAGACAGTGACTTCAGTGTGCATGCCCACAGCACTCATGATATACGTGAGCCTCTAAAATCCAGGAAAAGGTATTAAAATCCCTGATATACATCAACACATGGATGTAGCATGGATTCACATTAATTAACGTCTTACCGATTTCTCATTGCATGGTGTATCCCTACACCAATTATGCAACATCTAAAATGCCAAAAATCATGAAGCACATGGCTTAACTTTTTGATTCTTCTCCATGTTGTGTCCTGATGTGCTTCTTGAGATGCCCTGACTGTGTGAACTTCTTCCCACATTCTTTACACTTGTAAGGCCTCTCCCCAGTGTGTATACGCTTGTGCGTATTCATGTTGCTAGGGTCCACAAACCCTTTGCCGCAAATTGAGCATTTGTAACGCAGATCTCCATGATGTCCCCGCATGTGTGTGTTGTATGACATGCGGTACTTGAACTTCTTTCCGCACTGCATGCAATTGAATGGATGTTCGTTGGTGTGCACTCGCATGTGTGTGACCAGCTCGGGCTTGGACAGGAAGCGCTTGCCACAGACGACACAGCTGAATGGTTTCCTGCTGCCATGGATGAGCTGATGGTTCTTGAGATTAAAGGGGTAGACAAAGGATTTGCCACACTGCGTGCACTGGTGCTGCCTGCCCCCTGTGTGGATCTGCACGTGACGGTTGAGGCCACGCACGTTGGTAAAGGACTTGTCACAACGGTCACAGGCATACGGCCTCTCCCCCGTGTGGAGCAGCCGGTGGCTCTGCAAGGCTGATGCACTGCTCAAGGTACGCTTGCACACATCACACTGGTTCTTACTAACAGGGATGCCACTCGTTTGGCGTGGTCTCCTTGGCACCACTTTGGTAATCTTTGGAGGAATATCACAGTGGGTCAGAGTGACCACCACTTGCCTCCTTTGACATGTAGAGGCATCCATATGTTCTTCTTCTGGGACATCTTTCATCTGTTTTTTTTCTGGAGTCACCACACTGCAAAACTTTGAGGTTGACTGCCTATTTCTCAACCTTCTGGACTGCTCATTGGAAGCTACTGGATTCAATCTTGAATTTTGTTGATCTATTTCACAGTCAGCGGGCTCCAATTTCACAGTAGCTATATCATTCGGTGTAGCACACACTTTTCCATCAGCTGCATCTGCTGGGGAACTAGCTGTTGTGAGTGTGGATGGTGTAGCCAGTGGAGGCATGGGACTGGCAGGATTCTCCTCTTGAATATCAGGCATCAGGTTCAAAGAGTCTTGGACACTGTCTAAAGGATTAAATTCCTTACTTTGTGGAGTTTCAACAGGTGCTTGAGACTGAACAGACTGAGGTAGAGAAGGGGGATTCTGAGTCTGTGAAGCTGTGGCCTGAACTGATGAACTCGGATAAGCTTCTTGAGATGCAATTGGTGCTGGAGCCGACTGTAGCAGAATGGGCTTTGGCTGGTCACCTACCACCTTCGGAATTATGCACGCAGATGTGTAGTCATACATGTCTGCATCCTTTAGAACAGATACCGATCAAGCAGACAGACAAAAACAAACATGGAGATTAAATACCGGTTGGTCAATCACAGAGGGAATTTTGAAGCATGCTCTATACATGGTGGCTTGACATGTTCTATGATTAGGCCAAACATACCTCTTGCTTAATTAAAAGCAACGCAAACTGTTGGTTTTCAGTCTGCAGAATACCGGGAGGCAACGCAATAATTCTTTCTCTGTCGTTTACTCCATGTTGTGATGAACTGACGGACCGCTCCACCACTGTGAGTGAGAGAATGCACCGTTTAATAGAAGTAAATGGTCTTAATCTCAGTGCTGAGTAAAACGCAAACATAACATTAACTTAAGCATCAACCGAAAAAATGTGGCTGAGGAGAAAACACTGGAAAGCAAAGGAAATTTCAGTTTGTTACTGTTACATAGTAGCTAGGCTAACTGCAACAACTAGCTGATAGCCTACACTACGAAGTAGTCAGGGCCTATGACGTTCGTTACTGTCCATGTACAACAGAAACACAGCCATATCTCTTCAAATGCTTACCACACTGTATGCCTACGTCTCGTTTGGGTGGATTTTTCTTGGATTTAGGAATATCTTCTGAAAAAAGAGCCACTAATTCATCCCTTTTTCTGATCCGAACCATCTCTGTTTTCATCTCTAGCACTGCGTTGTTGAAGAGTTTGGTCGTTTCAGTAACAGCTGACTGCAAAAGGCTTTCCAAAATAGATATGAACACCCGTTGAAGATCTTCATGATTTTTCATCCTTGCAGTTTTCTAAAAGTCTTCAGAACATTTAAAAACACTCCTGAGTAAGTTCTCAGGGTTTTAAAAAGTTGTGGTCTTGTCCTCTCAATCACTTCCTACTGCTACTCACTGATTCAGCCACACGCACACCTCTGTTGTAGTCTCATTCGCGCATTTACTGCGCCCTGGTAATCGCGATAGTGGACCACGGGATCTGGAACGGGGCATCCTCCTTCACCTTATCTCCTAGGAACATCTCCTACTATTTCATCCAAGTGCACAGAAACCAACCTGAGTACCTGTTAATTTGCCCATCGTATTTCAATAATGAGCACGTTTTAATGTGTTGAAATTTACATCAACACATAGGTCATGTCAGTACTCAAACCAATACTAAGACATTTTCTGAATGTTAAATTATTGATTTAAAAGATATTACTGCTATAATTTTCGCTTCAGTTGATAAATTATTTATCAACTTAGCCTGCACTCACACTAGCATTAAGTAGTTGGCTACAAGTTAGTACTTTTTCAGGACAGTAAAGGGAAGTAAAGTGCATATAATGCAATTAAGGAAATGCTAAAGGTGCAAATTAATATCTAACATGTTTGCGAATTAATATCTAATGCAATACCAACTTTTAGTATCGATCCGAGTTTTGATTTTGATTTTTTTGAACACCAATATGAAGACAAAATTAAAATGAAATAAAAGCCAATTTATTGGTCAAAAGAACGGAACGCTATCAGCGACAAGTGGTACAATGTGCCATAGTATCCGTTTCTGACCTATAATGAATGTAAAGGAATAGCTAGACTGAATTGTGGACTTGTAGCTCACCTAATTATTAACACAATGCCTTACAATATGTCTTACATGAAAGAATGAAGCAATAGATTATCACAAAACTATCCACACAAACCTATTTGCAAAAAGAACTCAAAAAGAACAAAGTAAATGCTCCAAAAATAAACGTAAATAACAAAACAAATGTGGTTTTACTGTATTTTATTAACATTGATGCTGACACTCATGTGCAGAGAAAGTTTTGCTAAACTTACCTAAATGGTTAAAATCAGGTAAATGAGTCTCTCAGTTTTGTATTGTGGTCTGTGTCCCATGACATATCCATATTTTCCTTGGTCCAAGTAAAACATTGATTATGCAAGGTGGATTTTCTGCAATATGACTCAAACTTGAGTTTCGCTTACTGACATGACAGCAAAGATCTGCTGATTGCCTAAATGATATGCCACATATCTTGCACTCAAAAGGTTTTTCCCCCAGTGTGTATGCGCTCATGTATTTTCAGACTGCACAGACAGCCAAGGTGTTTGCCATAGGTCAGACAGCTTTAAGGCTTCTCTCCTCTGTGTTTTAGCATGTGAGCCTTCAGCGATGCCTTCTTTGTGAATGCCTTATTGCAAAGGGCGCAACTATGAGGCCTCTCTCCCGCATGCATGCGTGTGTGAATGGCCTGCGACACTTTGGACGCAAAACGTTTGCCACAAACTCCACAGGGAAAAGGCTTCTCTCCAGTGTGTTCGACCTGGTGACGGGTAAGTAGGCAGCGGTAGGAGAATGTTTTGCCACACTGCAAGCACTGGTGACGCTTGTCTCTTCTGTGAATGACAGCATGACGTCTGAGGCCTTCCTCATCAGGAAAAGCTTTGCCACACTGGTCACAGCCAAAGGATCTCTCCCTGTGAACTCCTTGGTGGAACAACAGAGCAGCAGCACTGATGAGAGACATCCCACAAACCCCACACTGATGCTCGTTTGCATTAATCCTGGTAGGGTCCCCGTAAATTATCTTGTGAACCTCTTCAGGGAAATGGCTTGTGGATGCACTGGTGTCCTCTGTTTCCAGACCCACCCAGCGACGGTCTACTGACTTTGACTTCCTAACACTTGATCTTGTAGGCTGATCTTGATGACTGTTTTGTAATAGCGTCAAGCTTTGCTGATCTATGTCACAGTTAACATTCTGTGTTTCTGGCACTGCAACAACCTCTGAGCACCAACTGTGCTTGGCCAAGGTGTGAGTTTGAAGATGACGCCTGAGGCTTCTTTTGTGGGCAAAACCCTTCCCACACCTGTCACAGACAAAAGGTCTTTCCCCTCTGTGGACTCTGAGGTGATGAAGCAGAGATGAGGCATTGCAGAGGATTCGACCACATACCTCACATTGGTTCTTTTGTCTATCAGTACCGCATTGTCGGTTCTTGTAAGATTTGCTCTTGCCAGGGGGCCTGAAATTCTTCTTGTCTGTGGTCTCTGTAGTAATACGACATGTGGAAAAACCTGGGCTCTGTGTTTGTAGGACATTTTCTACACTGGGTTGAGTTGTTTCCAGATCCACTGGGCGACGATATACTGACTTTGACTTCCTAGCACTAAACCTTCTAGGCTGGTCTTGATAAGTATTTTGGTATGATCCCGATTTTGGTATAATTTTCTGATCTATTTTGCAGTCAGCTTGCTCTGTTTTTGACATAGCTTTATCCTCTGAGCACTGACGATGTTTGCCCAATGTGTGAATAAATTCATGACATCTGAGGCTTCTAACATCGGGGAAAATCTTCCCACACCTGTAACAGACGCTGTCTGTCTCTGTTGTGTGAACTTTCCAGTGTTGCTTCAAAGCAGAGGCACTGTTGAGAACAAGCGCACACACTTCACATTGGTTTTTCTGTGTTTGGTCCATGCCTAATTGGTCTCCATCATCTTGATTTTTGTCAAGCTGGTTATCGCTAACATTCTTTAAAGTGTCGTCTGTTTTTTTGAGAACCTTTGTGGGAACAAGGCACGTTGAACTGGTGTCATTTGTTTGCTGAAAAATTTCAACACTGGGTTGAGGCGACTCCAGATCCACCACACGACGATATACTGACTTTGACTTCCTAGCACTTAACCTCCTAGGCTGGTCTTGAGGAGAGTTTTGTTGTGATACCAAGATTTCTTGATTTATTTCACCATCAGCCTCTGTAGCTTCATCACCTGAGCAACGGTTATGTTTGTCCAATGTGTGAATAAGCAGATGAGATCTGAGGCTTCTATCACTGGGGAAAATCTTCCCACACATGTAACAAACGCTGTCTCTGCCTGCTCCATGGACTTCCCAGTGATGCTTCAGAGCAGAGGCACTGCTGAGAACAAGCTGACACACTTCACATTGGTTTTTAAGTCTCTGGGTCATGCCAGGTTGTTGTCCTTCAGTTAGATTTTTGTCAAGATGATTCCTGCTAAGCTGCTCAGAAGTCTTCTTGTCTGTTTCTCTCTGACTATCTGCAGGAACATGGCATTTGGGGGAACATGTGTCATTTGTTTTCTGGATATTTTCATTGAGTTGTCCCATTTCTAGAGTCACCAGATGACGGTACACAGACTTTGACTTCCTAGTACTTACCCTTCTGGGTTGATCTCCATAACTTATATTAGCTACATGGTCTGGTGAAGCAGATTTGCTTCCATTGGCTACATCTGTCTGAAAACTGCTTGCTGTGGGGACGAGTGGTTGCGGTGGCATGACAGGACTTTCCTCCAGTCTGTCAGTTATGACTTCTACAGAAACACAAGGATTGGCTGGGGGATTTGATTCCTGACTTTGGGGAGTTTCAAGAGGATGAGGAGGTGAGGATGGTGTGTGATTATGGGTGAATGGATGATCAGAAAGACCCTGGTATGGAGACAGATTGCCTGGAGAGTGCCCAGCTTCTTGGTTGACAACTGGTGCCTCAATGCGCTGTACCATGAACGGCTGGTCGTCTGCAAGCTTCGGCAAGAGACATGCAGGAGTGTAGCCACACATGTCTGCCTCCTTCAAAACAGACACAGAAAAAAGAGAAACCCAAACATCCACAGATTATCTCAATGACTAGCTGGACTAAATAAATTAGCATAAATGCACAAATGCACAACAACTAACCTCTGGCTTAATAAAAAGCAATGTAAATTGTTCATTTCCTTCTGGCAGGAGACCTGGGAACAGATCTGAAAATCTGGTTTTGTCCTCATCTTCATGTTGCGAAGAAGGGATATGAGACTCCTCCGCCGGGGTAGATGTTACTGTCCAACGAAAAAAAGAAAAACATTTAACTGCTGTAATTTCAGTCTTACGAAGGATACCATAATAATTGCATGGTGAGTTTCACACAAAGGCCAAATCCTATTACAAACCCACAACGCAACTCACATTAGCCTAAGGATTTTGTTTTGTTGAGGTCGAGACGACCACCCATCCATGTTGCAATAATATAACTTAATCCAAGCAGACCGTGATTCGGGAAACCATATAAAGTTACAAGCGAACACTGAATGCACTCCACTTACTACCACATTGTATGCCTATATCTTGTTTACACGGATTTCCTTGACAATTCAGCATGCATCCTCCTTGGTTTGAGAGAGTAGTAACGTTGTCTTTGATCTGGTCGTTCTGTTGTCTTCTCATGAGCTCTGTTGTCATTTCATGCACCGTACTCTCGAAAAGTTTTGTCGTTTCAGTAACAGCACAATGCAAAAGGTTCTTCATAAGACTTGTGAATTGACGTTGAAAATCCTCTGAATTTCCCATTATCATAACTGTGTGTAAGTATTTTCTTTTATAAAGTCTACGTTTTCCTTCCCCCACGTTTTCCGAAACTCAAACCGCCTGGATTCGAAACACGGTGGCGCCTCTAGTCCCAGTTATTTGCCTCTTTCCGGCTCTTTTTCCTGCCTAAGTTGTTGTCAAAATAAAAGTACAGAGCAAAAGTAGGCCTTCATGTCTTTTCTGTCTTTGGCTTTGGCTTTGTAAGTCACAGACCAGAAGGGCTTACTGTGCCTCTATGCATTGCCACACTGTCCATGGTATGAAGAAAGGTGGGACATGTCTGAAGGTATGATAAATCACATCTGAGGGATAGGCTTTCAGAAAATTCAGAAAATTACGTCATCAGTACAGTTCAGGCTGTGACTGAGTCATCTGTTTGATAGGTTTTGAGATTAAATCAATACAGATGCATGATGCAGTGCCAATGAAGTAAGCAAGTAAAGTCAGAAATCCACAGACTGAACAAGTTATAAATAATCAGACCATGCAAATATGCCTTGGCCATCGCCCAGATTTCTTAAATCCATATTAATATCATCAATGATTTCCTCAGTGTAACACTTACAGAACTTTAGGAGGTTAGATCCTAAAGGGAATTGTTTTTTAATTAAATATCTAAATGTCAAAACTATGTCTACGTCAAAACTGCTTGATTTCTGTGTTAGAGGCCTCCTATATTGGAATGCTTATTTTGTGCTCTACTGTGCCTCTCTTTCAAGTCCATCACTAGGGTCCCTAATCCATATCAAAACTCCAGTCCAGAGATTTTAATTTCCTGCATAAACTCTGAACTCAGTGTTGTGCATTTTAACTCCACAAGGGGGTGGCAGAGCACTAGAAACACTGACGGCTCATTGTTTGTTTTGTGACTAGTGAGGATTGCATCACAGGCATAGACAGAACACCAGCTGTAATATTGAGTTAGCAAATCTGTAAGTCATTTTGGAGGTACTCAAGCATTTTGATTACAGATGGAATGGGTATAGACATGTTCTAAAAAGACATTATAGGTTATGTATTCATTTCAACAGTGAAAATGACAAGTGAAGTTAATTTCCAAAAAAAAAAGACTATTTCCTATATCTTTGTGGTTACTGAAGTATTACAAGGACAACTTACTAGTATACACCAATTAATATTTCTGCATACTGCTGCATAACAAAACGTCAACCACCATAATAATATGGTGGGAACATTAGGTTGCATTGTAGGCCAGATAGTTTGAGTGCAAGATTTCTCTCAATAGTTTGTACCAATATAATGAGAGCTGAGGACTCAATCACAGATTCATTTTGCCTACCCCCTTGATTGATCTAAGTACAACCAAGGGTATTCATCATAATGCAGTATGACAACCACTGGCCCGTTTTTTTTTTTTTGTTGCATATATAGGCCTAGGCTATTATATATATATATCCAGCTTAATTGTCAATAGCTTTTAATATCCTGTACATAACCCCTTGGCTCCTTGAGCTTTGTGACCCTGCTCTTGTTTCTCCTCAAATGGTTCTGCTGCTTGGCCAAAAATGTTGTCTATCCCTTTTACATTCTTATGCTCTGCTGAATAAAGTGTGGTGAATGCCACTCAGTCCCCCAGACTTAGAATAGCTTGATGCTGTGCAGCTACCCTTTGACAGCTGCCAATATGGAGGGAGCCTGGCACAGTGCTCAATATGCCATACAGGAGCAAACAAACAATCTGCAGTTGTAAAATATTACAAGATTTAAAACATTTTAATGAGATCTCTTCTGGGAACAAAATTAAGAAAATTTGAAAATTAAGATTGATGAATGAGGCCCAATGAGCTACTCATCGTCCACTCTGAAAGAGGTCGGGAGGAGATGTGGTTCTACAAATTATGCCACTAAACATTACATAAGCAAAACATAGACCTAGTGCAAGCTCTGGCGTAGCCTACAAAGCATCAGATGTACCTAAGTGTTGATGCAGGGTGGCCTTGGGAGACAAAGAAATACTGTACTGTACGTAATGACATATTCACCCAGCAGTTGAAATGAATTCAAATTTGTTCAGATAAACACAAAAATGGTTTACTGACCATAACAAGCTTATCGAGGATGATACATTTTGGGTTTCAAATCCCTAGTATTCCAGCTGTCAACTGGCATGTCAGGGCAGAATGCACAGTGACCCTTTATGAAGAATGCAACATGGAGACTGCCACACAATCTGTGAAACAGCCTAAACTGGTTGAACTGACTTTATTAAGCCTGGACTACCGCCAATCACCATGACACTCTTATTTCACAATAATTATTTTGTATGAATTGCACTATCAAGGATAATGAAATTAGCATAATGAAATAAATCTAAACAAACCCACACATTTGACTAGAATTAAACTTTTTTGCCTATGGGCTACCACTGCTCGAGCACCACACCTTCAAAAATATCCGACCTAGCCTACACTGGAAAAGTATTAGATTGGATAACTATGACCCGATATGCGACTAAAACGCGAATAAGAATAACAAAACGACAACACAGGAAGGGATCGCAAAAGCGATGTAAAGTCCTATTCCAGGAATGATGTGGGCGGAATAACAGAGTAGCCACACAGTGCAGTCTGCACTCTCGGAGTCGCACGCGAGTAGACGCGACAAGGCAGTCTTCCTTCTTTCTACGGGATTGTCTGTTGACAGGTAAGTGGAAATTGCTAGCAGCAGTATCATCAAATTACGTATCTTATGAATGAACCGTGGTGATGATTTAGTAATATCTGCTCCTCGTTCTGGTTACCCAGGGTGCTAGCTATAGCTAGCTAGGGTAACTACTGTCATTTAAAATATCGACAGATGGCATGTTCGCTAGCAAGCCAGGTAGCTACAAACGTAACATTCGCTAAGCTAACCGTACAGTGCAGAGAAAGCTTACTCATTGGAATGTAACGTTAACTTCAAAGTTGCTTAGTTGTCCTCAAAGGTTTTTGACTTGAAACAGAAACAATCTGACGATATCACTGTTGATAAAGTAAACGAAGTGTTGGTATTTTCTGCACACTTCGACCTCAACTGTTTGTCATTGCTGCGAGCCCCGTTCACTGACGTACTCGAGTCCTAGGCCTGCGACTTTTTAGTTGGGCCTCACTACTCTTGCAATACAAGTGTTTTCCCTGGTAACGGTAGATTATGCCAACGCGCTAAAATCATAACGCAATTCTTTGTGCACATAGACCTCTTACTAAGCGGTGACAGTTTAAAGGTTGGTGGTTTCTATCAGTGAACATGACATTGTTGTCAAAGCACGCAGAGGTAGCTACGTTAGCTTGTTATCATGGCAGAAATGTCGCTCACTAGCTAGCCATGTAACGTTTAGCCGTCTTTGTACACGTAGGCGAAATTGAGTAGACAGTGAAGTAGATGGCCAACAATCTGCCACCGACAGGTCAGTTGTTTAGTAAACTGATGTTGCTCATAATGACAGTTTACGTTATACAAGAGGCTTACAGTTAAGCGAATGCCGTTTAATTGGCTGATAGTTGTAGGTTGTGAGATTTCCAACCTTCGGGAAAGTTGAACACTAAAGCGCCCGCTTATGCTTTAAAGGAAGCTGCCACGTAGAATTGTTACCCAGTGAATTGACTGGAGAAAAGTGACTGAGAGAGGGCTTTTCGATTTGTAACAGCCAGATCATAGTGCTGCAATGTAGACACAACTGTTAAACAACACGGTTTTGGACACTGATTTTGCAGGCCTCAATCCCACACTGTGAAGCCACGGGCTATCGTGATGTCGGAGCCCAAGGCGCCCACTCCGACACCAGGAGACACTTACAAAGGCTGGCTGTTCAAATGGACGAATTACATCAAGGGATACCAGCGGCGATGGTTCGTTCTGAGCAATGGTTTGCTGTCATATTACAGGTAAGTAAAGATATGAAACTCCTTACGTCGATCAATAACAAGATAAGTGGCAGGGTTACAAGCCAACGTTTATAACAAGACATCAGTGTACTTGCAGCGTTTATACCAGTAAAAATGTTTTGTGATGGATGGGTGGACGGATGGTTTGGCAGTTGGATAAACGCATTTAAAATTGTTCATCAGTATGCGCTCATGTGAAGACAGGATGTTGGCAACTGCACCTTGCTGTATAGAAGCGTGCAACATGAGTACAGTTTGGAAAATAAGACTTTAGTTGGTCACATAGACTTTGCTGAAGGAGATGTCCCATTCACTTACCAACTCTTTGTCAATTATTAATTAATTAGCAAGTAAACCTGTAGGTGAATATTGGCTTTTGCTAAGCCACAATAAACAATCTGCTGTTGTTATCAGAGTTTTTTTATCATTAACTATCCAACAGCTGTAATTGACAGTCCAGCTTGCATCAGAGGCAGTTGTGAAATGCATACCTTTTTTGCTGTGCAACTGCCAGGCAAAGTCTATAAGGCCCTCTGAATCTGCTAGCAACAATTTTAAAGATCTAGTTTGTATCATGTGACTACAGTCTTATGGGGTCAAAGCAGTTCAGCAGGATCACTAGAGCTTGTTTAGATGCTCCTCCTGCTTGTCATCAGAGCTGCAGTTCCACTCTTTTGTGTACATTGTTTCAATGTTTGTCTGTGCTCCTGTTGTACTTACATGCTGGAACTTTATTTTGATGAGGGAAAGTTTTTCAAGTTCAGATGCTGATTGTGTCACATACTACTCTTCACTGCTGTGAAGTTGTATGGCCAAAACCTGATTTTGTGCATCTCAGCATTTTCAGAGCTCCGCTATTGCCAAATCTACTCCACTCTTTTTTTGTCTGACGTGAGCAGAATGTCCCAGTATCTATAAGGAAGTTATAGGAACTGTGGGTCCTGTGTGTGAAAGGGTTTTCTTCGTTGACTGAATGAATGTGAGAATGGAAGTGAGAACTGTAGTGCTCGCTTAATGGCACTTTATCTTGCTTTCAGTGCTCAGGTTCAGTGACCAGTCCTCTGCATAATTCAGTCCAGTCCTTAATTGAGCCACTTTAGTTTGTCCCCTGTGAATGCCAGCAATGGGCAAGTTTGTGTCCAGCTGGCATGGAACTAATGTGGGTAGTGATAGAGCTCTATCAAGTCAGGCATTATTTTCTTCTGGGTTGGTATGGTATTTGGAAAGCACAGGTAATGACTCTGATTTTGCAGACTCTTCCTTGTGCTAAAGGGGATTTTGCCAAGCCTATGGCTTGAATGTTGATGGATCAATGTAGGAAATGCACTAACCATTAGGTTATACAGACCTCTATGTCCTCTCCATTTATTCCCTCATCCAACAGTAGTTAATAGCTGAAACATGATGCATGAAATTTCAGCAATTTTAAATTGTTGCAAAAATGTTAGCTTCCACTACTTACAACTTGCTCATGTAACCTACTGTAGAAAAATAGAAATCTATGGTATGACTGTGTAATGTAACTTTCAAGCATTTAAAGCAACAAGTCATATGCTATCTGAACACAGTGCATACAACCCTAAAATTTCAGTTGCTGTGACCAATTGCAGTGTAGCAAAAATACTTCAGTAATCTGGGTAGGCTTAATTTAATTTTTTAAATCGTTGTTGTTGCCAACAAAGTTGTCCTTATTTACCATTGTGTCTTAGATTACTGTAGAGTCACTGTAGATTTTCATCTGCTGTATGTAATGCTGTCAAACCTGTTGTCTTTGAATGCAAGGCTAGGGTACTGCCAGCTAAATTATGTGCCATCCTAATTAGACTAGGCTAACTATTCTGATAAAATGTACCATGAAAAGCATTCCTGTTTTACTTAGCTCTGATGGTCAATGCAAGTCTAAGCTATAGCTTTGGCAAAGGAGTAATTCACTTTGTTTTACATGCAAATACAACTATTGCTTATCATCTATCATAAGCTTTTTATTAATTGTAGGTATAATTGTTTGATATTTAATTGCTAATGTGGCTCATTTAATAAATAGAATGGATGAATTTGCTTGATATAGCAGATATTTTTGGAGACATTAGATCATCAGTGTAGGCTGTTTTTTAAATGAGCCAAAAATACAAATAATTATTCCACTGCACCCTTTATGCAAAAGCACTAGTTTTTAAAATTTATTTTGCTCTGTGTGCTCTGTGAATCAGAGGAGCATTCTTTAATGTTTCAACTCCATCATTTGTCTCCCCTGTAGGACTCAAGCAGAGATGGGCCACACGTGCCGTGGTACCATAAACTTAGCCACAGCCAACATTGTTGTGGAAGACTCCTGCAACTTCATAATCTCCAATGGTGGGGCACAGACTTACCACCTGAAGGCCAGCTCTGAGGTAGAGCGGCAGCGCTGGATCACCGCCCTTGAATTGGCCAAGGCCAAGGCTGTCAAGATGCAAGCAGAATCAGGTCAGAAACTAGACTGTCCAGGGCCGTGGGGCACATTGATATCTAGAAAGTTATGTCTTATCAATACCACTGGAACCTGATAAGGGTACTGTGTTTATGGTTTATGGTTATCCGTGTTGGTGTGAGAAATGACAATGCTGTACTCACTCACAATTCTACATGGCCACAGTCATATCCAATAGGATACATTTTCTCCAAAATTGTTCTAAACACTCTTTTCTATTTAAAGTGACATGACTATTCCAACTACCTACTCACCACTATCCTTTGAAAAGTTTTGGAATTGTAAGGGCTTTGCCTTCAAAAATCACTTAAGAATGAATGTTTCCTTGAAGCCTTATAGTAAATTGACAGTTGTTAACTTTCTGTTATTGAAACAGAGAGAGAGAGTCTGGTCTCTTACAATAGCAACGTTTTGAATGGCTACACGGGCATACAGTGCACTGCATTTACTATGAAATTAGTGGATCAGCCTAAACCCTGGCACTGATCAGGAATTCCTGAAGTTCCCATTTAGTCACTTAGGCTAGGGCTATATAATTCTTAATGTACTTATTGTTCACACACAGTGGTTTAATGTAACAAAGTACAATGACCTCCTTACTGTACTCAAGTATATTCGATGGTTAGCTTGAGTAGAAATAACAATGCATACTTTCACTTTTACTTTAATGCATTTTACTTGGACCAAACATTCACTTTCTCCTTCTCTGCCATAGACGACTCAGGAGATGAGTGTCCCATGACCCCTCCCCCCGCTGGTCAGAGCGGAACATCACGGAACTCTGAGGTTCAGTCCACATTGCGCACCCTTGGCAGCAAGGTGGAGGACCTCAGCACCTGCAATGACCTCATTGCCAAACATGGCTCTGCTCTGCAAAGGTCAGATTATATCTCTTGGCGTGTTGTCTTGTGAAAGAAATACAGTAAGCTGTTGCAAATCCTGTTTTCGCTGTGTCTGTGCTCATCCAGGACCTTGTTTACATATATGGATTGAGACTAGTGCCAGATTAAAAACTTTATTCAGACAACATTTTTGTTCAGAGTTTCTTTTAGATCAAAAATGAGGCTCCATCCATGAATGGAAAACCTGTGGGCCCCTTGTGTTGTTTTGAACCGCTTTGAGGCTTGCACAAAATTCAGTTTTCTTTCATTTTTGAAAGGAAGTCAGGATTTTGTAAATGGAAAGTTTAGACTGACGGAATAGGAAGAAAGGAAGGGAATGAAATCAACACAGTATATCATTTAACTACGTAAACTGCTATTAAAATGTGAATAAATGAGGGCCAAGTAGGTGATCAAAACACCCAACCTCCACCCCAACTGTTTTTCTCATTTAGGTCTCTGTCAGAGTTGGAGGGAGTGAAGCTAGGTGGAGACACAGGTGATAAGATCCGGCAGGTGACCGAGAGGGCCACTCTCTTTCGCATTACTTCCAATGCCATGATCAATGTAAGTCGCCCTCAAATGCAGCAGTGGCTTTGCTGTGGAAACTGTTGTATATATTATCTTTTTTGCTTGTAAGATGTTATTTGTTTCCTGTAATTCACTGTCATATTTAGTTTATTGCCTTAGTTTATTATTTAGTTTATTTATGAGATTATTAAAGCAACACCAGGCAACATTTGACACTGTTTTAGACTAATTTACCAGCTTCATAGTCACTTTGATGGTTAAATGGCTCATTGCGGGGTGAATGAAGGCTCCCTTGGCCCCTCTAGTCATTTCCTAGCGCAGTCATGGGCACTTGCAGCTGAGCCGCTGAAACAAAACTGCGGATAAAAATAAAGCCAGAATAGCATTTTTTACCCTGTCAGTCAACATAACTCTACGAAAATGATCATCGCTGGTTCCTATTCTTTGGTTTGCAGACAAATCCACATGTATTGTGGAGGATTTGCACCACTGTTGCTAATTTAAATAAAAATTGATGACTGTAGAGCGAACTCTGTAATTTAAAAAATTGCAGGCTTGCCTGGTGTGCTTGCAAGTAATCATCTTAAACAAGTGTGACTGAGTAACCCAAGTTTTCTCGCACATAAAAAGCATGACCCTGTCATTAATTCACACACCATCTTCTTGAAAGTATAAATGTGACAAAGGAAGTCACACAGGAAGGCACTCAGGCTTTTGATAACCTATGGTGTTTGTGTGTGTAGGCCTGCCGGGACTTCTTAGCACTGGCTCAGGCCCACAGCAAACGCTGGCAGAAGGCTCTGCAGGCTGAGAGGGAGCAACGTGTGCGTCTGGAGGAGACGCTGGAGCAATTGGCCAAGCAGCACAACCACCTGGAGAGAGCCTTCAGGGGCGCCACTGTGCTGCCACCATCACAGAGCAACCCTGCCGCCGATGGCAAGGGTAATAACACAACCAGCCTAAATCAGCACTGCCCATAGCATAGGTCACTACTGGTCTTTGTGGGAACAGCACAACACCACTTAGAACCACAAAAACACAGGAGTCCATTACTCTCTCCTTTTTGTTATTCCAGAGATTTTCTGTGCAAAAGCTCTATAGCTGAATCACTTTGTCGGAAACAATGTCACCGACTGTTTCCGGAATGGCGTACTACTGTACTACACACTACTACATAGGACATGTATGGAGCCTGGGAGATATAATTTTGATTCAAAGGAATGTGCGCTTGTTTTCTGACTGAAATGAAAGTGCTGTTTTGTAAAATTAGCACAGTATTCAGTAAAATGAGGGCACATTTTCATCATACAGAACTAAAATATCATCCAGCAGGCCAGGCCGGATGTAGTATGTAGTACAGCAGTAGGCCAAACAGCCACTCTGTTATGGAAATTAGTAAGCAAGGACTGCATTCTAAACTATCACTGCTATCTATCACTTTAGGCAAAACTTTGGCCTTTGCCTACTCTACTGCTCTGTGTATGTGAATGCAGCCCTACACTGTGCACAGAGGGTCATCTCACTTTGTTTCCTCTGTGTGTGACTGAAGATCACGAATACCCTGCAGAATTTAGCACTGTAAAGAAGGAAATTGACCATAGTTCTCTTGCACACTGTTAATGAACTGCTTACTAGCTCATGCCCACTGTCCCACACAGCCTAATATTCCAGAACTTGTCATAGCTGTCTAGGTCGCTTATTTTCTTAAACCAATGCACATTCTTGCTGTTTCAGGACCTAGCTCAGGCAAGGGAGATGCCAGTGACGAAGATGATGAGAACGAGTTCTTTGACGCCATGGAGGACGTCCAGGAGTTTATCACCGTCCCTGCCGACCCCAAATACCACAGGTCTCCTCCCACTGTTCCTCTCTTTGAAAGTCTTCACACTCCCATCCCACTGTCCTCTCAGTTCCTACTTGTAGTAGTGAGTCTGTCTTTTGTATGTGTCTTACTGGACCTAAGTGTGTGCCCTCTGCTTCCACTCTCTTCTCCTGTCTGTCTCTCTCCCCCACCCCCCCTCCTCTATCCACCTCCTGTCCTGTCTTTTTCGTTTTCCCCTTTTTCCCCTTCTTCATTCTCTCGCTCTCTCATAACTTTTCTCTCAGGAGATCGGGCAGTAATGTGAGTGGGAT
Source organism: Tenualosa ilisha (assembly GCA_015244755.2). Lineage (NCBI taxonomy): Eukaryota > Metazoa > Chordata > Actinopteri > Clupeiformes > Clupeidae > Tenualosa > Tenualosa ilisha. Next base: position 179,536 of record PYXC01001975.1, on the reverse strand, counting down.
CAGCAGTGAGATTGGAATGGATGACCAGTCGGTAAGTGTTTGTGGGTCACACATGCACGCTTCAGCATGAAAACGCATACAAAAGTGTCACGCAGCCTCACCTGTCACTCATTGGCTTTCTGCAGCTGGATGAACAGTCGTTAGCATCCAATCCAGAGTCACCTCAGTCACAAGAGCTGGAGCCAGTGAAGAAGAGGCGCACGCGCATCCCCGACAAGCCCAACTACTCTCTCAACCTTTGGAGCATCATGAAAAACTGCATTGGCAAAGAGCTGTCCAAGATCCCCATGCCTGTAAGACAATATGTTCTTCTCTAAGCACACTGCTATGTGTGATTCTGAATGAAAGGACTAGTGGCCACATTTTTAAACACAGTAATGCGTAATCATTCACATTGTCTTGCTGTTTGATGTTAGTTTTTTCTTGTTCCACAACCCTTAGTGACAATCCCTCTCTTCATGGCCTTTAAAGAAAGTGAATGATTCAGTGAACTTTTAGTAGTGGAATTGTCATATATGGTAACACTGTTTACATTGTTCTTTTTTTTTGTAGTAAACTGCTTCTTAACTTTGTCAGTTGATGTCTAATGAATTGGTTAAACTGTGTCAGTTGCCTGACAAAGGCAGTTAAAAAAATAATGTAATGTAATGCTGAATACAAGTCTTCACTTTTATCATTTCAGACGTCCTGCATTGTTTTGTTGATTGGATTGTAATGCTTTGAGATTAGAGGTGTATAGAGATGATTAGGCCGGAATGACTAATGACGTGTGAATGAATGTAGATTTGCATGAAGGCTTATTGTCAGATTAGGAGCGCGTAACAGAAAATGACTCACTAAAGTCTGTTTCACTAATCCCATTTTTACCTCTCATCCTTTAATTTCTTTTCACCCACCTCCCCATTCATTCAACTCTTCCTCAATCCTGTCCTGTGTTCTTTCACTCCCATCTACCCCCATACCCCTCCCCGTACTCACTCTCTCTCTCTGTCCCTCCCCCTCCCCCTCCCTCTCCCTCTCCCTCCCACCATGCCTACTCTCCATTTGTCCTGTTTGTCTTCCTGTTTCTCCCTCTCTCCCTATGCTGTCCCCCTCTTGCCTTTATTCTTTTGCCCTCTTTCCCTTTTCCTCTCTCTCTCTCTGTCCTCCTCCATGCCCCCCACCCCCCACCCACACCGTCTACCTGTAGGTGAATTTCAATGAGCCCATCTCCATGCTGCAGCGACTGTCTGAGGACCTTGAGTACTCCGAGCTGCTGGACAAGGCAGCTAAGTGTCAGAGCTCTCTGGAGCAGCTGTGTTACGTGGCGGCCTTCACCGTCTCCTCGTACTCCACCACTGTGCACCGCACCGGCAAGCCCTTTAACCCTCTGCTGGGGGAGACCTTTGAGCTGGACCGCCGCCGTGAGAGTGGTTACCGCTCACTCTGTGAACAGGTGAGGGCTGAGGAAGTGAAGGGACTCCTCCATGTTTCCACTGTCCTGCATCGTATATTTACACCCTCATATACATTGACGAGAATGTGGCGGCCTGCCATTGTCTAAACCCTGCCAGAATCGAAATATGGAATGTGAAAAAATATTTCCATTTATTTATGTATATTTATATATTTTATATTTGTCTTTTGTTTGTTTACTTATAATTACTTAAGCACTGTTAATTCAGGCCTGTTTTGGTGTAGAAAAAAGTAACATGAAGCAGTACACAGCACACCCTTAGAGGCTCCTCCACTCACAAATGCATGCACGCACACACACACACACACACACACACACACACACACACACACACACACACACACACACACACACGCGCGCAAAGTGAAAGATGGTGCGTCTGTGTGCTGCTCTGAAGCAGCCATAAATTAAGTTAGTTACAAATGACAAGGATGTACCCTAGGGCAAAGAAGACTTGTCAGAAACCTCTGTTATTCTATATTCACCAAAATTCCAATTTCTAAAATGTTGGCATAAATAATTGTAACATTAGAGATGGGAAATATTTGGCCTATTTACTGACATCTTCCACCATAGTCTTAATGTTAACTAGCATGTTTGAGATTTAGCTTGTTAATTATCTATTGGGCCACTGGATTGAAGTGGCCAATTAGAAAACTCCTCTTGTGAAACAGACAATTTACCAAATTTATTTGAAACATAAAAGCTTGGCATTTCTGTACATGAGTGGGACCAAGCTTTATTCCAACCCCATGCAGTGAAGTTCATGTTATATGTGTGAGCATTAGCCTATAACCACAAAAAAAATACCCAAAGTAGCCTATAATATAAGTATATCAGTATAAACATTACAGTATCAGGAACTCCCCAGCCCCCCACCCACCTGGGCCATAGTCTTAGAAAATTCTGTTGGAAACAGTAATGTTTTTATTCATTGTGCTCGAAACTGCCATTGTTGAGCAAATACTGTGCCAGTTAGATTCTGTTGGTCCAGTGCAGACAGGGCAGCCAAGAAGGCTGATTAGCAGTTGGTGTCTGTGAATGTCACCAGCCGCTACCTGAGTTGTGCGCTTGACGTCTGGTGGTGGACGCATTACATTACATTTAGGCATTTAGCAGACGCTTTTATCCAAAGCGACTTACAAAAGAGGGACACACAAGCCCAGTTGCTGATTTGGAAGTTGTTTCTCTTGTAAGCGCACCACTGAATCTTTCTCTGTATAGGTGAGCCACCACCCTCCAGCAGCGGCCCATCATGCCATCTCAGACCGAGGCTGGACTCTTAGACAAGAGATCATGCTTGCCAGCAAATTCAGGGGCAAATACCTCTCTATCATGCCTCTGGGTGAGTTTGTGTGGATGTCTGTCTGTGTGTGTTTTTCCCATGGTCTGCACTAGAGAATGAGTCATGTCAATATTTACAGATCCATCAGCCAGAACAGGGATAATCACTATACAGTTCATGCCTCTTCATCTTCTAATCATGCCTTTCTTGTCTAATCTGTGAGTAGTAAGCTGCAGGTCCAACCACTAAGGTTTCAACAGTAGCAGGATGTCATAATTCAGAGTAAGACCATGGTAATGGTCAATGAGACCAAAATAGATTTTGTAGGGGCAGAGTCTTCATGTTTCCATCTGAGGTATTCTTTCTTCTTTTTTCCATAGGCTCTATTCACTGTATTTTTGAGAAGAGTAACAATCATTACTCCTGGAAGAAAGTCACTACCACTGTGCATAACATTATTGTCGGCAAGTTGTGGATAGACCAGGTGAGTTGAAATAAGTTCTTCAAACTTCTTTGGCTGAATTTTTTAGACAGGCCCCAATGCACGCTTAGTTTGTCAACACGCTTCTAGCCTGCTGAAAAGAGTTCAGAAGGTAAATCATAGTGCAGTATTCGTTCCCCTTTGCCCTGTGTGAGAAGGATTACCAGGCAGGAAAGATCGACAAAAGCACAGCATAATGGCTTAAGTCATCAGCAGCAGTGAGTCCCTGACCCCACCCCACTCTGCCTGTTTTTATGAGGACAGACTATGCGCTTCTGTGCACAGTTAATAGTTTGGAAGGGATGTTGAAAATAGACATTATGATTTAGGCCAAGTTAGTGATAATGTCAGTCTAACGTTACTGTTACAGAGTACGTTACTTGCAAGATCCTTTCTCCAAAGTGCTTTGCAGTGTGCTTGTAAAGCAAATAGTCAGAACAACATGTGAATTAACTTAGCCTGTCTTAAGATTGACTGGTGAATGTTGTGCAGTGCAGTGTCATATTACGATCATTCTAAATGTTTCTCTCTCTCTCTCTCTCTCTCTCTCTCTCTCTCTCTCTCTCAGTCTGGAGAAATAGATATTATTAATCATGAGACAGGAGACCGTTGTCACCTTAAGTTTGCACCATACAGCTATTTCTCCAGAGATGTGGCCAGAAAGGTGAGTCCATTGGCAGCTCCTGCCAGAAGCATACTTTTCACAGTGTACAATATCCCAGTCTTTGGTCAAGTTTGGCTAGCTGTGTAAAGGAAACTGCATACCGTTTATGGGAAATTGATGTTTGAGATGCTTGTTCACCTGCATCTCTGATATGGAATGATCTTTGTTATCTGTTTTGTCATGGTATTCATGGAATGTCATTCTGTCTTTCTTATTGACTGACTGACTTGTTCCCTCCCACAGGTGACTGGTGTGGTAACAGATAAGGAGGGAAAGGCACACTATGTCCTTTCGGGCACGTGGGATGAGAAGATGGAGTTCTCCCGCGTCATGCAGAGCAGCAGAGGAGGTGAGAATGGCACAGAGGGCCGCCAGAAGACTGTCTACCAAACACTCAAAGCCCGCGAGATCTGGAGAAAGAACCCTCTGCCGTAAGTGTGTGTGTGTGTGTGTGTGTGTGTGTGTGTGTGTGTGTGTGTGTGTGTGTGTGTGTGTGTGTGTGTGTGTGTGTGTGTGCACGCGTGCATGCATGCATGCATGTTTGTCTGTATGGGAGCGAGAGAAAGAGTGGATGGTTTTTTTTGTTTTTGTTTTTTTTTCCTCAGATTATCTTGCTTGAATGTTGTGTAGGTGCTGTACATTTAGTCGTTGCCTGTTTTGTCATACATGTGCCTGTGTCATACTTGTGTTAGGACTATATATGTCTATATCTGTCCATTGCATGTCCATTGTAGCATGTCTGGTTACAATTTTTTTGTAGCCCAGACATGACCGTAACTTTATTTATTTATTTATTTATTTATTTATTTAGTGATGAAACCTTTACCACATCCTGCCTTTCTTCTGCTCCTCTTTCACACTTTGCTCCCTGTGCTGCAGAGAAGGGGCTGAGAACATGTACTACTTCTCCACACTGGCCCTGACACTGAACGAGATGGAGGAGAGCGTGGCGCCAACAGACAGCCGGCGGCGGCCAGACCAGCGGCTTATGGAGCAGGGCCGCTGGGAGGAGGCCAATGCTGAGAAACAGCGTCTGGAGGAGAAGCAGCGTACTGTCCGCCGGGAGAGGGAGAGGGAGGCGGCCCGCACCGCCAACCCCGCAGACGAGGGTAAGAGGGAGAGGCAGAGGGTTACAGTGAGTGGAACAACAAGGCGATCCCCCCCTCCTGCCCCTGCAGGAGGAACAACTCTCTTCAGTTTGTGTGTGCATGTCTTTGTGTTTGTTTGTCTGTCTTTGTCTGTCGTTCACCCTGTCCATCTCTTGTCTCTGTCTCTCTCTTTCTCTCTCAAGCTGTCATTGAGGACTCCATTAATGACACGCCTTTAAAAAGCAAGTACTTTTTCCCTCTTTGTCTTCCCATCTGTTTCTTTTTGATTTATTTATTGAAGGACTTATAAAAGTTATACAGTGAAAATGCAAAATTTTCTTCAGAGTGTTGGATATCTTCAGACAGAACACAACAACCATAAACCCACTCTGATTTATTCCCTTTGTCCTGGGAGACCATGAAGTAAAAGTACCTCTATCAGAATAGAGGTCTAGCCTCTGATTTCCAGTGTTGTTACAGAAGTCGCTTGGATACAGCTGGCCCCTCATAGTTGGTAATGGAAGGGATACTCACTGAGCCTGCAATGACAAGAAAAGGATCAAATGTAATAGATTTATGAAGGAGTCAAAATGTACGACTGTACCAAAACTAATGAACCGCAGTTCTGGTGACTTGTTTGCACTTAAGACAGAAAGAAGACTTGTTAAGAGTTGCCTCCCCATCTTTGCATCATTTCATAGATAGGTATGTGTTTGAACAAGAACAGACATTAATCTAGGCGTATGTTTGACAAAAACAATTCTGCCTTAGTTTTCTATTGCTGCTATTTATATACGAACACTGCCAACCATTTTGGCAGTATTCTTTCTCATGGATAGAAGAGTCCAGCTCTTCGTGAAACTTTTGAACTTTTTGTCTTGCAAAAGTGTGCAGCATGGTAGCTGTGGAGGTGTTGCGTGGAACTTAATCAGCAGTGGCATTTCTCTTTTAGATGATTTATTTGTCCGTGTATTTATTTATTTATTTGGCATATCATATTCATTTATCTGCTCTAGCTGATGGAGAGGAGATTTCATCAGAGCCTATTGAAACCTCTGAGAAAAGCAAGTATTTTCTCTTGTCCTTTTGTAGTTCTCCTCCATTCTTTTCTGCTAGCATCAGTTGTTCTTCCCAGTCAAATTCCTTATCCTGTTCTCTTGCTTCTTCAGCACTCCTCTGATGATTATTTGTCTCGATATCACCCTAGCAATGCACTTCATTCATTTGTCAATTTCTCCCTTTGCACACCCCTCCTTGCCTGTGCTGCCCTGTAGCGTGTAGATAGTGAACATGCCCAAACCCTATTCTGCCTTACACACACACACACACACACAAACACAGAAATACAGTGTAGAGTACCTCAGACCCTGTTTATACTTAGTTTTGAAATGTGTCTTCAGCAATGGGATCAGGAAGTCAGTGCTAAGCTAAGCCACCGAACCATATTGTGGTCTGGGCCGTGTTGGCTCATCTGTGGTCAGCTGGTTGAGTATTTCATCTGAGTTTAACTTTTGTTTGCATCTTTGTGCCTGGTTTACTTAACTCACTTTGACAACCAACTCGCTGAATGAAATGGCTCTGAAATAAGTGATTTCCATTGTAGTTATTTCAGCAATATGTGCATTTCATATTTCTTTTACATCTCTGATGTTGACTTGTCTTTTTTTACTTTTTTCCTGTTTTGGCATTAATATCCATCTCATTTTCCTTTCATCCTATTCTGTCCACCTCCATTTCACTGGCCTTCAGTTGATATAGAGGAGACCACCTCCTCTGACATCTCCTCATCAAGCAAGTAGCCCTCACTGTTTTTCTCTGAGACATAGACTCTCTCATATCACAGTCATTGTCACAGCTCACGTTTCTTTTCTTTCCTTTCCTCTGCCTCCTACCTTACCATCACTTTGATATTCTTCCTTTTTTTTCTCTCTTTCTTTCTTCCTTTCTCTGCCTCTCATCTTTATGATATTTCTTGACTAATCACACAGCTGAGACATTGCCTGGCCCATCATCCTTTCAAAGCAAGTACCAACCCCTTTCCTTTCAGTCTTTTCCCCTTCACCTCTTTGAGAGAGAATGTGTAACCCATAGGGACACATGTATCAGTGGTGTGTATGCACTAAACTGCTGAACATTTCTCTATGCATGATATGCTTTTATAGAGAGAATGCTGGAGGGAAAACATGGACCTCTATGCATTGCCCTTGAGTGTGCTGTACACATGAAATTCATTGTGTTCAACTACATGTAATGCTTATTGCGCGTCTAACTGTCATGAGCATAGCAGTTGACAGTTATGGTGCAGGTCTAAGTGATGACTGTGTGAAGTTGCATTTAACTTTTTGGAAGGGTGTTACAGTTTTTCTACGATTGTTTACACACTTAAAAAAAATGATCACGCAGTTAGCAAAACTCTGCTCTCAAGGAACATAACACCTCGGCAGATTTGCACAACATTAAGCACAAGATCTGCTTCACACTTTTTGCAAAACAGCACACAGTGATTTGCAAAACACTACACACATTTTCACACTGATAAGGTCTTGTATTTGCAACATAAAGACACTGTCTTTCAAAATACCGTACACATGAACCGAGCTACACAGCCAATGGGTTTGAACACACAAGTGCAAAATTGTGAACACAATAAACAGCCCTACACACTGTAAAAGTGAATAGATTGACAATTCATGACGATTCAAATTTATGCATGGTCTACCATGCCTTATGTTGAATGATTGCATTGCTTCTTTCTTTCTTTGTTTCTCAGCAAGTATTACCAAGCACTTTCACTGCAACATCAAGGATAGGTGTACCCTGTGTACCGTATCTTCCCGATTATAAATCGAGGTTAATATATACATTTTGCAAAATAACAGAAGCTCTGAGGTTAATACTTGGGTGCAGCCTATTTTAGGCATTTTTTTCATTATCCTCTCGTTCAGTTCCCGCTTTTAGGAAATCTGAATGTTAATCTCTACTCTGACCAGAGGGCGGCAGTAGTACACTGCCTCTGCTCTAGGTTCTCTAAAAATAGTGTGCAGAGTAAGTGTAAAATGGTGCAGTGTAAGTGCAAAATCTATAACAACTGGGTCAATATGCAGTGATTTTTTTTTTTTTTTGTAACATTCGTGTTATTTGGTAGAATAGTGCAAAGTTAACTGAAATTCATTTCAGTAAACCACAGATCAATAGAATCCCAGTAGACACCCTGTTGAAGTTCAGCATAGGCAACTTTTCTTTCAGGAGGTTTAAATATGTATGCTAATCCAACCTATCTAAGACATAATAACATGGCTTGCACTTTGTAATGATTAATAACTGCTGAAAAAACTGCATACAGACTGTGGGGGTGTTGAAGTTGTCCACAAAGATAGATACAGGTGACCCCTAGCTTGTTAGGTTGGACTGGAAGAATGCGTCATTGGGCTCATCAAACAACCTAGTATCTCTAAGGTATGTCTAAGGTGAGGGTCGCCCCTCCCCCCCCCATCGTTTGTAACGTCATACATTTCCTTGTATTTTCTCTTGATCAGTCGATGGCATGGATGGGCCTTATGGATCTCCGGTCAAATGCAAGTAACCTTATATGTGTGCCCCTTGTTCATCTGTCTTCTCTACTCTTATCCTGTCCTCTTGATTCCCGGTCTGTCTACCTGCCTCTTTATCTGTACCTGCTTTTGTCCTTTTATGTACTGTCCTCGAGTGTTGCTAGGTCAAGATTAGTAGGTGATTGTGTGCTCAGTCTGCGCTTGAAGCAGGTGTGGAAACTGGTAGAGAACTTAAATAGCAGTGAGACCTCCTGTCCCATCCACTGTTCCTGCATAGAGCTACAACGAGCGAGTGGTTAACAGTGCCATTGCCTGTGTGGTCTTTTTGGTACCGGATATACCCCCCCAACCCCTCCCTTTTGTAACGTCATCTCGTTTAAGGTTGTCTTTCTAACTGTACAGCCAAACACACAGTTTGATTCCCATCTGTTCTCACTTTCAGGTGCCCACCAAGACAACTACGAGGCTTTGTGGTTCGAGCACTTTGACGACCCGCTCACAGGGGAGAAAACGCACATCTACAAGGGGGGATACTGGGAGGCCAAAGAGCAGGGCAGCTGGGAGAACTGCCCAGACATCTTCTAAGCACATCAGAGAAGTTGGAATAACCTGATGTCCGATACCTTTGTAGAGTACCATTTGGACTACCAGAGGACTACCTGGAAGTTTCCCTGTAAAACCATCAACAACCCCTGAAACCATCCCACCATTATCCCTGAGTCTCACTTATTCGCTTTTTGCCCCCTTTTGGGGGGCTGCAAATAATAGCAGGGAACTGTTTATGCAGCAAGACTGGAGCCTCTTGCTGTGCCTTCATTTTCTTTATTCGAGAAAGAAGAAAAGAAAGAATCTATACTCATGAGTAACAACCCTGACAACTTCATCATCTCACCCAAATCGCACATCCCCATTCTCTGTCCCTCTCTCTCTCTGTCTCTGATTTAGAAGGAAAGGGTCAAGCTCCTGTAGATGGACTTCATAGATACTAGAGATTATAACACTGTTTTTTGCAAATTGCATCACTTTAATGTACATTATGAGTGAGTCTGGGGGTCTGCAGCCCCACCACACTGTGGACTGAAACTCAACAGCTCACTCATGCTCTCCTCTCTCACTGGGGGATGGACTTTTCCCTGAGAAAAGAGGAAGAGGATGTTGCATATGAAGGGATTTAATGTGTCTGTGTGTGTGTGTCTGTGTCTGTCTGTCTATCTGTGTGTGAGAGGGAGAGAAAGACTGTATGTCTGTATGTGTCTCTGAACATCTATCATCAATGTAACTGTCTGTCTCCTGCCCATGTTTGCACACACACCTTTTGTCTGGTGCAAGAAAGGGACCTCCAGACATGCTTTCTGCCACTTTGATTTGATTTGTCCCCCATAGCATACTCAGTAGGGGAAAAATGAACACATAAGCCACAGCTGAGTATTTTTATTTTCACCCCCATGTGTGCTTCAGAAGAGATACACGAGTCTAGTCATTTTTATTTAGGGTCTTCCTCTTCGACCAAACCAAAAGACTAAGCCTTTCTCCGTAGACACTCCAGTAGATAGGTGAACTGCCAAGGCCCTGACTGCATGCTTGCCAACAAGGGCCTGTGTGTATCCACAGTGGGAGACGGCCAGACAAGCCACAAAGATGCAACAACTTTTTCCCCCCCTGGTGTTTGCTTTTCGTTATTTGTCATTGCTGAAGTGTCTGTAATTCTAAAGTATGTAAGTGACAGGAGCACTAAACACCTAATGTAGCTCGTGCAGCATGAAGAGGACTGAATAAGAGAACAATAACGGATGCTTATTGTCAGCAGAAGTTCTAAGTAAGTGTTAACTTCTGAGCGGGGGGGGGGGGCAAGTAGGGCCTTGGGTGGAGCAGAGAGCATTTCTCATCCCTGAGTTATAGAGCCCCAGCAGTGTGATGTGTGCCTTGGCAACATGATTCATCTGAGTTGGGCAGCTGTGGGGTTGCGCTGTGCTGCGTGGTTCGGTGTTTGGATGCCGCCACGGATGGTAAAGGGTGTGGAGACGTCTTATCAGTACCATACCCAAGGGTGGGTGAGTTGGTTTGCGTGATTTCTGCTGAGTGTTGACAACTGTAAAACAAATATGTGTGGCGTGGATGTGTGATATGTGTGCAGCATTTCATGTGTGTTCTGAGAAGAAAAAAAATGACATTATTTTCAAGTGTACTTAAGGAAAAAAACAAACAAAGAAATTAAGAACACCAAGCAAAGCAAAGTATTGCAAGTGTGTGTGTGTGTGTGTGTGTGTGTGTATATATAATGAAGTAATAATTATAATAATATTAAAATGATATGACACTCATAGTTAGAGCTATAAGTACAATAATGGTAATTTTGATGTCTTTGGAAGATGATTTTATTTTGAATTTTGCTGTCATTCATGGTTTTTTTTTTGTTGTTGTTTTTTTCTCTCTCTCTGGTGGCGTGAACACTTTCTTTTCCTCTGGTATATTTAACGGAGGGTCCTGTCCTGTCAGTCTCAGCCCTTTGGGTTTCTGTGTGTGGGTTCCTCTCCTCCCAAGTCATCTCCCCCTCCATTTTTTTATTTAGATATGGACAGTGAATGGCTCTCTGCTGATTCTCCTTGTTTCCCATTCTGCTGCTTTATGTAAGAAAAAAATTATATTTTGTGAGTTTACATTTTTCTGTCTTTGTTTTTACCTTCTTTGCATTTTTCATGGGGCTTTTTTTTTTCAAATCTTGTCATTCCATTCATTCTCTGTTCTCTTTTACACTGTCTGCGCTTCTTTTTTTTTTTCCTCTCTCTCTCTCTCTTACCATTTTATTTGGCTTCTGCACAGCCTCTGCGGTGATGCAGCAGAATGTGCAGACTGTATCAGTGGCACTAGGTGACGATGTAATAAAGTCAGACTGGAGGAAAGGTTCATAAGACCCCGTTGTTGTTGTTAATCTGTGTATTACGTGCTAAGTGTCACAAGGCCTTGTCTAATTGGAAAGGAATTCCTTGTCAATGGAATCAAGATAAGGACAGAATAGTTCCATAATTCATGGCTGTTTGTCAAGTTTAGGTCCAGAAAAAGTACTCTGAAGTTATGTAAGTTAAGTTAAGTAATTAGTCATTATGATTAGAGATTACAAAACACAGACACAACTGACATGGTTCCTTCTGGGCACTGCTACTCACAAAACTCTTCTACAGATATTCCTCCTATTTGAAGTATTTAAGGTCATCTGCAATTAATGGCCAAATCCTAAAAAACACTAGCAATGTCATACTGGTGTCTAGTCATAGTTTTAGTGTAGTTGGCTGCAACACGTTCAATTAAACAATTCCATCTTTAATTAAGACTCAAGTGCGCCCATAAAGAAAAAGAACATCTCATTACAACTATATGTGTGTGTGATGGTTGTACATTAAAGACAATGAAAAATCAATCATACTTTACTTTTGGCTGTAAGAGTATGTTGTTACATGCAGATGATCACCAGTAGTGTCAATGTAATGCAATTGGTGACATAATTCAGAGTTTAAAGCTCATGTAAAGGAGTACTTCATTACAGCAAATAAGAAGACTATTTATAAATTTATACTATTATAAATTTAAATACAGCAGAACAATGAGAATAGTTCTGCTTCTGAATCAGTGACTACTGATCACACAGGCAAACAGCGAATAAACAAAAACAGTGAATAAATCTTATTCTTGTGAGGTTTCCTGAACAGACCAAATCAATTCAGGTAGAACTGAGTTCTGCCCCATCCAATGCAGTATGAATCAGACATTAATCTATTCCTACTCATTTTTTCCTTAACTTATTTCCTTAATTCTAATCCCAAGTGAGATTTTGGTCATGTCTACCATAATGATGACACTCTTTTGCCAGACCAGGACAACCCTATACTATGAAGTGGGTATCTGGTGCTTACAGGTATCAGAGTTCCCTTATGTCAAAAAGAGCTATGACAGTGCAAATCAATTTATGTGACCCAGCACCAGGATCAGAGGAGTTTTTATCTGTTGAACACTAGCATATCACCAATAGCCTTCTAAAATTGTGGGTTGTCAAAACTCAGTGAGTTCTACAGGAAGGAGAGAAATGTGGAGGCCAGGAAAGCATAAGGCTGCCTAGCCCACCCCTGAGAATGTCATCATCTGAGTCCATCAACATTTTGAACCTTTCGTGATGTCTGAAAAGATCAACATTCATCGTGTTTTTTTTTTTTTTTTTTTGTAAAGGCGTGTGGTTGAGTGTCATAAATGTCATAAAATTTAGTCAAAAAAACTTGTCTTTTTGTCTTTTAAAACACATGGATAGCTGACTGAAAGCCTAACTGTCAATAATATCACCAACTGCAGCCAGTATGGTTGTTAGTATACAACCATACAACTACTGGGCTCTTAGTGGTGTTTCTAGACCAAAACTCAATAATGATACTTTACACAAACAAAAAGGTAGGAAGCTTCATAAAATGAGTTAATATTTTTTGTATATTTGGGTGAAATATGTTTTTTAGCGAATCCTGTTCTGTGTTTGACTCTGCACCTTTGAATTAAGTTTCACTTTCTTAGGTTTCATATTGCTGACAAACAAAAGCGAAAGAAAGGTACACTATAAACTAGTTCAAATAGAAAGGTACACTACAAACTAGTTCAAGTTGATGAGAACATCCAACACCACTTGCAGCTGACAGTACTGTGTTTTTTTGAAAGAACTAGGAAGTTTAAAAAAAACATAAGCAAATAAAATAGATATAGAAGATCTTTCAATACAGTATTGGATTGAGGTGAGTTATCGCATTTCTTATTTTGGCAAATTCACTACTTTCTGAGTTAGTTTATTGTCACCTTGGGGAAATTTCTTTTGTACATTTTCATGAATTTACAGGCAGTGTGACACATGAAAGATTTAAAAATCAGATACAATTAGTTATTAATTTCCCGATTATCAACTGAGGTTAATACGTTGGTTTTGTAAAATGTCTTCATCTATGAGGTTTATACATGGGTGAGGGCTATATACAGGATTGCATTTCTTTTCATCATTCTACTTGATCTGATATGATTGTGACTTAATAGGTGATGTTTAGTAAACAGGTTAATACATGGGTGAGGTTAATGTAAGGATGAGGTCAATACATTATTTTATTTTTTTTAATAAGCTTAGGAGAGCACACCAAAGAACTTAAAAAAAACTTAGAATCAAGATGATCCAGACATGTTTTGTAAAGACAAAGGCTCTCAGATCCCTTGCCTTGGGTATTCTCCAATTCTCAAGACAAAAAGCTCTTTTTTATATGTGCCACTAAATATTTTCTTCCTGAAGAGTTAATTAATTTATATTTTTCATTGTGATAAAACTTTTCTTTTTACTCACCTTTACCAAAGAGTGTTAATAAATGTGGATGACTGTATGTCTTCTGGTAAGATTAGATTTGTCACGAATTGCATATTTTTTTCTAGCTACTTACAAGGAGCCATGCCTATTGCACTTTTAGAAGAAATTGAGGATCTGAGTCGTTCAAGATTTGGTCAGCCAAGCCCCAGACATGGTTTAGAATTATTGTTCTGGTTTGCTAAAGAGTACATCACATTTGACAACAACAACCAGATTGTCCTGAAGTATGATCCAAAAGATGGACACTTTGGCTTCCGTCGATTCCAAAACAGAATTGATAACATTCAAGATGGGCGACTTCTACCCACTCAGAGCAGCCCATTCTATGAAGTAGGTAATTTGCACTCAGCAAAAGCATACGACCTACCTTTCTATGTCAGAAATAAATTCACAAACCAGATGGATGGAAGTAACACTGACCGCATTATTATTGGCTCGAATTCAAATGGAGCAATACAAGTCTATGTGACACAACATAAGGATCAGAGAAACTTCAGTCATGATCACACTTACAGAATCAGTGACTGCCTTCTTTATGAAATTCACAACATTTCCAGCTGTGAGATTTTCTTGGAAATTGTCATTGGAACACGAAAGTTGAAGGATAAGACAAACCAAAGGCAAAGATATGAGCACACCTCCATTGATATGTATTCCAGCTTCACAGGAGAAGAGAGCAAGAGCTGCTGCCCATGCACAATTCTTTAAATAGGCCCATATGGTCAATCACCTGAATGACTTCATGTTTTTTTTTTTAGCCCATGCTGTCAAAGCCAGGTCTTATGGACTTTTTTTCATTTATCTAAAAGCCTGAAAATGACTGAACTTGCTTTTCTCCTGATTTAAAATATTCCATTATGCTCACCCTGTGGTTTATCATTGTTGTTTTTTGTTGTTTATCATCTTGGTTATAAATTGATTTCCTCTAGATAATAAATAAAGTATCTTTTTTATGAGCTACCACCTAGCTGCTTCTCTGAAATTCACAGTTTAAAGTTTTCCTATTGCTTTTTTACATGCAGTTGCATAGTAACATTTGTTAAATGAACAGAAACAATGGGCATCATAACAACAACAGGTCGTTGCAAAAGTTTGAGTACTCCCTGGAATAATCAATAAGAGTTGAAATAACAACACATAGATATCCCTTAAAACCACTGATAAATCCCCGCAATACTGGACTATTCCTCCATCCAAAAAGTCTGTAGTTCAGTCACTATCAGTGGCTGCTGAGCATAGTCCCCATGCATTTCCAATGATGATATTGTCTGAGGACTGAGATAGCCATTAGAACACTGTTAGTGCCTCTGCATGAAGCCCTGTGATGAATCCCTTTGGACAATCCCAATTCAAAAAAAAATTGGGATGCTGTAAATGAGAACATTAAAATGTAAATAAAAATGCTACAGTCTTCTTATGTGCTTGAGAATAGTTGCGTAATAGACAGTGATGTCAGTTGTTGAAACACAAAGAAATATTATATTTGGGGTATATTCATTTAAAATTTGCATGCTAGCAACACATCTCAAAAAAACTGGGGCAACAAAAGGAGAAGTTGAGCAATGCTACAGACGAAACAAGGAAGGACATTTCACAATTTATTAGCTTAACTAGCAAGATGATTGTGTGTATAAAACAAAAACAAAAACAAAAAACATTGTTTTTTTGCCCAGTCTAGCAATACAGGCAAAAGGGCAGGTGACATGTTCATCATGTTTTCCTTGTAATTATGCACAAAATGTACAGTTTTAAACATTTTTCCATCTGGACTCTATGATGTAAAATACTAATGACAAAACAAGGAAGAGCGCTTCACAATTTATCAGGTCTCCATCAGGTAGCAGGAACTACCAGTAGTTGTGCACCTGCTTAAGAGTAGCTCTCCATAAGGTTAAAGCAAATGTATATTAATCAGATAACATAGTCACAAAAGATAAACCTATTAAAATTTTGATGAAATTAACCAACCTGCTCTGTCCGGTACAAAACGATTCTTACCCAGTTTTGCTGCTCTCTGATGAGAGTTAATGTTAGTGGCCTGTGCACACCAGGTTTGGTTATAACAGATAATGAAAAGTCAAGGGGCCTGTAAAATAGTTGCTCTCAACCACACTGATTTTGTCAAAGCAGGTCTTAGAAGAAAAAAGTTTGGAGACTTCGGGTGTAGGCCTATTAATGCCCAAGGGTGCAGGAGTTCAAAAACTAATGACAACTTTTAATTTGTGAAAGCACAGGACAGTTTTACACATGTGATTGAGTCCAGATAAGACCGTGTCACCAGGAACTTTACTAAATATGATTTCTTGGTAGAGTTTAGGGTCAAAACATGCTCCTAGACTGAATGTTCTTTTTTTCTACACCAATGCAATGATTTCCATACTGAAATGAATACCTCCATATCTGTACTTCTAAAGCTGTGCTGCATTGTTATTTTAAGGCGTCATTGAAACACAACCATGGACACACCCACGTGAAACGGAAACGGAAGGTCCCGAAAATTTAGGCTAAACCTGGATACCATAGCATGGCAGTGCTGGCTAGTCATGGAGAGCTAGTCTGTGTATGTCCAGAAACTATGTAGCTATACGAGTCCGAGGAACAGTACGTGGGAGATCGTTGGGTGTGTTACACAGATGATATATCAGGTATGTTATTCCAGAAGACGTCTACTGAATTGGCTATCACAGTTTTAACTTTATGTGTGACCAGCTAATGTCAGCTAACGCCAGATGGTGTCGAGGCAGAGTATAGAAGCCCTTCCATACTCTTTGGCCGAGTCCTACAAAGTAACGTTACGATAGACAGGAATGTGTTAAGCATACCAGACAGCATAGAGGAATAATATGTTTTCTTATAACACTGTCTTGTGCCCATGGCTTCAGTTACTTAGGTACCAAGGCAGCTGAGGTAGCAATTGGGAACATTAGCTAGCGGGTTAGCTAGCTAACAGCGCACATACGGTGGCTTTTCGGCCGGACTGTCCGTTTTCTAGCCCTGTGTCCTGACCAGCCAATAGAGTATCAGAGAGGGTCTACACGAACATTAGTTGTTAATGGTAGGCCTTATCAATTATCAGACAACAAATACCGGTATGCAAGCAGCCTCGTCTTTTTCATATTCCTCACAAAAATGTGGTGTAAAAAATGTATGCTTGTTAACGATACTGTAGGCTACACCAAGTTAATCTCCAAAATAGGCTGTTGGCTCTTCGTGAAAACTGCAGTTTTAACACTTGAAAAACTGCAGTTATTTTTTTTTTATAAGGCTTGTAGGAGGACACGTACAGAAATTGACCTAACGTTTTGTCCTCGCTTTTAGACACAAGTGTCCTCCTTTTCAGAGTCTGGCTGGTGGTCGCCCTAAACACGCACCGCCCTTAAAATAGTGATTGGTCTGTACTGTATGTTGCAATTTAACCTGAAAGCTACATTTATCTGAGTGGCATTTTACAGTATAACAGCATACTCCAGGTTGCGTTTCAATTGGTGTGTGTCCTTAGGTCTACCTTCAGTTTATTCAGCTGAGTATTCTTTGGTGGTGCTGTGGCCTGGTGAGTTGTGCTGTCGTAGCTACATATTGGCTAAGGCGCAAGTACAAGAAAACTTTTTTAGAACGATTGTCGGTAGCAGGATGGGTAACTTGGCTGAGCTTGCTGACTTGTAATCGCTAACAAATGTCCACACTCTGTTCTTTCAAATCAGGTCAGCGCCAGCTAACGCGGACATCACAGACTTTGAAAGATTGTCAGCAAAATCTCTCACATTATTCATTCCTGGTCACATTTTTGGACATCATGGTGGACAACCGTTATGCTACGGCTCTTGTGATTGGGTCAGTGCTGAGCCTGCTGGCCTGTGTATACCTGTCGGTAGCGGTCGGCACCCAGCACTGGTATCAGTACCTCAGTCCCCCAATCAGTCAAGATGGCAGTAATAGCTCTGAGGTGCGGACCTTACAGGAGTTATTTCTTGGAGAGGAGATGGATGAAAAGACGTACAGTGACCCACTTTTTCGCCTTAATGGAACGTTAGGTCTTTGGTGGCGCTGTATCCTTGTGCCTCCTGATACTTATTGGTACAAGGAACCAGGTAAGTGCCCTGTTACTACGATGTCTTCACCAGACAGAATGCTATGTGTGATAGATACTGTGAAATAATAGTTAAATACCCAACCTCAATGTCATTCCTAAAGACTATAACACAACTAACCATCAAAGACTTAACTGACTCACACTGTTAAGTGCTTGGGTTTGTGAGGCTGTGAATGCTTATCTTGCTATATACAGCTGTATGGGACTTCATCTGTGACGATTCGTAAATTAACAGCACTGAAGTCACGTTGCAAACACATACAGAATTTTTATGCAATTTCCCGTAACTCTGAAATGGAAACTTCCATTTAAGCCCATAAGAGTTCTGGGCATAGGGTTAAGGTGGATATTGGAGATCAGTTTATACTCTTTGCTCAAGAATCTCTTTGACCTGTTTGCTTCCTCAGACCCCAAAATGGTGACCAAATGTAAGAGTTTTACTCTGCCAGAGCAGTTTGAGGCCAAGTACACAGAGCCTGGGAACCACAACAGTGGAGAGGACCTCATCCGCACCTGTGAGTCTACTCACTCGCTAGTTTTTGTCAGTCTAGTGCCATCATGTAGTAGAGGGCTTAGTAGTTTCCACCATTCAGACAAGTAAGCCTAGTCATAGACAAATAGAACTTGAACAAAAATCTGCTTTGAAAAATAGTCTGGACTAAGCTTAATGCATGCAAGGGAAATTTTCTCAGCATTTATATGCTTACATTAACATTTGAGATCATGATCATGTGGATGATGTTTGTGCAAACCAGTTAAGATTATCTTTTTGTGTTCAGGTCCTATGTTAGCCTGACAAGCAAGACTATAGCATCAAAATGTATAGTCTGGACATGACCAATAGACCGGGCTCAATCCTAGGGGTGGAATCAGCCGTTGTCTTTCAAACTGCCTCTGCATACAGTAGGATAGCTAAGTGCTACGACCATTTAGAGCAATGTCGGCTAAACAGCAAATACATTCTTTGAAATGAATAATTGCCTTTTCAAAGAAAAGCTCAAGTGTAACTCTTCCAAAGTTGGTGCCAAAGCCGATTCAAACAACCAATGTTCCTTGGCCACAGCCAGCTAGTTGTTTTGCACTGTCATGGGGCTGTCGTCATCATGCTAAGCCCGAGTTGTATTTGGTTTTGCCAAGCCTTGGTAGAAGACCTATTGAGGTCCTATGGTGTGTATCTACATGTACCTGCTGAGCAGAATTATTTGCTACCTCTAGGGTACGCTTAGATGTCTAGGCTAGTCCCATGTGGCTGATGTTACCAAAAGCCACAGACAGGTGAGACTTATTGTTCACTTTTCTTTTTTGTTCAGATCTGTGGAGGTGCCAGTTCCTGTTGCCCCTGGTGTCCTTAGGGCTGGTGTTCCTTAGCGGCCTCATTGGAGTCTGTGCCTGCCTTTGTCGCAGCCTTACCCCAACATCAGTTGTTGGAGTGCTCCACCTTTTGGCTGGTAAGATGACAACCTCTGACTCAGAAAGAATGTGGAGACTGGTGTAGTTAATTATTACAAAATACTATTTTTGTGTCAGCAGTCTTATAACTTGATACTGCTGTCACACCTATTGACCAGTGCTCATGCCACCACTGTCATGCTGATCCTTTCCTCAGGCTTGTGCTCCCTAGCAACAGTGTGCTGTTTCCTGGCGGGTATGGACCTGCTGCATCGCGCCTCCGCGCTGCCCGAGGGCCTGGATCGCTCTCTAGGCTGGTCGCTCTACCTGGCACTCATCTCCTCACCACTCCAGATGATGGCTGCTGCCCTCTTCCTGTGGGCTGCCTGCAGCCACAGAAAGAATTACACACGCATGACCGCTTACCGGGTTGCCTAGGCAACAGCAGCAGCAACATCATCAGCAACCTGCCCAGGCCACTGCCCTTAATAGGAGTGGGTTTGTCTGCTATCCTTTTCTGGTAGAGCTTCTCTCCACAGCTAGTAACTCCTGGGTTACTGAGGACTGTGAACAGCTGCATCTACTGTCTAATTCTGCCAATCTTTTCAACTTTCAAGTCTCATCTTTCTACACTTTCATTCTGACCAGCTGTGCTTACATCAGTCGAGTAAATTGTACACTGTAATTTGTGGTTAAAGTGATACTCTGAAGTACTTCCAACGACAGCCTTGTAGTTCGAAGTTAACGCATAGTGACCAAGCAAGTAACACCAACTTTATGTGGCCAGAAACTCACTTCAAGTTTAATTTTCCTTGTGCCCATTCAGTTGGCATTGGCTGCCTGTTCACTGTTTGGTGTTTGTCAATCTTTTTTCTATGAGAAAGGTGACCTTGATCAACCGAGCTATGGTTGGAAGTACTCCGGACTATCACTTTCAATTCAAGGTTGAATATCTAATGAATAAGATATAGTATTAGATAAGCATAAGATAGAAATAAGGACGGTTAGTTATTGTGTTTGAGAGTATGCCACAGGGTGATTGATGGTTCTCTTGTTTATGATTGAAACATAGCCAGAGACCTCTGCACTTCTGTTTTTTTTTTTTGTTTTTTTAGTCAACAGGAAGTCCCTCAAGCAGTTTCAAGCTTTAGTGGTGCAATAGTACAGTATGATTATGGTCGCTTGTTGCTGGTTTAGCCAGAAAACTGTTCCCTTAATACCACCAGCAAAAAACTATTACAACAACAACAGCAGAGTAGTGCCATGAGGTTATTCATCCCATAATATTCACCGCTACCATTTTCAACAATAAAATGGCTGGAACACTTCAGCCTATAAATACAAGCTATACAGACTTGAAGACCATAAACCTGTGTTTATGTAATCTGAGTTTTAACATTGCATCACGTTGATCTTTGAATTAACATGTTTTTATACTTGTTTAATCTATGTTAATTCTACGGGGTTGAACTACATTGTTTGTAGCATGTGGTGGAGTTGAATTAAGTTAGGGATGAATACCTGCAACATAGTGGTGCTATTGGGACATGGTTGATGCTCCACAGAGTCTCACAGTCAATTACTTTATTAGTACTCCTCAAATAGGACAGCCCAAGGGCACATAAAAGCATACCTGAAGCTTCAAGTTGTAGCATGTATGTACCTCTGTACCTGTGCGTGGTGGAATGTTAAACCTGTGTGTGTGTTTGTGTGTGAGTGTGTTCAGTCTGGTTTCTCAAATATATATCCTTGATTTTGCATTTTATTTTGAGTGTATCTGTGCATTTTTCACTCCTTAAATGTGCTTTCTTATCCTTACAGGGATCAAATGCAGTAACATTGGCCTTCTCATTATTTTAAGCAAACAATTATGCAGTTGAATTGTTTGATAGTTTTTATCTTGTTTTCTGCTGTTTTCATGTTGCTTTTTTGTTGCACTGTTTTGTTAAACATCCCCTTTGTGCTCTTGAAGCTGTGCTTACCTTTGCCTATTTGCTTTTTTTTTTTGTTATGTGGTTACATATTTCAGACGTTTGTGCTCAGACGTGTATTGAATGCCTGCTAATGGATTTACAACACACCACTCTTTGTTGTTATTGTATTTATTGAGATTATGTTGTTTCTTTGTTTGCTTTTCCAGCTGTGCCACTCCAGTTAACCTGTGTCTTTTTGTGAGATCTCTGCTTGGTTTTGTAAATGTGAGTGTGTTTTCTCCAATCCAGACTATTGTGGTTTAAAGCCTGGGAGAACTTTTGAAATGTAATTCGTCAGTCAGCTGTGTGCCGTGTGCTGGCAATACACTAGAATTGGTTTGACAAATACCTCACTTCAAAGAGTTCACATATTAGCAGAAATAGTGGGTTTTGTACATGTTTTTATACTTGTTCAGTTTGATTGAACATTGCGGATAATAATAAATACCAGGCTTGCAATTTTTCTTGTTTTTTTTTTTTATCTTAATTGTCTGTGTGAAATGGGTGGGCTTTTGGATGCATTTCCACGATCAGGTCTTTGGGGGTCTTTAAGTTTATAGGGGCTAACTTCCAGCAACAGTAGACCTTTTCTTACTGCCACAGTTTGTGGAATATCAAATACAGTAATGTACTTGTATGTCAAATAGCTCGGCAGACAAGGAAATATAAGTAGGAAGTCAGATAATGCAATTTGTAGGCACATTTCAAATCATTTGTGATATTTATTAGGAATATAAAATACATTCAGAAAGATTGTCTAAATTTATACATTTCCCTGAGGTGATGTGGTCAGGTTGTTTAATATTGTGCAGAGTGGGTAGAGATTCCAGATCAGTTTTGATGTGGATTTGAAACAACTTTTCCTGCTCTCAATCTCTCTGCACTTTCACAGAGGGAATCTTTAGGGTGGTCTTGCGAGCTAGGTGAAAGGCAATGCCTTTTTCATAGTAAGCACATTCATTTATGAAGAAGGGATAGAGAGGTTCTTTCTCAGTGCAACACACAGTCTCTCCGGAGAAGGACCGAAACATTGCGTCGCCGGGTTTTAGACAGCAGAAGTCTTGGTCCTAAAGAGAGCAGAGAACATCATTTTTTAAAAATCTAAATTGTGCTTTTGTTTGAAAGTCTGTCAGTGCAACATGTGGCCACGTACTATGCTTGTGGTGCTTTTTTTTAGCTCCATTTAAAGTGTCAAACTGGAAATGGTGCCAATAATTGAATCAGCTTCTGGTCCTACTTGATATAATTTAATATTATTGAATATCATTGCTGCAAAAGTGTGGACATTCATGACATCAGTGGCTCCACCATGTGGTGGCCAGGGGTGGCCATGGCCACCACACTGGCCACCTGTCAACTGGAAGCGTTCTAATTTAAAGTCATAGGCTAAATACTTAGGATCTGATAAGCTGCATACTGAGGCCTAAGCATTTGTGTCTGAGTTCGAAAATATTGCATTTCCTGCATGTGAGTTACCTTTATTATTAGCCTAACCCGACAGACGCTTGACATACCCATTTGTCTCTCTTAAATAGCTCGCTGAGATTTCATCACAGACATCACACGCATATCACTTGAAGCCTGACCTTTCCAACAGTGCTAGTTGCTCGCTGGCTCGTGTGAGAAAACTAACGCTAAATTTATATCAAAATTAATGTCACAAATGCAGCTCGGCCTCCATGCCATACCCATTCTTCTCTGTGTAATGTCTCACGATTTCCTAACTTCAACATAAACTGCATATCAAAATAAACAGGAGAAACTACCTATACTGGTGTATAGCATTCTTCTTTATGATAAGCAGTTCGCGAGTAATTTCTGCATCGTCTCCAAATGTTAAAAATTATAAGACCGAAAATATTTTTTCTTCACACTAAGGCTGTTGTAAGCACTACCAGATTTAGATAGCCTAAAATGTGGCATAAGGGCATGTGTAAAGGTAGTGAAATTACCCTGAAAATAGCCTAGGACTTACAGGGCTAAATACTGAATGAAATGCGTGGATGGGCTATGTTATGGTGCACTAAAATAAACATAGACCTACTGTAATAACCTTCCATCACATTATACTGTTCCCCAACTGCTCTGAATAGCCATGTAAAACCTTTTTAGTGTGCTACCCTAAATTTTCACTGACCTCTTCTGGCCACCCTGTGATTTTTTTTTCTGGGGTCGCCACTGCATTCCATGTCATTGAAGTATAGAACATATGTCTTTAAAGTTATACAGGCAAAGGACCCCTCTTTTCCAGAGTAGGTCCACATAGTCTACATCCACTATCAGAAATGTTCTGAGATATCAAACCTGTAGTTTTGGATGTATGGCAGCGCTTATTTGTTGGCTCTCAGAATCTCGAGGATAATCAATGCTCTTGTGAAACATGTGTACTTCCACCTCTCCTCCCTCTATGACAACACCTGGGCGAGGGGTTAGTGGAGGCAGGGTTGTATGAAGAAATGAGGAAAGAAAATCAGTAGATTTTTACATCACATCATATCACAATCATAACACTCTTAATTTGAAGGGTTGTGGTCAGTGATCATTGTAAAGCACACAATTACAGAAATGATTAGCCTCTCTTTCTACCTATCCCATCCCAACAAATTTGAAAACAAGGCTTGTTATGATGCCTACTAATTTTAGTACCTGAATTGAAAAGGCCAATCCATTCTATTGCTAGGTCGAGGGCCTCCTTCATATAATTGTATATGTCTGCTCTGACCACACCATGTGGTTGCGGACCCACCTCTATTGCTGTAAAAGATAAAACACAACATCCATAGTTTACATTCACAAATCATTTATAAACTGTCACAAACATAAACGAATAATGAAAAGCAAACCAACAGCAAGTAACTTACAGAATCCATTTTTGCCGACAGACTCCAGGGAGTAGGCCTCATTTATGGGGATATTTACCATGAAGAGTCTTACTGGCACTGAAGTAATTTTACTCTGCAAATGAGAGACAGAGCAGACAAGGCAACAATTCCCACAGTGATTCACTGGAGCTTTGAGGGACATCATACTGCGATGTATTTCTTCACAGAAATGTGCATGCATTATGACAACATATATGCGCTGCACATCTGGGCAGAAAATGTCAGGTTAAAGGGAATCTCCTTTGTCCTTGCCTTTAGATATTTATAGATGTGAAGACTGATCCAGTCATCTGGAGAGTAGGAGATAAGTGTAACTCCCATGTTGGACGTGGTATTATGGAGGTCACACAAGATGTCGACTGCCTCTTTGCCCCCTTTTGGACCCAGGAGGACATTTAGCTCATGTGCTCTCCTTACCTCATAAGGAGAGCTGTCTGTGACTGGGGCACTACCAGAAAAATAGGTAAGATATTGATTTCTTAGCAGACACTTGTGTGGAGACATGTTATGATGTGGAAAATTACTTGTTTGTTTCATGAACCCAAAAGCATTTCCAGTTTCATGTATGTATATGTATGTGTATATATAAATGTTTTGTCACATTCTGAAACACATAATTTGTAGGCCAAAGTAAGTTTCGGGTGACTGCTAGGCTGTTTGTAAAATTTCGTCTTATTCTCAGTCTCACCTGAGGATGGCGCTAGTGAAGCAGCGGTTAAGGTCTGTCTCAGTGTATCTCCTGCATTGCTTTATGGCCAGCGGATTGGCAAGTACCAGCATGAGTGGCAGAGGCCACGCTTTCTCGCCTTCCTCCTTCTGCTGCCTCGCCATTTCCTGCACCAGGTACACGCCAGTCATCTCGTTGCCATGGGTACCACCACAGATGGCCATGCGACGGAAGGCTGGTAGAGTCAACAGTTCCATCTAAGAATACACAACAAAAGGCAAACACACACATATGTAAGAAATATGCATACACATACACACCATTTTTGCATGTTTTAGTTGGGATTTTTTTTTTTTTTACTTTTTTTATAACACCCCTCAACCACCCCCCCAAAAGAATAAAACACTGAATGTATTGCACATGACAACATGACAAACAGTACACTTTCTATAGCACACTCAAATGTACTCAAATGTGCCTGACTTCTATAGCACACTCAAATGTACTCAAATGTGCCTGACTGCATGACCCATACACATGGTTTCCAAGGAAACTGTCACATAATCTCCCAGTCATATCCTTAATGCCGTTTAGATTGCACTTGTAATATTTCAAATTATCGTGTATGATCCTGCAATATTGCATTATGAGATCATAAAGTTCCTTGTGTTTTCATTTGTTGACACACAAACATAACCCCTTAGTAAAGTTCATCCAAAGCTAATTCTTTCTCTTTACAACAGAAAAACAGCCAGTGTTAACGTGCCAAAAAAATGCTATTTCTGTTTGTTTGACTTCCTCACTGCTGTGAGATTTGCTGTTATAACACAGCAGGACACAAACTCAGCTTTCCCTCTCAACAGGGTGTCTAACCCAAACTCAGAACAATGATAAGCTAGTCTTCTTCTTCTTCAAGGTTCTACCATAGTCCATTTTGCATGTATTTGTAGCTGTTATATGAAGCTGTTATATTAGGATGTATATCTTGTAGCATTCGCTAAGAACAAGGTATAGCTCACTGCAAAGGTGCAGTTTAATAGTGGCTGTTCTCAGCCACAGCCACACCAATACAGAACCACCTCAGAAAACTCAGATGCTGCAATCCACCAACAACCAAAAACAAGTCTGCCCACACTAAACCTCACTTAAAACCATACCCACATCAGCCCAACAGTGCGGCACACCAACCAGTCCTGAAACAAAACCTACTGTGAACATTGATCTAAATAGCACTAACATTACACACATTGATATAAACGGTTACAAACATAAGACATGGTACAATAAATGGTTTCTAGCAATTGTTGTGCTTACCACATAATCAAATAATTGAGACACATTTTCTTGTCCCTTTTCTTACTGACAGCACTTGGTAACCTCAAAGTGACCTTACAGCTATGAGTTCTTTTTTTAGGTAAAAATGCTCAGGCAGGTGGATCACCACTGGGATATGGGCAGCCGATAATTATTGGAACAGTAATAGGATATGATACAAACATCTATAGTGGCCCTTCTTGAACAAGATATCCAATATGAATCAATCCATCCCTGGATGGATTCCAGGTTCCCGGTCACTGATCACTGATGACGAAATTTGAACAACAGACCGAATAAGTCCAGTCACAGATTTGCAATGTTAGAAAATGTTTCATGTAACAGTTACAAGTTACAAGTTACACGTAACAGTTTATTTTAATGTCAAAATAAAAGTAACTTCTGATAAATTAATTGTTTTGGAAAAATGTGTAATTAAATTAGTTTTTTTTTCTATATTATAATGATAATTATAATTATTTACAACTTCAGTTATATCTGAACTTTCTGCAGAAACATCGGCTATATGTTCCATAATAATTTTTGTGGTATAGTATAGTATTTGTCGTAATCTGTCATTATTCTCACGCATCTAATTGGTACTCCCATTGTCTTTGGGCAGCACCACCCACTAACTCGATCTACTGCAAGTGGTCTGAGCTGCAATTGTCAGGTGGCCTCTGTCAGACAAAAACTACAGTACTATATATATTAAAAAAACATACAGAATATATGTGCATGATGTATCCCGAGTAGCCAATGTTTACCAGCTCTATAAAGTAGGGAGGATATGCAAGCCTACATTCTGCTTCAGTTCTGCTAACTTCTGCTTGTCAGATTTTGTGTTATGATATGGGGAAAAAACAGGATAAATTTTTTTGTTAAAATTTGTAGCTTGTCACCAGTATGATCTCACAGTAAAGAGGTGTTGAAGAGGTGTTGTGGCTGTGTTGAAGGATTTAAAAGGGACTGACAATAATCAGTTTTGAGTAATGCTGCAAGGTTAGTACTGCAAGGTTTCAAAATCTGAAAATGGTTGATAGTTGAGAATATTCACTCAAAATTTAGAAAGGTAATCCAAAAGTTATCAAATGTAATTAGTCACATTACTTCGTTAAATTAATTGAAGTAGTAAGACTACTATTACATTTTGGATGGAATAACTTGTAATTGTTATGAATTACATTTCCAAAGTAACTTTCCCAACACTACTTATCTGCAACCAACGGAAAGGGTCATGCTGTCACAACAACATGACACTGTGCACCAAAGTATTCCCGAGGCATATCAGTAAAGTTAGACTCTGGTTAAATTTGAAATGCACAACTACAGAGCTCCTCCTACAGTGTCTGATTTTACCCTAATGCCCTAAATTCTCACCAATACATGTGGATTTGTTTGCAAACCCAAGACTAGGAATCAGCAATGATAATTTTCAAACACTTATGTTAAATTCTACATCCACCTATTTGGATTATGCTTCTCCAAACACAATAGCCATTTTTTAGCACACACACACACACACATACACACACAGACACACACACACACACAAACATCTCTCTCTCTCCCTCTCCATTTTTCCTCACATTCAGTTGTACTATGAATAGATAAATGTGTTTATATTTTCAAACAGTCTGCATGGATTCCTTGGACAAATATATGAGACAACCCTGCAGAGAAATCCAGCAGCTTTTGCTGGTAGAGTTATTTACTGTATTTCCAAGTGTCTGTCTCATTTGACTTGTGTGAAGAATTTTGACACAACAGCAGTTTTTTTACTCTTGCTTCAGTTTTATGGTCCTAATCATGTACCGAATCACACTCAAATGGCTATAAAAGATACTGGCAGTATTGTAATTTCCCAGGAAACCATGTGCCACTAATTATATGGAGACTGGACCCCCCAACGGACTCCCTTCATTTACTGGATCATAGCTATTCCACTAATTATTCATCCATAGTCCATGCCAGTTAATATTTCCTCAGATGATAATGAAGGGGATGTTTTGATTATTATGCATCACAGTGCAGTGGAGAATATGGAGTCAAATCATTTCCTGAAATGATCATCTTATTGTTATCAGAGGTATTTTGTGCACATCAGTGCAAGCAACCAAAGGTCTGTGTGTGGAGATATGTTTGGGAACACCATACTGGTATTTTCTATTGCTGTCATGTTATGGTTGTTAAATGCATCGCTAAAACACAACCTTGTTCTCTGAACCAAATGCTCATATAATAATGCTCTGAACCAAATGACCATATGTATTGAATCAATCACTCTTTTGGCAATGCAGATCTTCAGTGCAACTGCTGAGGTGATTGTTTCATTGTTTGATTGTGTGTAATTTTAAAATCAGATTGTGTTCACAGTTTTAAAAACAAGTTGGAGAGTATCAGTAAATCTCTTTGAGCTGTTGTGAAACCTGCAGCCATTTGCAGACTGTCTCAAGACCAGAAAAATTAAAGGTTGGTCAGTACAGAGTCATAACACATTAAAGGACATAGCAGATATGTCATTACTTTCTTATTTTTCTCTCTGCCCAATTGCTCATGCCTATCTTTTTTACAAACCAAACTTTGAACTCATTTTGTACTTAAGTAAACACTCTCTCTCTCTCTCCTCTCTCTCTCTCTCTCCTCTCTCTCTCTCCTCTCTCCATATCCATCTCTCTCTCTCTCTCTCACACACACACATACAGAAACACGTGCACACACACAAACACACGCACACATCCAGACCCACAACTAAAGTGCAAGTCCAGCAGAACTAATGGTGGGACGTCAAACAAAACAGCCCTTGCACTTACCTTGCTTTCTGTCCCAAGTCTGTCTCCTCAATTCTACCTACATGTGTTCTCTTTCTAGATCTCTTCCCAAGCACCTCCCAATGCACCATGCCCTCTCTGCAGATCAAATTTCAGGCCCTTCAAGATTTGTGATGTAACATTAACCAGCATGCTTCTTGTCAGCAACCCCTGCCTGGTCAGTCTGCTGAGTCATTCCAACAAGGGGACAGATCACAGGGTTGAGCGAAACTGAAAGGCAGGGATTTTGAATAAACAACTTTAGGAACTTTAGGTCAGTGAGAGTACTCTTTCTTGTCTGGTTCACTCGTTAAGAGGGTCATGGGCTCATTTAGCCCAAAGGTTTGCAAATGGACTATGCAGCTCTCTCTGAGAAGTTTGTGGGATCTCACAAGGATCAATATTTGTGTGAAATGTATAGTGTTTTCTGACTCTATAAAGACTTGGTGCATTGCTTGTAAATCTATAATTGAACGTTAAAGTAGAATGTTTGTATATACACTATAGCTTCAGTGTAAAGAATATAAACAACAAATGAAGTAAAAGAACAAAGTAAATTATTAAAATCATGAGTTGTTTAAGGAACATGTATTTATGAATTAGTATGACCCACATGCATATGATACACATGCCTGAGTTAGACAAATCCATCTAAAATACTTAATACATTTAAAATGGTCTCAGTTAAACAATTTGAGGAAATGAATGTCATTTGAGGAAATGAAATGAAAAGCTGAAATGCAGAAATTAAGTTGGTCTTATAAGGGTTCAAATGGTAACTAATGTGTGAATGCATTTGTGGCCAAACCACTTCATGATATAATTAATCAACATTGTATTCTGACAACTCATTTGGCAAAGAGTACCAACAAATGTGCCAAAAGCGAGCATTGTATTTCCAGAGGGCTGGTCTATTGAAACGGCACTTTCAGAACACTCCAGATGGCTCTAGATGGGTTCTGTCAGGGAACTAAATGGACCTAAGTGGTTTCCTGGTTAAGTTAGATTCATTGGTATGAAACACTGCAGTGCCCACATTATAGATGAATTTCAATTAAGAGAGAGCTTTTTGCTCCACCTATTCTGTTTAAGTGTTTAAAACATGAATAAATGTGTTTTGGTATCTGACCAAAAGCACTGTATGTTTGTATAAAATTTTTTTCCAAATTGATCAGGCAAGTATTGTCTGCTTTTTAAATTCTGCACACTAACCACAAAACCGCACAACAAACCAACAACATTATTGTAAATGTAGGAGCTCACAATGTACCAAATTCACATCTGGCTTTTGCTTTCTCTGTGTGCAGTTGTAAGCATGCGTTTAGCCCACTTTAGTGTTTGCTGTTAATGTGTACACGTCTATTCACCTACAGGAGTTATAATTGAACATGTATGATAAATAGTGTGGATAATTATTACAAATTCTTTGAATGTTTTGCAGAGTAAATGAAAAACACATACACATTAACAAAACAGATGCTGGTATACATTTGCACTCAGTCTCTAAATGGCATTGTTTGGCTGCCGTGATGTGGATACTTGTCCTGTCGCATTCCCCTCCTCCCTTTAGAAGGAGCATTCATGTCATAACTCGAAAGAAAGTCCGCAATAGCATTGTCCTTACTAGCCATGTACTTCACAGTAAACCTGTAAGGCAGGTGCCAGTGAGTGATTCTGGAATTCAAAAGTCCCACAGTGACAGTCCAACAGTGACTTCAGGAGAAAAGTCACGCTGAGAAAATGCACCAAAATCTAAAATCTTAGTGCGATGGAGCCACTGTAAGACCCTGTGATATGTCTCCAAGACAAGTTCTTTACCCACAAGATATTACTTGAGGGTGTCAAGAGCTCACTCGCAAGACACTGTGAGACTGTGACACTTTTCTGTGGTCAAATAGTGGGTCTCACGGGGAAACAGTTTAGGGCTCATGCACTGCATTGGTCTCTTACTCTCCCCCTCACCTTGTAGCAACAATGCACCCAGACTGACGCCTGAGGCATTGGCCTGAACAGTGAGGGGCAATAAGAAATCAGGACTGTAGCACTGGCTCGTAACGCATGCTCCCCTTGAGGCCATGAAAAGCCTGCTCACCCTCAGGAGCCCAGACCAGCTTGTTTGGGCTGGTTTTACGTGTAAGATCAGTCAAAGGAGCGGAAGGATTTTGCCAGCAGACTGCTCCAGACTCGAACACAAACTTTCGCAGCATCGACTTCAAGGTCTGGTTAAACCTTTCGACCATGCCGTCGATCTGTGGGTGGTAGGGTATGGTTTTAATGCCCTGGACAGAGAGTACATATGCCTTAAAAAGCTACTGTTGGTAAAGTTGGTGACCTGATCCCTTAAAATTTCTCAAGACTTAGCATAAAAGATTGACTACTACTTGAGACCACTAATGCCTGCCATGTTTTTTCGTTTTTACTTTAACAGGGATTTTTACAGCAGATGGAGTGAAAGATGAGTTATTCGGGCCAGGGAAATAACACAGTCTAGGTTCAGCTACCTTCTTAACAGGGCACTCGGACTTGATGTGACCATTTGACCACAGCTATGACAGAAAAGTACCCTAGGTGTAGCAGTTGGAATGTGTGGAGTGTCCATCTCCTACCTCACACACTGGCTCACAAACAACCTTCACCTCAACATTAGTAAAACCAAGGAACTGGCAATCAGAACAACAACAGCCATAACCCACAATCCCATCTGCATATTGATGAATCTGTTGAAATTGTTTCAAATACCTTGGACTGACACTGGACAACAAACTACGCTTTGACCAACACACCACTGACACCCACAAGCACAGCCAACAGAGACTCTCAGCCATTCACACTCAAACTCAAAACACTCTCAGTCACCCCATGTCACCTGCTGTCACTGTACAAAAGCATAGCATAAACGGTTCTGCTATACTGTGCACCCTGCTTCTTTAACATACTAATTGCCATGGACACATCACATCACCCATATTGCATCCAAAGTAATTGGCCTCCCCAATTACTCAGCTCTCAATAACTCTCCCTCACATTGCATAAACCTCACACAGTACTGATTGGAGCTTGTACCGAGGTGAATCAGCGGGTGTGGGATGAAAGGCTGAATCGTGTGGTTACATGAACTTGCTGCTTCATCTTGCCTCCCCACACCCAATCTATCAGCTCTCAATAACAAAGCTACCAAAACCGGAGCACAATCCATTGCATTTGACATCACCCACCTACTTCATCCATATTTCATGCTGCTTCCATCAGGACGCAGATACAGGACCTCTAACATGGAAACAATGGAAAAAGTTTTGTCCCGTCTGCCATAATAGTTCTGAATGCAAAAGCCCGTTGGTGATTGTTGAACTGTGTTGAACTGTGTCTTAATTTGCACTGTGTGTATGCTGTTGAACTGTCAAAACTGTCAAAATTATATGTGGATTTGTGAGATTGTTACATGTGGTTCTGTGTAGGTATAGCACAGGGGGTAAAGAATATGGGGGTGGGGGTTGGGGGCTGAAGGTGTTAAAGTGTTAATGTGTATATCTGCTTGTGACTGCGGTATCAAATTGCTAGTCCTATCTGATCATTTTCCATCTGCCCACTGTATGCAGTGTGCGTGGTGTTTCACTAATTCACGATTGGGTTAAATGCAGAGACCAAATTTTCCTCACTGGAACATCAGAGAATGGGTTATTATTATTATCACATCTGCTCACAGTTGAAATATGCACCCCCTCTTTGAGCTTGAGCTAGATATTTACATGATGTTGGACTGATTTGGAGGTTATAATAAAATCCTTATGATATATCTTTAATAATTTAGAACAATAAACTGCACAGGATTATACATGTTGAGATTAAGTCCACAATTCTGACTAAGTGCTAATATCTTAACTCAACTGGCAATCACATTACAGCCCTCACAGCCTTTTCCCACTCCTGAAACAACATGCTGCTGGAACATGCATGCTGGAATAGAACCACTCTGATATTTATCATTGGAAAGACCAGGATTGTGTAAAGACAGGTGTGTTTTTAGTGCACACACAGCACGGACTGACTGATCGCCTACTGTGAGGAGCTGTTCACTCAATTTGATAAAAGGTTCATTGGAGTACAATCGCAGACGGCACCTTTCATATGCAAATGTGGATGGAGTACATTCAAGCTTTTCATAGCCACATGGTATTAACTTACCAAAATTGCTAGTTCAAAGTGGACTCCTTTATGACAGTTCTGACAATCTAAATCATACCTCTGGACCTCTCTTCCTCTTCATTTTGCGCCTAGTTCTTCAGTTTTTTTTTGTCCTTTGTTGCTCATTGCCTGCGTCTCCCCTCTGCAGCTCAGGCAGCAGGAGTCTAATGCTTTAATTAGTTCTGTAATCCTGTTAGATGAGTCACACAAACACCGGGCTCTCGGGACAACTTGTCAGCCTGACAGACAGAGCATCTTGCACACACACAGATGTACAAATGAATGCATCTCGCATTTAAAGACACACAAACACACACATTTATTTATGTTAAAGCGAACCAACAGCCAGGACTTCAGGAGTTCTGATGTTTCTGTGAAGTTGTATTGCCTTATACACATACAGGATGCTTCAGATTATGGGCACATATTGCTGCTTTACCAGACTAAAACATAATTTGACAGTAATTTTAATGTGCTTTTTGCTTTTAGGCTGGAGTACTCTTATGAGCAGGGTATGAATTTAACAAATACAGCAGCTTGCAGTTGCAGCACTGTAAGTTTGTAGGTAAGGAGTTGGAGTTTAGGAAAAGTATGTTCAAGTATGTTCACTGAAGTTGTGATGATGGACACCCCCCCACACACACACACACCCCCACCGAGATAATACTGAGAGAGAGACTAAAAGATAGTGTTAGCAGTCAAATGAGCAGACACAGCAATCAAAGTGGCTAAAGTCAGCAATTGATCCCATAGGCTGTTGTAACAGCCCATTCCCCATATAATTATGGACTTGAATAGAGTCTATTTGTGGACACGGTACCTCAAATGTAATTACTCTTAGGGAAAAGTGAGCATGGCATTAGAGACAGAGCGTCAGAGTCCATTTAAAACTCGTCTCTTCTGTCGTTACAAGGTGTACTAAGACGTCATGGAACTATACTCTCGTTCCGATGTAATAATCAAGGAACAGCTCTGCTTGATTATCACGCTGGAATGAGGGTATAGTTCCATGTCACATCGGTTTAGAAAATCGTTTTTTCCATTGGTCTCAGTACATCTTGTAACTACAGAAGAATCAAGTTTTAAATAGGAAAAATACCAGAATTCCTTGTGTTTTCTTAACATTCGAATTTTGAAAAAAAATGTTGCTGTCACATGCTGAATGTTTTGCCCTTTTCTTTTCATTTCACTGTCTTTGCTTAATTGTGCTAGACAGTAGTTTGAAGCTGTGTCTGCCTGACTACCTACTCTCCCTCACATTGCATAAACCTCACACAGTACTGATTGGAGCTTGTACTGAGGTGAGTCAGCGGGTGTGGGATGAAAGGCTGAAGCGTGTGGTTACATGAACTTGCTGCTTTGGCTGTTCAAACAGTGTCAAGGTAAAAGGAGAAAGTAATGAATTAATGCTTTTTTAAAATGATGGGTCAAGTTTTTTCAAGTCGCAAACCCAATTTTCATTCCATCTGAACTGACCGTACACATTCTAGTTTATTTGTACCAGTGGTATTTCGCAACTACACCTTAAATAAATTGATAGAAAAAAAAAATTGCCTCCCGGTATGGCTTTCAAATAATCTGTTGACATGGATGTTAAATTAATATATCTTAGGTTCTCCTACTAGTTCTGATACTGATACCTATGGAATTGTATGCCTCTTTTAACATCTTCCTCACTGTGCACTGGGGCAAGATAAACATGGACACTCACTCATTTGTCACATGTGTGACTTTTCAGGTGCATTTGTTAGGGGGCAGGGATAAAATGCAGAAGATGTGTGCGTGTGTGCGTGTGTGTGTGTGTTTGGTGGGGGTGTAGGTGTTGAAGGTGAGACAAGGAGATAGGGTGCATGGAGATAGGGTGGAGGGCAGTGGCTCTGGTGTAGTGATAGTGATGAATGATTTGGTAGGCATGACAGTGAGACAGTGAGGGGAGTGGGGCTTTCTGGAGGTGGAGGTAGTAAAACACTGTCTTGTCTTTCCAATAAAAAAAATACAATGGCATTTAACCTCACACAACCTTATATTTGTACTATTTCAAAGCCAGCATACACTGTGACTAAGATATATATATATATATATATATATATATATATATATAGGCTGTGTGAGGTGAAATATATATATATATACATATATAACATTAGGCTGTGTGAGGTGAAATGCCATAGTATTTTTTTATTGGAAAGAGAGATATAGATGTAGATGTATATAGATGATAGATATACTAATATACATATGCACACCTTGAAGGATGGATTTTCCCTCGTCATTTAAGAAAAACTTAATTTTTTTAAATTCCTCTTGTACTGTGGGTAGTGCACAGAGGAAAACAAAAGTGTGGCTCTTTTGCGTGATTCATTAAGCTGTGAAATTCAAAGGTCACAGTGCATTGACTGTCATGCTATCTGCATGTGAAAAGTGTGTGCATGACAGTGGCATCATCTGCTGTTCGCAGGATAGCTCTTTCAGCCTCTGCATACTCGTGATTTTTTTTTTTCATACACATGAGAATGTTTGAGCCTTTGGCACCCACATGAGATAAGAATTCTTTGATGGCAAAATGTCACCAGCTGTGGAGCGACATATCCAAGTGTCCACCATTGCAGCTTGGCACTACATGTTATTCTTATTGAGCATGCCTGTATCAAAACATGACAAGTAATTGGACAGTTTCTGTTCAAAACAAGCCAGAAATATGAAATGTGACAATCACAATGAAGTCCAACCCCATGTGAAAGACCATAAACCAACATGGCATGGTGTATGAATTGCCATTGGCCACTGGGAGATGAAACTCTTCCAGTTCATGAACAAAGCTGCCACCACCAGTGTCTAAAATGTGTTGGCAAACAGATGTCCATGGCAGGCTGATCATGTACAGACCAGAGCAATGCCTTAAACTGTGTAGAGGTTGGCCATGCTTCAGAATAGGAAACAAGGTACCCGAGGGAAGTGACTCATTAAAAAGGTGCATCAGTATTAATCCTGCTTAATTGACAGAGGAACGTGTTGCCCCCATGCTTTGCCTTGGTTTCTAAAACACACACACACACACACACACACACACACACACACACACACACACAAAAAGAGAGAGACAGAGACCGAGAGAGAAAGAGAGAGAAATGGACTAATGCTCCCTCTTGTGGCTGCACCATCTGCAGGAACCCTGTGGGATTAGCCACATGGGGGGATGAAAGGCTTTTCTGCACCTGGGCCCCTGTCTATCTGTGAGCTATATCCTGTCTCCTAACCTGCAAGCCAAGCCAGTCATTCAACTAATGTGGATACACACAAACAAAGATGCTTAGGGTGTTACTTGCCATGCCGGTAATGCCAAACAATTGTATTATGGTATAAAACTCATTTAAAAATGAGATGTGCTAACATAACCTATATCTTCCTAGCTATATTGATATTGTGTCTTACGTGTTAATGATGTTGTTTCTGCTATTTAGATGGCAAGTTATGTCGATTTTTTTAAGAGCTGTGCTGTTGAATTGTATAACCCAGAACAGAACTGTCAGCCAAAGAGTGGAGGATGACTGCTGCCAGCGACAGCACAGTTTTAGGATCTATGAACTGTTATGGCAGCCAGCATTATAGGCACCAAGTGGTTTCCAAACAGGCTGCAGGATGAAAAGAAGACACTTGGGTTCAGGGCCAGACCAGACAGCTTGGAGCTTTTTGTAAATGCAGCCAAGCACAGTACTTGCTGATAATTGCCTCCTTTTTTTGCTTTTCAAACAGGCAGCATTGGCTTCAAATTCATCAATAGCTTAGAGTGGCCCATAGATTAGTGTTATCTGTAGCTTATTGGTCTGTTCAGGTGTAGTAAAGAACCCAGCCATGTGCAGTCCTGAGATAACAGTATGACCTGATGAGAAACTGCAACCAAGGCTTTGATTCATGTTTCTGATACAGGCATTGTGATGGTTTTTGACACTGACAGCGTTCCATGATTCTTTCACTCATTATTAAAGAGTGTTTAACATTCAGTTTTTTGACAGTGATGAATCTGCGTTGATCCTTTTTTCCCCCAATGCAGTGACATCAGGTGTTAAGACAGCTATAATTTGACAGTTGTTTGTATTCTATCCATAAAAAATGTCACCTGTTCCCTTTGTGAGTACAAGTCTTTAGGTTTGGCATAATGATTAGAATTTATGACCCCCTCCTACTCACACATGATGGGTAGCAAAGAGAGTGCCGAGGCGCTCCCCACTGATGATGTACTGTTTCATTAAGTCCAATATGTTCGGTCTCGGATGCGCAGTGTAGTCATTACACACATGCTGTGTCTTGCAGACCCCATTGATCAGTCGCCAGGGACGTCACTGAGGCACAGGTGAAAGCTACAATTCGGAGAGTCTGGAAGGCATCAGTGTTTCGGTATTTACACAGATGGACATTTTTTCTCATCGGAAACAAATATGACTTCATTGAACCAAGAATGTATTTAACATTTTGGGAATCTTTAAATAATCAACACATTTGGCACAAAATCTAATTTGTTGACAATTTTCACGTAAAAGATTTTGTGCCTCAGAGCATAAGCTACTTTGCAAGGGAATGGCTGGGTCTAACGGATCTAACATTACGCGGAACTTCACCAATCAATTTGTTCAACCTGCGTGGCGAGTTGCGCTTTGGTCTGTGGCATACAGCTCAGTGTTAGCAGTTGCCGTCTTTGGAAATCTGATTGTGATTTGGATCATTTTGGCCCATAAGCGAATGCGAACGGTTACAAATTATTTCTTGCTTAACTTAGCATTTTCTGATGCTTCGATGGCTGCCTTCAACACACTAATTAATTTTATTTACGCGTCTCATGGTGAGTGGTACTTTGGAGAGGCATACTGTAAGTTCCACAACTTCTTCCCCGTCACCGCTGTGTTCGCCAGCATCTATTCCATGTCTGCTATAGCTGTTGACAGGTAAGGGCATACTCTCCACAACCTCCGAAATGTTGACGGCTGTGTGTCTGAGCCATATTATGGAGATAAGCCTTGCACCTCAAAAGTCACGTACATTCCACTGGTGTTGTTTCTATACAATGCATGAAATTATATTATTGAGAATGAATGCAAGGCACAGATTTATTCTCTTGAGAACGATGGAATTATATATATATATTAGATGGAATTATATAATATAGGCCTATGATGTTATACAGGCTAACAAACAGAATAAAGATTATGTTCTTTTCTTAGAGATGCTTGGATGCAAAAGTCATATGTTAAACCAGCAGCTAAGATGTTTGTGGTGTTTAAGTTTACTATGTATTTAAGTCAACTAATGCATATGTTTGTCTGTTCTGTATATGCTAGGTATATGGCTATAATACATCCTCTGAAACCCCGTTTGTCAGCCACTGTTACTAAAGTGGTTATAGCGTGCATTTGGGCTTTGGCTGTGGTGTTGGCTTTTCCCCTCTGTTACTACTCTACCACCTGGAAGATGCCCCAGAGAACACTATGTTATGTTGCATGGCCCAGACCTACTAAGGATCCCTTCATGTAAGACACAGACTCTCTCTCCCTTACCCCCAGGTTGTCTTTCTTCACACACCCATCTGTCATTCTTTCACTTTCAAATGTCACAGGATGTCTCCTGTTGTTGTTATTTCACTAACCTCACCATTTCATTCATGTCAGTGATTGGTGCTCAGTATAGGATTATTCCCCTGACCAAATTTCTTCAGTGGATTTCTTACTCTTCCAAATGCTGATTTAAACCATTTTAAATCTATTGTAGGAGATCCTAGTTGTATCCTAGTGGTTTTATGGTATTTCCCTCTCAATTTCTCATGTTAACATAATTTTTCCACCATCCATTTTACAACAGTTATGTCACACCACACCGCAGTCATTTGGGTCCACCCACGTAAAAAGAAATGCCAAATACAAGGATAAATAGTAAGCAATAGTTTTGCTACAGGTCTGGCTGCAGTGTCTTTGAAGAGTAGGCAGGCTTAGTGCTGCAGTAAAATGGGGGGAAAATGAGCATAGGTACAACAGCAAGGCAAAAAGTCATTAAAAGAAATAATGGTTGTTGAAATTAATTTATTTTGGTCAGGCAATCAGGCACACTCAGTAATGCAGTGCATTTGGAAAGGGTTCAGAGCCCCTTTAATTTTTCAGTAGGCCTATTTGTTATGTCGTAGGCTTTAATCATTTTCATTTTTTCCTCATTAATCTACAATCAGTACTGCATGATGACAATACAAACACAGCCTTATAGATTTTTTCCACATTATTTCATTAAAAAACTTTAACATCACATGGACATGCTGTGACACTAACATATTTAACTCGTCCATTTCTCTTGGTTATATTTGACATGGTAGTACTCCTTGATTGGAGTTACACTGTGTTAAATTGGTTGGACATTATTTGGCATCGGGTCACATGGCCATGGCACATAATTAGCCACTTGTTTTTCCCCTTACCTGCACAGGTATCATATCATTGTGGCCGTGTTGGTTTACATGCTCCCCCTGGTGGTCATGGGTATCACCTACACTATTGTGGGAATGACACTGTGGGGTGCAGAGGTACCTGGAGACTCATCAGACAACTATCGTGACCAGCTATGTGCAAAGAGAAAGGTAAGCAGTACATGCCTAAGAGAAATGTGCTGCACCATGCAATTAATTCAGCCTTGGTGCCTTTGTGCCTTTGTGCCATCCACTTTTTTTTTTAGCAATTAATGTTAATCCTCTTCTGTCCTCTGTCATACTATGCCATTCAGGAAAATACAGGCAGATTAGAAATATCAGTCAGATAATATACATTTTTAATTGTATGATTGATATAATGCCTGTACTTTGTTTGTGTTTAGTCCAGGCTGAACCCAAATTGAATGCAGCAAGATGAATATGATTTAGTCTATTTTTGTTCCACTGATCCTGTTATACTTTGGCTAGTGTTGAGGCTCTCTAGGGCTCATTTTGCACAAGGATTAAGGTCATTTCTCTGCGTATGATAAATGTCTATGGGGACAGCTGTGAGGGTTTTATAAACACTTTCTACTGTATGTTGACTCTAAATCAGGGATTACCCAGGACTTCTTAATTCTGAGTCAGAGAAAAAAACATTGTTTTTGTCTTAATGGATTAGAGTCTGTTTTCTCTCAATTTTCTTTCTAGCCAGCAGTAGCCTGGCCTTGCCCTCCTAACACTTATGCTTGATTCTCATCTCTCTACAGCGCTAGTCTGGATTTGATCCCATTGATCCCCTCGTCGTCTTAGGAGGCATTTTAACTTGTCTAATCAGTGAACAGAGGGAGGCGTTTTGTATACAGAGCTAGAATGCTATCAGTCAATGCAAGCTATCGGTCAGGATCTCATCCAATCATTTTAACACCTCAAATAAGCAATCAAATCTCACTACCAAATGTCCAGACCCTCTGTACGAAACAGAAGTGTAGAACAAGGGTCTGGTTTTATTACCAAGCTAAACGAGCAGGGGAACATTTCATTCATAATCTCCATAATCTAATGAGCTTATTTCTTGGCTCCAGAGTCGGTTTTAGCCAGTTGCTCATGGCAAGCAGAGTAGCCAACACAGGAAATAGGGGTC
This sequence comes from Tenualosa ilisha, assembly GCA_015244755.2. Taxonomy (NCBI): domain Eukaryota; kingdom Metazoa; phylum Chordata; class Actinopteri; order Clupeiformes; family Clupeidae; genus Tenualosa; species Tenualosa ilisha. Next base: position 138,741 of record PYXC01001975.1, on the reverse strand, counting down.
TTCAAGCAGGAAAATGAAAACAGAGGGATTACTTAAAGGTCAAAGCACATAATTTGCTTTCGATAATTCATGGCAGGAAAAAGAGGTTTGGGATATGAAGAAAGAGACACAATACGAGGTGTTGCTCCTGATACAAATTATGAAATCAGAGTTGTTTGTTCCTTCTTTCCCCAAGGCAGAATGCCAGTGAAAAGAAAACCTTTAGGCATCCTTTCAGGCATAAAAATAAATTCTCAATGTATTCTGCGGCATTTTCACCAGTACCATGCAGACTAGTCGTTGTGTCAGGTTGCTTCAAGACAAAAGGACACATACTAATGCCATTAGTCAACTTCAGTTGGGTGTTGTCTAATGCTCACTAATTTACATAATTAATGTTTAATGTTGTACCCAAAGTACCCAAATTAATGTCGTACCCAAAGTAAAAATGCAGTGCCTCAGTGGCACATGCACATAAGTCAAAAGAAACTCTATCACCAACATAAAAAGCTTTACAAATACCTATTAATTAATTTTATCATAATAAGCCTATTATGGTGCAGTCTTTACTTGTGTGAACTTCAGCTTCCTCCTCCACCCCTTAATTTCCGTCTGTGTTCATGTACATAGTTGGCCACTGTGACCTACTGTGGCGGGTGCGTCATTGTTAACCTTTACCAGTACTGTGTGTCTGTCACTGACAGGAACTCAGTGACTGTGACCTCCAGTGACTCCTCGAGACCCATTGGGGAGGTTATCCTCCCTCAGAGCAGTGATGCAGATCCACCCAGTCATGTCCTGATGAACGGCCAACTCAGCTTTTTGCATTTGCTGCATTCATGTCCCCTTCTATCTATGCCAGAATCCAAGCATTGGCGAGGCTGTTTACATAGATAATATATAAAGGCTATATATATATATAAAGGCTTTGAAAGTTTCTGATAAATTCATGCACATAATTTTTCTTTGCTTTGGAACTTGAGGTTGGAACTTGTTCTTCTAGAGCACACACTCAGAGCTCATTACTGGTGTTCTGGTTTTAGATAAATACAGGATATCTACTGTATTCATCCTCCAACTCCTCTGCATTTGATCCAGCTGTGGTTAGTGAACATACACACACACACACACACACACACATTCACTAGGACCAGTGAGCAGACTGTGAGAAGTGACCAACGCTAGCATTGAGCAGAATTGAGCGGGTTAGACAATTCAGCTTGGGGTGGGGAAATAAGAGCGCTGTTCAATCATTTCATCAATCCATTCCCCAATCCCCAATCGGCAATCAACCTCTTCACCTTTCGATAATTCGTCTGATTCTCTTGTAGAAATGGCCAAAGTTCCATGAAAATATAGTCTAAGATGTTTGCTGTGCTTGTTGTGAAGTGTAAAGGACTAAAAATAACAAATGACTGGGAATGAAAATCACATGCCTTCATAGAGGCACAATTCAGGCAGTGTGCACTGGTCTGTCTTTCTCTCAGTGACCTGATAGGGGCTGACAAGAGAGTGATCTTCGTAAGCTGTTTTTAAGCCTCTGCTCTCTCTCTCTTTCTCTCTCTCGCTCTCTCACAAACACACATACTCACTCTCTCATTCTTCCACTGTATCCCCTAGACACACACACACACAAATATCCACCCACAAACATTTAGGGAATGTAGTATACCATGGGAAGACTGGGTGTGTGTGTGCATGAGCCTGTGCCTCATTTCAGATGAGAGAATGTTCTCTTGAGAACACCATTTCATGTCATTTGCTCAGTTTGTTACCATCAGCTTTAGCCAGAGCTATGAATCCTAAAATGCTGTTGAATGGCCCTCAAAGCAGTGGTTCCTTAGACTCCTCAATGCCTGGCATCAGTGTTGAAGCACCTTTCCCCATCCATGTGTCAATGACTCTATTCTCCATTGATATTTTTCTCCTGTCATATTTCTGCTAAATGTGGCAGGGCATGAGTCCTGAAAGTTCGTTGCTATGATTGTCTGTCCTTGAGGACTACTCTGTTTGTCTCTGATGACAACAGTCACTCTCTAATTTTGATTATTATAGTCTATTGGCAAACTGCAGCAAGCCTCTCATTTTCAATTCTCAATCCAAATACTAAGCAAAGGTCTAGGACAGATGTTCTGAATCTTTAATGTAATGAATCATTAATTAATGCAAAAAAAATCCCCCAGCATCATTTATCAATATGTAAATAAATGCAATGTCTTAAGAGAGTGCAATGAAAAGGTACTTCTAAGGAAGTATAATTTAAATGTATATCCACATAATGTTAACAGAATTCATTAAACATTTTTTTTTTTCATTTTAGTTTTTAAGTCAAGCAAATTGTGGTACACAGAATCTGTATGTTATTCTTCTTCTGAAACACAGAAATATTTTCTTACTTCAGACAGCTGTTTACTTCTACGCCTGTTAGAATGAAGTTCTTGATCATGATGCATCCTGCTGTTACAGTGCTTCTGTGCAGGTGCATAGACTCCAGCATCTCCAAAAAAAGGAATGATTTTTTGTCATTTGAATGTCATTTTTTTTCTCTCAGGCCTTCATGGTGCAGTTAATCTGATGTGGTAATTATCTTCACTTGTTGTTAGCTCACTCCACTAGTGGTGTCATTATTGTAAAGAATTTCAGGGGAGGCCATCACACACCATCTGCAGGATTCCAGTGTAGTGAAGAGCGATGATGTCGTCTGGAGAGAAAACCACCAAGTGCACAGTGCATCTGCTCACGCCCTTCCCCCCTTCTTCTCTCTTTGTCTCTCAATGGCTCTCATTCTCTCTTTTTGTGTACATCATTTTCTCCCCTCCTCTGTGAGTACACATGCTCATTATGTCTTTTCACTTGAAAGTCTCTTCATCTCCTTGTTTCTGCAGTCTGCGTAGAATCTCACATTGCAGTCCGGTTCCTTAACCTTGATTCTCTCATCAATTCTTTCTCTGTGATTCTTCTCTCAGGTGGTGAAGATGATGATTGTGGTAGTGGTGACCTTTGCAATCTGTTGGCTGCCGTACCATGTGTATTTCATTGTGACTGGCCTCAACAAATGGCTGAACCGTTGGAAATCCATTCAGCAGGTTTATCTGTTCGTGCTTTGGCTAGCTATGAGCTCCACAATGTACAACCCCATCATCTACTGCTGTCTCAATGGAAGGTGAAAACACATGGATCCACATCTTTCATAGTCTATTTACACTCATAAACAAACAAACACACACACGTACAAACACAAAACTAGCCCTCTAACTGAAACAAACGCTTCACTCCAAATTCTATAATCTCTGTGAGCTTTGACTGCCAGGCAAACGGTCATTTACAGAAACTGTTCTATATTCCACCAGCAGAGGGCGCAGTGATATTGGCCTAGTGGGTGGGTGGGAACATTCTGTGACTTACTGAGTATTGTCTGTACAAGTTTCCACAGCCCTGGAGTTTTTTTCATATGAGAAACCTCCAGTTATGTGTGTGTGTGTGTGTGTGTGTGTATTTGTGACTGAGATCATCACTTCCTCATCTGCAAAAAAATGACCTAAAATGGTATTGATGTAAAGGAGCCCTGTGGGGAATTGTCATCTTGGCTTTAGGTTCCGGGCGGGGTTCAAGCAAGCTCTTCGCTGGTGCCCGTTTGTGCATGTATCAAGTTCCGATGAGCTGGAGCTGCGTGCCATTCGCCTGCAGCCACGCAATCACAGCAGCATGTGCACCCTTTCCCGTGTTGAGACCAGTCTTCATGACCGGGACGACCGGGGCCGCAGCCGTGACAAGCCTGGCAAGCCCCTCAGCCAATCGTGTGTTGCCAATGGGACCACCAAGGAGAGTGAGTCACCTGTCGTTTCTGATCTTCAGGGTCCACAAGATACCGTGAAATTAGGACACATCCGCTGACAACACCCAAACATGGTGTCTCATTGTTCTTCTTAAGACCCCCCTAAAGAGCCTCATCAATGAGAAATATTCAACTAGTGGAGAAAAACATCCACATCTAAATCACAGAGTTCTGTGTAACACCCATTTCCTTATTCATCAGCTACTTTTCTTATTTAGCACAGACACACGGTGGTAATTATTAAATGAATTGTAACAATGAATGCATTACAGTAGGCTAATGAAAAATGCTGAGCTTACCAGGTCTAAAGAAAGATGTGAAATTGAATGTGTACATATTATGATGATTCATACTGATTCAGAGTTTCTCATTTTATGTGAATGTTGACTATAATTCTGCTTTTCACGTTAAAAGGCCAGGATGTGTGCCAAAATCAATTTGTGAATACTAATTTGTGTGCGACTCACATAGGGAGGTGAATGAAACAGTAAAGTTGGTAGATGTATCTGAGATTTTGTGGCATTTTAAAAGCAGTTACACATGTGCAATAGTGTTTACTCCATGTGCAATACTAAATATTATTAGATTCTGACTGAACATACAGTTTGCCAGTCATTGTACCTTATAAAATGTGAATATCTAAAATACTGTGAGAATGCATCTGTGAAAAACAAGTAACCTCTCTACAGTTTTACATGTCAGATTGCTGTTGTTCTTGATTAAGGTCTAAACTTTCTAGTATATTCAATATGTACAATGTGGAGTTTTCATTAATGACATTTTCAGTGGAAATTATAATTTGTGACTGGTGTTAATCTTTCATGTTTGGTATAATATGGAATTGCTTTTTGTAAAGTCAATAAAAGTGTTGAATTCTGCACACTGTGGAGCATGAACAATGCTTTGAACTGCATATTACATGTTTAAACCAGAACAAATGCCTCTCCACACAAAAACATTACAGCGAACACAGTGTTTAGTTCCAAAAGCTTCACTTTGACCAGGTAGTTCATCAATTGAATGGCACTGCCATGGCACCAGTTTCTCCCAGTGTTCTCCCAGAGTCAGACCAGTACTGGCCCACTAGAGTCAGCAGTAGGCTCAATAAATGGAGAGGGAGTGAGAGCTTTTTATTTGGAGTTTTTATTGGACCTGAAACATCAAGTACCACCATCCTGGTACAGCTTATAGGAGTAATTCCATGTGAATCCATCCCTGTTGTTTGAGATCACCAAATGCAGTTGGTAAGAAAAAGAATGACACAATTTGATAAAACATTGATTGAACAGTGAACTAACTGATTGGGGAACAGATACTCACATTCTGTTTCATTTTCAATGTTCAGTTAACGTTAACTGCCAGTTTGCTAGTTGGTTTATGTTGTACTGCAATATTACATCATTCTACACCTACCCACCCACCCACCTAATCCACCCTCACATTGTGGTGTGGTGGCCTCAGTGGAAATAATAACCAGTTCCTTTTTCACTTCCTCTTTCCTAAAGGCTGAGCATGAGGGCTGGTTTACTCATTAGGATTACTTGCAAAAGATGTGTGAGCAACGTTTAGCATGATGTCGTCTGCACATTTCTAACCTGTCATGACTGCTTGTTAAGCTCATGCCCTGTTCTGAATGCTGACATGCGGAATCTATTCTGCACAGATACAGTCTTCATGCTTTCGAACTAGGGTGCGTATGGACAGAACATTCTACCCCTTGCATAACTGTCTGCATGCAGCATGACACATTACACCTATTACCTAATAAAAACATTCACTGTTTGGATAGGAACATGAAAAAACACAGACTTAAATCTTGATTGCTCAAGCAGTGCTCAGTTTGTTACAGCACAGGTAGATATATGCCAGACCCCTGTCTCACAGTGAAGCCTGTACTTTAAATGTGACTAATATAGTAGTTGAATGAAGTGGTTTAAGATTTAACAATGCCTTCATAATGTGCACAGTTACATTCTATACTGTCATTTTAAATCAAATGTTTTTCATGTCTCCCATGGCACAGTTCTTGCAACCTCCTAGTAAATACTTTAAGGTGATGACATAGCCAGGCAGTGTGCAGAAACAGCCTGGATGGTGCCAAGGATATAAGTCAAGAAGAGTGGAGTGAGTAAACTGAGAGAGGGAACAAGAGATAACGCTGTCAACTAGAAGAATGATTTTCATGGAGAATCACTCACATAGCTCTGCCCAGAAATGCAAAGCCAGAACACCAGCTAAAACAGATAAGAACAGTTGGACTACACGGGCGGTGTCTGTGTGGAAAAAAATACCTCACAAAATTGCCAAGGAATGCTGAAAAATGCAATTCTTTGTTTATATTTAGATAGATGTATCACATTGTTTAGAGTGTGAAAGACCTGTCAAAGAATTCAGAATAATTGGATGGGGGTTTTACAGTTCTCCGCAATCCACTGATGACTGACTTTTTTCTTTAATTTTGATATCAGATCATTTAACTATTTGAGTATGACAGAGCGTGAAGAGGTTACAGCAACAGCAACGAGGTTACAGGTGACAGCAACTACACATGTGGTCAATGCTTCACTAACTAGGGGTACATTTCCCACTGCCTTCAAACAAGCCCAGGTAACACCGCTGCTCAAAAAACCATCCCTTGCTCCCACTCAAGTGGAGAACTAACGGCCTGTCTCTCTTCTTCCCTTCCTTTCCAAAGCCATTGAACGAGCTGTCTTTAAACAGGTCACAGGATTTCTCACTCAGAACAACCTCATCGATTCCAACCAATCCGGTTTCAGAAGTGGCCACTCCACTGAAACGGCGCTTCTGTCTGTGATGGAAGCATTAAAAGAGGCCAGAGCGGCAGGTCAGTCCTCAGTGCTCATCCTGCTGGACCTATAAGCAGCATTTCACACGGTCAACCACAGCATGCTACTGGACAAGCTGACCAACAGTGGCATTAATGGCACAGCGCACTCCTGGTTCAAGTCCTATCTTACTGGACGGTCGTTCAACGTATCATGGCTAGGACAGACATCGGCACTTCACCAACTCACCACAGGAGTACCGCAAGGATCTGTGCTGGGGCCCCTTCTCTTCGCCCTGTACATCACCTCGCTGGGCTCAATCATCCACTCCCATGGCTTCTCTTACCACTGCTATGCTGATGATACTCTATCTGTCCTTTCCGCCTGACGACTCCACGGTGTCAACACGGATCTTGGACAGTCTCTCTGATATATCTGCATAAATGAAAGGACATCACCTCCAACTAAATCTCTCCAAAACTGAACTGCTGGTCCTCCCAGCCAAACAAGCCATACATCACGACATCAGTATCAAGATCGACTCCCTGTCTGTTTCTCCCACCAAAGTGGCAAGAAACCTAGGTGTCATGATCGATGACCAACTGACCTTTGCAGATCATGTTGCCTCTGTGGCTCGGTCGTGCCGTTTTTCCCTATTCAACATAAGGAAGATCAGGTCGTACCTAACCCAACATGCAAGCTCCTGGTTCAGACCCTGGTTATCTCTCGTCTTGACTAGAATAGAATAGAATAGAACGCCTTTATTGTCATTACACAGAGTGTAATGAGATTCAAAGCTGCCCCATAGAGTGCACACATAAAATGGATTGAAAAGTATGTATATATATATTTACACAACAAAAGATAAAACCGTATAAATAGAAAATAAAATAAAATAAAATAAAATATAAAATAAGTAATAATAATAAAAATGGTTTGGTGATACTCTGGTGGTATAGGTAAAGTGACATGTGACAGCAGCATTCAGTAATAAATATTGGTTGTTGATAGTGCAAAATACAGCTTACTACTGAAATGTCCTCCTATCAGGCCTACCAGCCTGTGCGGCGAGACCACTACAGATGATCCAGAATGCAGCTGCACGTCTGGTCTTTAACCAGCCAAAAAGGGCACATGTCACACCTCTGTTCATTGAACACTGGTTGCCCTTGGCTGCTCGCATTAAATTCAAGGCACTTATGGTGGCCTACAGGGTGAATGATGGCTCTGCTCCCATCTACTTGAATACTCTTCTGAAGCCCTATGTCACCCGACGACCGCTACGCTCCTCTAAGGAACGTTTTCTAGCATGGCCAACACCTTGTGCAGGTCAATCCAGACTCTTCTCATATCTGGTTACGCGCTGGTGGAATGACCTCCCAAGTGCTACCAGATCAACTGATACCCTCTCCACCTTTAAGAAGCTTTTCCAAGAATATCTCCTGGCGTAAATTTTGAGAATGCACTTAATAATTTAATTTCTCTACACTGCATTACACAATTGCACTTTCAACTTAAAATAGTGCAGATTCTATGTTAGCAATATGCACTCCTTGTTAGTTCTTTCATTGTGTTGTAGCTTGAATGTTATCCTCTTTTGTAAGTCACTTTGGATAAAAGCGTCTGCTAAATGCCTAAATGTAAATGTAAATTTTTGGCAGGCCAATCAGCAAACAGAGGCCTCTGGCATATTTTTAAAGTTCACAGAATCGCATGCCAGTTGAGGAAACTCGGGGTCGAGGACAGGCGGCGAGTCGGGAACCGGGGCAGGAGAGCAGGCGTCGGTCACAGGCAGGCGGCAAGTCGGTACCCGGGGCTGGGGCGCAGAGCGTCAGACTGAGGCAGACAACGGGTCGGATACCAGGGCAGGAGAGCAGAACGTGGGTCGTGGGCAGGCAACGGGTCAGTAACCAGGGCAGGCGAGCAGAGGTGAAGGTCATGGGCGGTCCGGTTCAGGGAGTGACTGAAATAGAGGGGAATAAATACTCACGGACATTAGGGGAAAACAAGACACAGCTGGGGAGAACAATAGGGACCAATCAGTGGGAAGCAGGTGGAGTCTTAACCAGTGATTATCAGCGAAGGAAATGAGAGACGTGATTGAATTCAATTGAGCTTGTAACCGGTGGAGACAGGGGGAAACAAGAGGTAGACAAGACAAGCTGGTGACACACCAGGCTACAAAATGTCCACATTAAACAAAAATGAAACAAAATATTGATGTTGATGGTTGTGTACTGTGCAGTGAGACATCAACAAATACATCTGAAAATTCACTAAAAGAAGATTTCACTGCTCAGGGTTAATTAGGTTCCTTTACAACCCCAGCCAGTCCATGAGCTCCTTGGTTTACACTTTGTGTAAAATGTCTGGCTAAATTTGCCCATTTTGTTGGTGGTTGTTGTAAGTTCTAGATTTACTTTTGAAGGAGGGTACAACCATGTTTCACGGTCATGACCCTCCAACAAAGGTAAACATGGTTTTCTATTCTACATCCCCTTTAACATAATAATCTCTCAGGCTAGTAATAAGATTGTAATAAATTATATGTTATTGTAATGAAATTGATACTTTTTGTTGGGTCATTCTTACATACTCCGCCCAGTACTTCACAGGTTGGTTATCTAAAGATTTACCAATAAAACTCCAGATTCACTCAAATAGTCTTAGGGAAAAATGGTAAAGATACAAAGACTGGATTAGGAGGTGTAACAACATTAGTGTGGGTTTTGAAGTGTCTCAAAGCAACAGATGGTAAGACAGTGATATATTAGAGGTAGACTAAACATTTACAGGCCCACTCAAACAGCCTGTACCCCTCTAACAGCGCAGCCACACTCTCAAAGCCACAAACACTCTTGAACTCTCACTAGTTCGTTACTCACTCTCTCACTTACCATCCCTTCTTTTGCCCTATGCAGCCACAAAAAACTCAGCTTTAATGAAATTTCACAACAGAGTGTTTGGTGGTTAGATCACATGCTAGCATGTTTGTGATGAAAACAAGCTTTAGAAACAATGTCACGGTACTATGGTTTGAACCCCCACCAAATTCTGACCACAAGATAGTTAGTCACCACAAGGAAAACCTGACTCCTCTGTCATTTGGGGAAATAAACTCTCTCTTAAATTGCAGACTGCAGTTGTTTTTTTTTAGCCTCCACTCTGATAGGACAGCAGGGAGCGACAGGAAGTGAGGGGTCAAAGATAGATGGGAAAAGTCCTTGAATTGAGGCACAAGGCACAACACGCCCCTGCTGACCGTGGTTGTGAGTGATAATTCTGAAGTTCCAAGAATGAGCATGAGGCATACTCTGACTTCACCCCTGGATGATCACATTATGCAAAGTGTAACAAAGAACAAATTTTATAGTATGCACAAGAACATCTCTGTGCTGGTTAAGATCTGCCATATTATGTGTAAAAAAACAAGTGAAGAATACATTTTATTTAGTTTCATGTAGGCTATGATCATGCAGATTAAGGACTGAACCAATAATCAAAGAGGGAGAGAGAGAGAGAGAGAGAGAGAGAGAGAGGTGTAAACACTTTTTTCAAATCAAGGGTGAGGGGCTTATTTTTTGTTTATCTAGCAACATCTAGCAGGTAAACATGCTAAATGTACTTCACTGACCCTGCTACAGTTATATGAGTGGGTGGATGAACGGAAATGTCTTGTTTTCTTTTGTTCCTTTGATATAACTGCTGTGATTGGAATGGAAAAGCAGAGCGGAACCAGAGGAAGGAATCTCACATTTCCCCTTCTCCTCCCTCACACACCGATTTTCCACACTTTCTCATCATGATGCCAGGAACTAGTCCCATGCTCTGTAGGGTTAAGAAAACACTAACTGCATTGTGTGTGATGTGAAAATGTGATTGGGTGTGATGTGAAAAATGGATAAATTTCTTGGGCCTATATGTACGTATGTATGTATGTACATACTGTACATACATACATACGTACATACATACATACTGTACATACATACGTACGTACATACATACATTAACAAATACATAAATAAGTAAATAAACAAACAAATATAAAGTATTTAACTGATTTAACATAAAAATATTGTACAAACTAATCTCTTGTGTTCATTTTTCTGAAGATTTTCATTGAAGTCAAATGGAAATCCCATGCAAGTGAGTCTTTTTGTTCATCTTGACAAATCATGCAAGCTGAATCTGGCAAATATCCAATGACACATACTTCACTGTTTTTCACATTTGTAACAAGATTATTAACAAGATCATTTTAATTTTTGCAGCTTCATTACAGTAAAATACTGTAACATGTAAGGTAGCAAATGACACTGAACATCTGGGCAAATAGGATTCCTAAATAAAAGGATTGAGCAGATAACATATGGCACAGTGTGCAGTGTCTTGGTGGGAGGCTGATGGTTTGAAACACTGACCAAAATGTGCTTCCCATTAACCGTTGGTGTAATGCTATAAATATGCCAAAAATAACCAGATTTTCCACAATAAACATCTGCAGTATAAAAAATTCAAAACATCCAAAAGTGAGTCACGATGCCTACTCATATGATTATCTTAAGCAAAAATGATATCAATCATAATTGAACCAAAGTATTTTGAGAGAAATAACACCTTATCAGCAAGGATAATTACTTCCTTCCCACCATAAACAGACAGACAGTGCCAAAAGCATTTAAATAATAGCACAAACTATTTAAATAAATCAAAAAATGAGATCTAAATACATAATTACATTAGCAAACATTATTTCTGTGTATGGTGGTCGCAGTGTTGCAAACTTGTCAGAGAACTGCTAGCATGTGTGCATCAGAGTTCAATAAAATTGACATGAATTGGGCTTGCAGCAGATGTAGTGAGTGGAGCTTTAGATAATCTGTTATCAATAGAGAGAGAGATTGAAGAGATAAGAACAGACAGGTGAATGGAGAATGAGAAAAGTGGAAAGATAAGAAAATTAGAATTTGAGCAAAAACAGAAACAGGCTTAAGCAAATAACATTTCAGAGACTGAGTCATCTTGAACTTTTTCCATCAATTCCCCTTGTCCTTGGTCTTGATTCTCTTGTTCTATGGTCCCCTGGTCATCAAAAGGTAGAAAATTTAAAAGAAATTTTAACAAGAATCACTATAGCTTAGTAAGTGTTCACCAGAATATATTTACTCAGATAGCTTACTTTGTGCTAAATTGTAGTAACATCTCCTACAACATAACATCTCCATGATCCCCAAGGTTTCCATTACCTACCGCCACTCCATCGTCCATTATCCCAGTACACTGGAATTTTCACACTACTCTGGCTCCATGAACTGGAAACAAACAAAGAGGCAGCCTAGTTCCCCAAACAAAAATATGCGGCCTGGAATTTCTCATTAAGCACCGAAGGGAGGGGTGAGCTACATCTGTGATGTGGTTTTTTTTGGTTCTTGGATCAAGACAATGTCAGTTGTATTTGTGTCTATTAAAAAACATAAAAAACTAGGTGTGATCCTGCATCACTTACTGCACCTTCCAAGCCCCATCACCATTAAATTCTGTTTGCCTTGATCACTGGGGAAAAAGTAGTGTTTACTGTGTAGGTCCAATAGTTAACATCCCACTTACATAAGGAAATGACAAACAAAATCCTAACCGTGTGTTTGGCATTTTCTGTTATATTATTAAGACGAGTAGAGAGAGTAAAATCTCAAATGTTTTTGTAACTACAGAAAGGAAAGGAAATGTCAGAAATGCCTGAGGTGATTTGAAATAACTATCTGCCCTACAGTAGATGCAGCATTATCGTCTATTTGCCAGAATGTAACATTAGCATGTAAACAGCCATCTATCTTAAAAGCAGAATCTTGTTTAGTTGTTGTAACCACAAGATAATTACACCCATTAAGATACAAGCTACTAGACTAGCCTCCTTATTCTGTATCACCTGTGACTGGTGGGTTGCTGCAATGGAGCAAACATCTTTAGTCTTAGAGATGTGTGGTGGAGAGGGTTGTGTGGTGATGGGGGCAAGCAAGTGTGAAGGTAATGTTGAGTAGTATGGCGAAGATGGAAGAAGCAGGGGCTGGGGCTGTATGGTGGTGGAGGTGGGGGTGGGGAGAACAAATAGTGTGTATCAGAGGGGCAATAGGCCAATGTTGGGGGGTGCATTTGTGTGAGTGTTAAGTTTAGTAGGCCTATGTCAGTTTTTTGGGGGTGGAATGCAATGTATGGAAAGGAGTTTGTAAAAGCAATGAATCAGGAGCATGAGGTTACGTCCAGACTGGTTTGCATCACTGTATCAGAATTAAAACGATTTTTATCCAAACACATTGTTCCCACATCCACACAGAAATGGGAAACTGCCTCAGACTCTGGTCAGATGGCCATTCAGATAGACGTCACGTGACCGCTCAGGGTTGCAAATGCACATTGGTCAAAAAAGAGAAAGCCTCCGAGTGTTAGTGTCTGGAGGTGTGCAGTATAGAAGCAGTGGCTGTGGGGCGGTGTATTCAATACAGAGCCAATTTTGGAGGTTGAGGTGTAATATGGTCACTATGATGAGCGTAGAGGGTCATGATGTAGCTTCATTCTGTCAAAGTTGCTGCACCATCATGACCATCTTGGCAAACCACCCTAGCAAGGGCAAATGCAAATGCAAGCCAAATGCACAGCCAACAATAGCCATAAGTGTCTTGAAGACACTTCTCTGCAGTAGTCTTGATATTCTTGAAAGTACATCCAGCGTAACCCTTTTTTGTCCAAAATAGTGCATTTTTGCAAAAATTCCCCTAAACAGCTGTTTTGATACTCAGTAGGCTTATGCATTTTAAGATATTAATGAAATATTGGCACACCACTAATAATGTATAGACAAAACAATGATTGTTGCCAAGTACAATCAAATGCTGGGAATGCTATTCCAAATGCAAAATTCAACAGACTTAAAGGACAAATACAATGCTACTCGTGATTAGCCACATTGCTAATAGCTACAGTGCAAACACTGTCTACACACTGACTCACACACTGACTACTTGCATTTACTCACCCATACAAGATAGTCCCTTAATGTTACATTAGTGTTAATTGTTTTTCCCCTCACGCTCCATTCACCCCGACACGGAGATGAGGAGATAAGACGTCAGTTTATATTAGATTATAGACACAGTACCATTACACGACCCCATACACTGACACAACAAAGGGTTTTGATCTTGAGAAGATGTGATTTCTTTTGAAGATTTTAAAGAGTTTGTTTTTGGTTTGTAGATATCCTGGCTGTTTTTTTCGCCCTTCCCCCTTCGAGTCATGTGCATTGTTGTGAATTTCATTGTCGTCACTGCCACGTTATCCTCCATCTTCCACGGACTAATAGGATTGTACCATTGTGAGCTATTTTTTTCCTACACACATGCACACTTTTTCCACCTCAACTCTTTTCACGTTTTTATTTAAGATCTCAAATCTTAAGGACTTGTTTCATATATTGAACCTGTTTTACATGGTTCAAGTGAACTTTAATGACATGCATTTCATATTATCACAGATAATACAGATGATTCAGAATGCAGCTGCACATCTGGTTTTCAACCAGCCAAAAAAGACGCATGTCACATATCTGCTCATTGAACTTCACTTGCTATCCTTAGCCGCTCGCATCAAATTCAAAGCACTGATGTTGGTCTACAGGGTGATTGATGGTTTTGCTCCCATCTACCTGAATATTGTCTTAAAGCCCTATGTGACCCGCCGGCCACTTCGCTCCTCCAAGAAACATTATCTAGCACGGCCAACACCTCACGCAGGTGAATCCAGAACACTTGTCATGTGTTCAAGTGCTGCCAGATCAACAGATACACTAAAGACCCAGCTCTTCCAAGAATATCTCCTGGCCTGAATTTCTGAATACCAGGAATGCACTTAATCTCTTTCTTACTTTTAATCTCTCTCAATACTGCACTTTTATTGCGCAATTGCACTTTCAGCTTAAGATACTGCAAATTTCATGTTAGCGATATGCACTCTTTTGTTAGTGTTTCATTGTGCTGTAGCTTGAATGTTATCCTCTTTTGTAAGTTGTTTTGGATAAAAGCATCTGCTAAATGCATAAATGTAATGTAATCTAGTCCCTGTTTAAAGGATTTATTGAAGGTACATCATACACACTGACAGCACACACCGCAAGATGTCAGTTTAATTGACATTTTATATAACACCTTTTTTTTGCACAATGAATTGAGATGTATTGGCCTACATTTTCCATTAACCAATACAGAATGATTTTTCTATACAACTTGATTGGTGTGCATGTGTTATAGTGGGTTGGAATGGCATAATACGTCAATTAGTATTCACAACTGCAGTCCCCCTGTACGAACCTTAGGATAAGATAAGTAGAACTGACCTATTAGAAGATTTATTAGATACTCAAGCCTACCTACGTAGAGTTACATTCACATAATTTCAGTGCAACTCAAGCAAGGCATGAGTGAAGTTAATACCCATTAAAGACCAAGAAGGAAGCATGGAAATAAATATCACATTTTGGGAAGGCTACTTGCTATTACCAAAATTCTCTGATATTCCCTCTCTGTCCACAAAAATGTCAAATTCCCTAACTTTCCATGTCTGGAAGTTTTAACATTCCATGATTTTCCCAGAAATTCCATGACCCATGGAAACCCTGTTTGCAACTGAAAGTTGCCAAGTTGCCATGGCTCTTGATCATGCCAATATAGCCTGACATAAATGGATCAAGCAGCCATGTATTTTTATTTGAACAAATATTGGTCATGTCAATTAAATGATTTATTCATACATTATTGAAAAAGGTCATGTTTAAACCTTTGAACCCAAGGCTATTTTAATGGAAATTTCACTACGTTTAGGTTCTTGTTTCAGTCAGTATAATGGCCTTCTACACATTCAGCTTTTTTTTCAGGACTATCCAAATCACAAATTACTTCAGCCATAGTATTAAGAAAAAAAAATGTTGCATCTTATCTTGTTTTACATTTATGCAGATATTTCACGGTAGGTCTTTTTAAAATTTGGATATAGGGGGATATTGCATAACTTTGCAATTTTCCAAAATGTATGTACTGACAGTATGTTATGAATTTTCATATTTTATTCATATTTGATTGCACAGTGAAGAATGGAGGTGCAGGGATGACACAGGGATGCATCAATATTCTCTCTGGCTCTGCTGGGTGCTATATGACGTATTTTTCATGTGCCCAGACTGTATGACAGGGGTCTTAAAACAACTTCTGATAAGGAAAGGAAATTCATTTTGGGGTGGGACGGGGACTTGATGTGATTTCAAGACCGGACTACTCGCGAGCTGCTGATCATACAGAGGAATGCTGTATGCCATTGGACCTGCTTATTTTGATATGCCATATATGGGTAAAGAGATCATGAGATATGGATATTAGATGGATAAAAGGCTGCCTTAATAGTATTAAGCTATTTTTCTCATGAACCAATTGTCACAACAACTAACAGGGGCCAGAGCCCCCAAAACACACCCTCTGCACGTGACTTCCACTTAACTATAGATTTCACAGGGAAGCACTAAGTAAGTAAAGTATTCTTTATTTTCAAAGTTGAGCAGTGGAATACAGGAACCACAAACATCTACAGGACCATACATCATGGGAAGTTTACAAAACCCTCTGTCACATTCAACAAAATGACATCTACAGTGGTATTGTGCCCATTTTGGCCACAGTTTTTGAAGTAATCTCTCCCCAACATAACTGTCTTTGTCCACTTGTGCTCACCAAAACGTTCTGCTTACTTAATGCCCCTGAGAGTCATCACAAAAAACAAGTTTTAAGTCTTAACATTAATGGATTATAGCCTGTCCACATTAATCACATCAAAGGAGAAATGTAAATTAATGCAGAATAAAAAACAGAGCTTATCAGCTAATCACAGTGCAAGAAATATGATGCACATGTTAAGAACTGTTGTCAAGAGAACAACACCACTGGAGCTTGCCCACTGGGTGGAGGACCCCGTACCAGAGGAATTCCCTTCAGCCGAAGTACGTGGAACTGTTGGAGCAATTGTAGTAGCAAGCCTAGGGGGAAAACATTGAGGTGTAAGGTTATAAAATATAAATATATCCTATATTAAAATTATATATATATCTTATAACAAAAACAGACGTTTAAAGCCAGTACACTGAACACAAGGCTACTCCACCTCATCAACGATGACATGAAAGGTAAATCCAGAATACAGTTTAAGTTTTGGATGGGGCAGCAGCCATTATTGTGCCAAACGCAAATGTTGTGCCATGCATTCTGCCTTCACCCACCTCGATACCAAAGACTCCTACGTGTGCATGCTGACAGACTTTCATAGACTTTTCCTCAGCATTTAACACCATCATCCCACAACAACTGAGAGGCTGGGTCTCTCTGTAATTGGCTACTGGCTTTCTCAGAGAGACCAACAATAATGGCAGAATTGAAAATAAATCTGAGACTTGAGAAATATTTCCTGCTATGACTTACCTAGGGAGTAGGTAACAATCGTGATCATTCCTGAACCCTGCAGATGTCAACACAATCTCCCTCTTGCAATCTGTTCCAGCGTGCACATCCACTACGGTAAACACTTCTGCTGGTGATATTAACAGCAAAACATTGTCTGGAGAACAGGAATGTTTCTCCACATCGATAACGGAACATGAAGTTATGTTAAAGAGCGTTCCATCAGCAACACAGCCCTCCTCAGCAAGGCTACGTTCAGCTTCATTGTTTGCCGAGACGAATCTTCCAAAACGCACTTTGCTTCCTTTAACAGCAGTGACATCCTCAAAAGTACCAGAATACACAGTGCGACACTTTTCCTCTTTCAGAAGACGCATGGCATCCACCAGCAGGAAATGGAGGGACTTGAAGTGAAACTGCTCTGTGTAGATGCTAACATTCCCACCTTTGGTTTGAACAGCTGTATTGAGTTGTTTGAGGAGTTTTCTGGAATTATCAATACTTTGCAAAGCCTGCGTATGTTCTTTTCGACCTGCAGGGATTGGGTTTTGGCATTTAATTGCATTCCATACATCCCTAAATACACTGTTAGTCTGAAGCTCCTTCTGAAGAATTCCATCTCTGTCCAATACTTTCTGCAGCATCTCATCACGGCATTTAGAGTAGGCATCGTCTACTGCATTTGGTTCCATATTCAACTCTTTAGAATGTACCTATGATGAACAACAGAGACACTTTGATCAACAAAGATATGGCATAAAACAAACATGCAATAGGCTACTGAAAACAATGTACACTGAATAGTTTCCAAGCATTAACATAAAATATAAAAGGGAAAAAGGAACAAGAAGGAAACTTACTTACAGTAGCAAAAAGCACAAGTGAGGTATACAACATTCCCCAACCTGCCATTGTAACTCTAAATATCACATTGTGGAAAGAGAAAAAATAAGATTTGAATAGACACCCTCAGGGCCTTATAAACAAACAAAAAATGTAGCATTGTAGCAACACCATCATCAACACTTTAAAATCAAATTACATTTTTCAAGCAGTACTGCATTTACATTCCAAATAATGCAAAAACTAACAATAAAATTAAGTCCATAACTATTTCACTCCAGCAACATATTTTGGCACAATTTACCACTGAAGGAGCATCTAAAGACAGCTAAATAGTTGTTAGCTCACTCCTCCCAAGGGAACAGACTGAAATGCTGGCATATCTTCAGAACTTATCATCTCTTCCTTCCTCTAACAGCTTAAAGGAAATAACACAGGCAAGTGTTCCTCCTCACCATATGACTAATTTTTAAAAAACAAAATGCTAGTCTAAAGAACTAGAATTTTCTAAACCTACTGTCTAAACCTTTGTCATACACCAAAACAATTACCAATTCCTATAGACCTTCTTACGTTTTAGTTTGTGATAACACTATCCACAAAATGGATCTTTTTCCTCATCTGCCAAAGCAAAACAAACTGTCAAGTAAACTGTGGTGGACAGCAAGTCTGATTTCATAATTTAACATCAGTGAGCAAAACGTCTGATTCCATATTGATGAAATACTAGAATTGTCCCAGAGTCTAGGATATTATAATTCAAAGACTGCAAGTTCCTTTGATATCATGTCTTGTCAAATTACTGAATGATCACAGTATATAAATATTCCATGGTTTAGACATTTTTACAATAAATAAGAATATTCACACAAATTCTTTACTTTCAAATGTAACCTCATTTTATTTGTTGTTAAACCTCCCTAATTCACCTGCATCACACACACTCAATCACACTCACACCCACCCCTACACATAAGCATATGTACATACTACTTTTTCAAAGTACTGCATCAATTTTCTGTACTTTTTAACCCAGTGAGATTCTTTTGTTAGTGTGTCCGACATGCTGCAAATATGCACTGTGAATGTAATCTAAAAAATATAACCATATGAAGAAACAGATGTTAAGCGAAACAACATGGGATGCAGTAAACTCTTTAAATTCCTTCAGTCCACAACATTATGGTCTTACTCTACAAGCGCACAAAATAAGCCTTCATAACTAAAAGATCAACTTGCTACTGACTTAAAAAGAAAAAAATCTCTTTTTTGACGTCTTACCAGCACGTAGTAGTCCGCACAATGTCTCACTTTCCAACCCTTCTGTTATATTCCCAAAAAAACAACCTTTAGTATCCTCCCTCTTTAAAAAAAACAGACACCCCCTTTTGGGCGACAGCTGTACAGAGATAATAGACTTAGGCTACCCTCTGGTGGAACCTAGACTCATTACACATACATGGTATATTGAAAACATTCATTCAGACTCTCAAATAAATAAACACAGCTCTGAGGGTGTCCTCATGTCACATCATAGGATACTAAATTAGTGTGCTAATGGTAGACATAGAACTAATCTGAAGAACAAAAAGAAACATCATTTAGTACCATTTTCTCTATACAAAAATACATTGTTCTCAGAAAAAATAGTAGTCAACAAGCCATTTTCCCATTTTCCAAAATTGTACAAGAAAATCTAACAAAAAGAAAGACCAACAGCATGGTCGAGTCTTTGGTTCCATTTGTTCATGAAGACAAAGGGCAATATCCAAGGTATTTATGGTCAAACTGACTTTCAGTAGCAGCAAAGCATCTGCCCCAGGTCATATCAGTACAATATTTACTGAGGCGTCATAAAGGGTTGCGACTTCACTCCAGTATTAACAATTACACTGGCCCGTCCATCAGTGCTACATGTCCTTTCAGTTGGAGAGGACTGTCTTGTGGACACGGGATTAAAGGGACTCGTGTGTGACTTTTCCATAATAGGAACATGGACACCAGTTTGTGTGCTGTTACGGGGCATGATGCCGGGATTTCTGTGGGGATTAATATCAGGTCTAGTTAGGACACGCATTTTGGAGCTTTTTTGGGGATCAGGACAGGCCTGGGCAGACATCTGAGGGCTACTATGGAGGTAGTTGTGGAATGTAGTTAGGGGATAGACACTGGGACGGATATGTGGAGAGAGATGAGGACTGCTATGAAGAGGCTGTTGGTGTTTTATCTTGGTGTGAAGAGGAGATCTGCTCTGCAGGTGCATATGAAGACCGCTTGGATAAAGCATATGAGGACTTGCTAGGGCACCAGTTGGTGAGGGCATGTGGGGACTGGTTTGGAGCGTCACAGAAGGACGTAATAGAGGACCACAGTGCGCGAGGGAGGTTATCTGGGGTCGCAGGTTTGGACTTGGTTGGACACACAAATGTGGCTTCCTCTGGGCAAACATATGAGAAATAGTTTGGGTAGGAACATTAATACTAGTTTGGGTAGCCACTTGGGGACCTGTGTGGGAATGCACAGGGGAAGCAATTTCAGAAGTCACATTTTGAGTGTCCTCAGGATGCTCAATAGAACTGTTATGGCCTTGCAAGTGTAAGCTGATCTGTGGAGGCAAACTATATCGGGGATGTGCTCCAACGTGCTCTCTAGTAGGCACAGGTTTTGTTGCGAGGTGAGGTGTGCACCAGGGACGAACGTTGTAGGAAATCATAGGAGACTCCTCCTGGTAGCTGGTCACCTTAAAGTTGATTTTCTCAGAGTTGAAAAAAGAGGACTTGCTGGCAGGCTTACAGGAGGGGAATCTCACAACAGAAAACGTTGTCTGGGGCTCTGACAGGCACCTCATGTCCCATTCCTTTAAGATAAAAACAAATATGTATACTGTATATAAATTTTGGTCTAATGTAAGATTTTCTTTAACTGTCTGACATTACGTTTAGGAACATATCTATGGATGCAAAAACAAAAATCTTTTTGAACAGTAAAACCAAATACCAAAACTATCAGTCAATGTTAGAGCCAAACTAATTTGTATTAGTGTTAAAAAGACAATACACTTAATGGGGTTTCTAAGTACATAATGACCTACCTCTTTGGAGTCGTCATCGCTGTATTCACTTTCAGCATCACTTTCTGCAAGATTCAACACAAAAAGATCACTGTAAGCACTCAGTTAAAATGGTACACACAGTTTAACACATTACGTTACATACAGAGGCAACAGAGAAGTTAACCCATTACCACTGATGTAGCGCTTTGCTGATCTTTTCCTTATAAAACATCTCCAATTACTTCAACCATCCGTCACCCAACCTACCTCCACAAGATGAAATTGGAGAGACCTGCAAACGAGGGTAAAGAGTGGAGCTTGTGGAGACTGGTGGCCCTTCTCTCTTTGTAGGCACCTGGCAATCCAAAACTCCCTCGTGCTCAGTGGTGACCTCCACCACAGCACACACATCAGGCATTTCATGTATCATCAACTGGTCATCGGCCGAGTCATAATTGACTATAGGGTGGGGAAAACAGGACATTATTCACAATGCTCTTTTTTAGTCAATGGCATGCCTGTTTATTCCTGAATAAGTCATCACACCATAGACAGAATTGCCAACCTTGAAGAATTTTTTTTGAGTAGCACCTTGTTGGCGGATAAAAAACAGCAGCCTAAAATCGCAACCAAATAGGCTATCGTGTATAACTGATTCTGGATAGTATTTGTCAGAGTCTGCAACATTCTACAGGCAAAAGATACCCTGGCATACAGAGACTCAGTGGACATACACCATCTTACCTGGAATTTCACATGGAAGGCGCCATAGCCTCGGTTAGGTCAACCAGGTCAATATTGATGTGCTGCCTCTAAGGTCAGGGTCACTAATGTATTTATTAGTCATCAACAAACTAATATCTAAGACATGTTTGTTGACTACTCTTTTTACAAATTTTACAATTTGGCAAACTGCATTAACTATGACCTCCTGGGAGACACAGAGCCTCTCCTCATTTTTTGCTGACCTGTCAACAATCTGAAAAGAACTGTCTATGACTTTTTCTCTATTGATATTTTTGTAATCATTATTATAAAATTTGAATGGGTCTTAACTCTCAACTTGTCAGACTTTATCAAATGAGACTATCTCCTTTATGACAACATGAGAACTTCCTGTTATTCTTTACATGTGCTCATATGGATCTACAGCAAGTAGCCTATTGACATTTGTGTCACTGGGCCCTATCATGCCGCGGCGCACTGTGCATTCGCGACATGCGCATGGTGTCATTGCTAATCTGTGCCAGCGCATCGTTAATTTTTTCCGGCAAAAAATCACGTTGTCTACATAGCAGATGACACTGCGCCGTCATGGGTGTGTCAGCGAAAAGAAGAGGTGTGGTCTGGCGAAAAGTGTGCCAGATGCTATTATAAGGACGTAAAAATTAAATCCGCCAGTGACCAACAAAACCCTGGTCTGTCGTCAGTTGCGCATTGCTGAAAAGCTATTTTAGGGGAGCACAGCGCTTTGGGATATGAAAGCGTGCACAATGCGCGCACACCCTGCTTCTCTCATCAGCAGGAGCGCGCAGCAGGGTTTATACAAAGGTTTTCCATGTGGAGAAAAAAATTATGGAGTCCCTGGAAATATGAAATATAAATGTACATCACATATATCACAATATTCATTGATTTGCGTTGAGAGCTTTTGTTTCCCCCATCTTCTACCAACATTGTACCGCTTTCGGCACTGTTCGGATGTTCTTTTTTTGCCAAAGGCGGAGGACACAACTGAGGATATTTCCTCCCATACTTCCTTGACCCGTGGAGGTTTGGGGGGATTCTTTCCATCCCCGAAGATAACCTGTTCACGTGCTTTTACCTCACGCACTAGCAGATCGGTCTCCTCCATCGAAAAACGCTCCTATCTTCCGGGTAAATTCGCCATCGTAATAGCAACACACCATGGAAAATGCGCCGCTGGCTTTTAAAGGGAATGAGAGTATAAATCCTGATTGGTTAATTGTATGTTACGCCCAAAACACACCCATGACTAATGAAGTACTTTAAGACCAACCCTTTTGAACCATGCGCCTGCCGCAATGTTCGCTTTTCCCGCCGTCAAAATACCAAATTGTGTCAGGCACGCCCCCAAAGCAACTTGCGCAACTGACTTTAGACAATGTGCATATGATCGTCAAAATAGAGCCCACTGTCTCTTTTAATTTACACTTACACATGATTTCTCTCAAATTCCAAATGTTCAAATGGAACATTAAATGTTGGCATCTTATGAAATATCAATATTAGCAACACAGTCTGCAAGCTACAAAGTAGGCCTACATTGGAAGTCATGAAATACCATAGCCATCGTCTAGGGCTATTTTTATGATGTGGGTCTGGCCGCAGTAACTCGGCCTACCTCTGTCAATAATATGAGCGGTTGTCTGCCTGATAAACAGGAAAGTTTGTTTTAGCCTACTTTAATCAACTTGTGGCAGCTATAAACTGCATTCTCTTTCCATTTTCATCTTGTATCCAATCTTGTAGCTGTTCATTCAAGAGTTTACAAATGCACAGGGCATATCTGCATTTGCTAGAAACACAAACACAAAGGCCAAAACGTGCTCCAACATGCAAATCACAAAGGTATTGCATAAACCCATTTTGATTACTAGAAGAATCATGTCGTAAATCTTTGGAGGGATGGGCTTTGGAAAAGGACTGAACCCTTTTTTGGGTATGTCTGATCTATTGCCTTTGGGTGTGTCTGGGGAAAAGATTTACTTGGACCACTGACTTTGCTGCAGGCTTTGGCATTGCTTATTCAAAATAGAGATATTCCCTGACTTGTGTGACTGATTGCTCAATCTGTTTGGCTACTTGGTTTGGCTACTTTCCTGTAATCTTCCACTTCCCAGAGGTAGAATCAACGGATGTCGATGATAATGCCTTTGTACACATAGGATGGACCTACAACCAATCAGGCCAATGATTCTGATGACATGGAACAAAATATGCATTAAGCCTGCTGCTATCATGTAAGGGGTAAAAGCTGATTTGGTTTCTGATTGGATCCCTATGTTGCTTTGAATGAATGAATATCTTTATTGTCACTGCAAGTTCTTCGAAAGTGAAAGCCAAATCTTGCAATCAGTGCAATGACATAAAACTTCAAATATTAAGTAAACATTCAAATATTCAATCCAAAATATTAAAGGCAAATCAAATCCTGAAGCTCATCTAGCCATGATCTACTGGTCAGGGATTGAACCAGCAACGCTTTGGTTTCAAGTCCGAAATCCTAACTAGTAGGCCATGGTTGCCATGGTCTAATGTATTATTGACTCATGTTGGGTAATTGTTTTTACTAGACACCAACTGTTGTAATGTATTTTGTACTGGTGTTTTGGACACTAGAGGACATTTCTCTTAGTTTATATGTTGCATTCCCAAATCATGACTTTAAGCTCTGAATAAACCAAAGTAAAATCAAGGAGTGTGTGGTAGTTTTTTTCCTTTTAAATTGCCTAATATGTTCTTACGATCTACCAGCACTTGACCCATAGGCTATGCATGAAAATCTGAACCCTCTGAAGTAGGTTAATGTTGGAATATTTGGAAACCAATAGGCTATCTCAATTGACAAAATATCTGCAAGACATGGTGTTTCATAACATCAAACATAAGTTCAGGAAGAATGTGACGAAATTTGCCATGCCCACTTCTCCTTCTAGTTACCCAGAAACTCATTCACTTCCTACCTGCTGAAGCCTTAGCGGCACTTCAGTATTTCGCTTGCAACCCACCTCCAACCCTTACATCTCGAGTAGTCTCGGTGTAAACTAGTATAACATACAAAAAAGGCACACCAAACCTTCCAAACACTTACCAAAATAATTACATAACAATAAATTATACAACATCATAACACACTAATTGGTGTAAAATGCAAGCAACATGTAAGTTTATCTGTTGTTCACTGATTACATGTTATTCAGTTAATCTAAAGACATGCCAGGTAAATAATATGATGAAAAGGATACTAAAAGGGTGATGAATGTCGCATGAATAGTGTTGCTGTAAATGTCATTGCTACTAGCCTACCCATATATGGCCAAGTAATTTAATGTCTAGATTAGGCTTATTATATTTTCAAAATATTTTGTTATATTATGATCAAATTATTACTAATTATGATAGACTCTGCTTGACTTCTGCCAGCACAAAAAAGTTAGGATGATTCCAAGGGCCTGGCACTGATAGGGGGCCCTAGAGAACATTTTAATATTATAATCAATTTTTTTGGAGGCCCAAAATAATTTTCCGTAATAGGGCCCCAAATTTTTCAGTAGCGCCGCTGGATTCCTGCACAATTCTTTTTGAACTCAAGGACCTTGACCAGCGACCTTGCCCAACACGCTGCATTCATCTGTAACTCCTTCAGATCAAGAGTTTGTTGGGACCACCCTTACCCTTGTCTTTTATGGGCATTCTATTTCCTCAAATTGAAGGAGCATGAACTAGAGAAATTTACTTTAGTATCTGCCAAACATGGGACACATACTGTTTATGACAACAACCCTTGCAAGAGGATTATGATCTTTTTTTTTAATGGACATGCAGATGAGTGCAGATCCGCGAGAGAGAGAAAGAGAGGTTATGTGAAAGCGCCCATAAGGCAACCTAGTTCTAGTTTCTTTGTGCGGACAACACATTTTTAATATCACACAACAGAATATAGGTTGATCCAGGAGTTGCAAATCAATGCAAAGAAATAGTTGTATGTGATGTGTCACAGGTAGGCTTACTCGGGGAGGGTCCTGGAACCTACCCCAGAAATTTTTTGAAAAATTAGTTGTAATTTCCTGCATTCTGGTGCATTTTAACAGGTTGTTAGATGGCTTATTTTTATTACATTACCAAAGCATTGGTTGATTCTTGCCAGTTAGGGACACTGGAATTTAGCATTGTCAACTATGATTTTTAGAGGTTTCATGGAAAGGGTGGCATTCTAAACTAATCCAAGTGCAGTCATTGCATTGCAGGAACAAGAGCCCCATAAGAATGAACACCCAACCTCTGACATTGTGCTTAAGAAATACAGGCTGTGCATAGATAATCAATCTACTCATGTTGCCTACTCATCAAAATTCTCATTTCTATTCAAAACGTAGTCTGTTAAACAGGTGTCTACAGACAATGTAGAAAGCCTACATAAAAGCAGGATTTTTAATGCGGTAAAAACCAAAGGTTGAAGGTGTCACCAGCTGTTCAAGGAGCCAAACTCAAATTCAATTTCTTCACACTTGCAAAGTTTAAGGCATAAGCTAGTAATTTTACTGTGCTAGCAAACTAGCAAGGTTACTGTCATTCTGTCGATTAAGAAGTAATTCACCTCCATGTATGCCACTTAATTTGCTGTGCTATTTTCTCCATTGCTGTTTTCTAAGGTCAAACTTTGTAAGTGCATCAGCTAGCTAACTAACAGGCAAGTAGTCTACCAGGATGGCAGACGAAGGCTAAGTGGTCATATGGCTTAATTGTTACAATATTGCTAAGAGAGATTCTACAGTGTAGTGCACTGCTGTGTTGCAGACATAATACACTGTAAGACATCCTTTTAGGATACAGACAGAATCTGATCTGATTTATAATAGAACAATTGGTTTGTCATTGCATATCCTATTATTTGAGTGCACCATATGAAGTATAACGCTTTTGGTTTCATACCAAAAAGTAGTATTGCCAAGCAACACCAGGTTGTAAAGTACTATTGCCCTGGCAATACTGACAATAGCGGCCCTGTTAGAAAAATATGCATACTCCATAGGATAGAGGAAGTTGGGACTTATGCTGTTTAACCTATCTATGTACTCTTGGTTCATTCTTAATTCACAAATCTTTAACATGGGCCCTATGTGCACAATTGATGCCTTATACCCTTCAGGGAAACACACTAACACACAGCAAAAACTATACATTTTCTAAAAGTTTATACCCTGTAGATGTGATTTAACATGCCTTGTCCCAACGTCCTCCATCCCATGCACTATGTATAGTTTTGTAATGTATTTCAATTTAATTAAATGGCTTTGAAACACAATGAAAATGCATTCCGTGTTGTGTAAAAAAAATGAATAGGCTTATATTCAACTTTTAAGTGACTGATGCATGGAAATGTGCAACGTGCAATACTCAATATGCAAAGCAGCACTGCAATTCAGTTTACTTTGAATTACTGTTAGAAAACTGAAATAAAATAAGTAGTAAACTGCATTCCATGTGCATGGTGGAAAAAAAGAATAGGCCTACATTTAACTGTTAGTTGAGCATCTGACTCAGATGAACTCGTTTTATTGTCAGTGTCTGAGATGGACTCCATTTCAGGACAAATTAAGCAGACGTTTCATACTTCATTCACTATGTATGAACTTACTTTTTTAGCATGCTACTTAAATCGATCAATGATTATGCACTTATAATTTCACGATATCGGACTACCGACTGTACGTTGTCTTAGATGCAGATACAGGCACAAATGGAATAGAGGATGTGGAGATGCAAGCGATCCTAAGCGACTGAACAGTGAGTAGAAATTCAGAAAAATAGCTGGGAATCTGTAATTTGTGCCCCATAAAAATATTACATAGATGACGGATAATTTGCACGCTGATTATTAGCCTACCCACAATGAGATAGGTCTGGGTCTGAATGAAACCTCATCTGGGTCCGTATCCAGATCGGGGTCTGCCTATTGAATATCCCGGGTATAGTACAATAAATTTGGTTGTCAAAAAAAGTTGCTGTCTCTTATCACGAATTTACATAGCTAACTAGCTAAACCCATACTGTTTGTAACCCAGCATAGCTATAACTGAAATCCTAAGGAAGTAAGAAGAACCGAGTTAAATTTACTTACTTACTTTTATTTACATTAGGCTACATGCAAAAAGTGAACATGGATTTTAGACTATTGCTGACAAATAAATGAGAATGTAGACAGAAAATCTTCTGATGATTGTCAATCAGAAAAAGTCCAGCCACTTTGATAGCCCTCCAATCAGCATATAGCAACCCAGTGTCCATGGCGCCTGGCCCGCCCACTGTCCCATTTACCCTAGAGATGCTTAGCGTCCCTGGAGAGGTTTTTGAAGTATCTGTCCATCGAAGGTTTAGTTTTGTTGTACTGACAAAAGGAGTGCCATTGCAGTCCAGTAAATATGCATTTTGATGGGTCTGAATAGGTCATGCCACCAGAAAATAGGCCACATGCAAAGTAGTAGAGGGGACTCAATGTAGTTCTATTCAGTCAAGGCAAAGTGGGGGGCTTAACGGGATTATCCGGAATGAATCAACCCGTGGTCCTATTGTTTTATGTTGCCGACTACAACACAGACCAAATAGCGAGATGACAGCCAACGTTGACTGATGAGGGCAAGGAGATATTGTTTCAGTTTCGTTTTCCTGTTCCCCCGCCAGTTAGCGTTAGCTGGCAGTTTGCAAATTCGGTTTCCAATCGCTGTAGTTCTTATACCTACCGGCAGCGTCAAAGAGCAGGGGTATGGGCTAACTGACCCCCGAATTTTTCCTTTAAAGTCTCAAATTACTCGCAACTCCTTTCATTACCTTGTCAACACTCTAGATGTAATTGAAACGGCAAAGTAACAATACATATGAACGGAATTAAACATTCAACTTTCCTCTTTGGACTGAATTACATTGAGCCCATTCCTCTACATTCCACTTAAACTCAACCACAACATGGAGGCAACAGGAGGACATGGGTATGTCTTGTGAAAGTTCTCAGTTCTCAGTACTTAGTTTTTTTTTTTGTGTAGGAACGTGATTTGTTTTACTAGTGAAGTATTAGCCTGGCCACACCTTTCTATAAACTTCTGCTCAATTATCATCTCCCTACAGTGCTAGTCTGGATTTGGTCCCATTGAGCTTGTTGCCTACAGTGGCATTTTTACCACATCCAATCAGCGAATAGAGGGAGGCATTGTGAATGTAGAGCGAGAATGCTATCAGTCAAGGGCTAATTCAATCGTTTTAAACCTAAACACCTTCAGAGTAATCGTTTCTCACTACCGAATGGCTAGACCCTCTGTGCTAAACGAAGTGTTGCGTCATTCGTTCAGCCAAAGTAATGTAGCCCTTGAAGGGGTGTTCCACCTCTAGGGTTCAACTGACTCTGATCACTTTAATTTCAATCAACAACTAATCAATCAGTCCAACTTTACAGTGCTTTTTGAAGTGCTATTTAATCACACACTCCAATGAATTAATTTTCTTTTGGCGCTTATTAGTCATGAATACTGTAGCAATTTTAGCCTTCCAATGCATGAACCAAAAAAAATATATATTTCCTTCAATTACCTACTGTACTTGGAAAACTTTTAAGTTTACTATACCAGAACTAAAAGACTGCTAATAAAATACTGAATCATTAACTGACAAAAGTATAATGAAAAGCATTTTAAGTAATAAATACAAATAACGGTTTACCGATTGTTACTGTGCTATCAGCCTCATGCTCGACTTTATCTTCCTCTTCAGTGGCTCCCTTACAGCGGGTGTTGGTGTCAAGGATCTGCTTCTGTGAGATAGCAAAGAAAATTAAGACATCTTATGGAGCTAAAAGACAAGGCTTTGTATTTAGCAGCTGATCGTATTAGTGACTAATTTTCTTGGGGTAAAATAAGTCCAGCAATTGCAGAGAAGAAAGTACTAACTTTTGCCTTATTTAGCTGCTTCTCCAACTTCTTTTTCTCTGAAAAAAAAAGAAAACGTTGAGGTATAAACTGGCAAGGCAGGAATAGGAAATACAATGGTTTAAATATGAAATTAACCAAAACAGCCTGATATGGCTTTTGTTTTAATTTCCTTCATTTCTTCATGAAATAAGGATCCAACCTTTATTTGCGGCCCGCTCTGCAGCCGTTAACATCCGGTAAACTTTGAATGCATTGCTGCCTTTTTTAATACTCTTGTCCTTCACTTCTTCAATGTCAGGAAGAGAATTCATTGCACAGCGAAAGTTAGCCTTCCATGTCTTTGGGTCTGGCTGGTCAACTCCTGGATGGTATTTCCCTATAAAAAAAAAAAAAAAAGTGGTGTACTACTGCCAATAGACTAGATTCTCTGATCAATGAGGATGTGTGCAGCTAAATTACACTTTTGAATAAGAATTGGGTGAAACATAAAAGTGACAAATACGGTACAGTCACATACCTTAATTTAGTCCAAGATCTATATATAGCATAAATAAATTCAGTTACGAATAAAGGAGCCTACATAACTAGTGTTATTCTTAGACCCACAGTCCATCATCACATTTAATTTATTCTTTAATATTTATTTATGAATATTAGTTATCTTCTTTTTTATCCATCCTTTCACAGTCATGGAGTTATCCAGTCTACATTTCACTGCGAGTTGCACATATTATTACTATGTATGCCTGTGACAATTAAATCTCTTATGAATCTTGAACGTCTTGAATCATAATCTCTATTTAAGTACTTAGTAATCCCTGGAATATGCATAGTGAGAAATGATCAGAGATGTGTACTCAGGCCACAAGACTTAAGTCATGATTTTAATGACTTCAGGCTTGAATTGACAAAATCACTCATGACTTGCGAGTTGAGTTGGACTTGAAAGCTACTGACTTGAAGCTCAATATGGACTTTGCCTCTTTGACGTGTAATGACTTGATGCGTCTTGGGTCTAAATAAACCTACATCTACCCAGGTTTACGTATTAGCCTTTTTATGATTTTACAGCGACAGTGGTGAAAATAAGTATTTAACACGTCAACATTTTTTTCATTGCAGGTATTTCTAATTGAAATGTTGATGTTAAATTTTAACCAGACATTTAACCAGAACTTTAAACCCCAAAATATAATAATAATAATAATAATAATACCCACGTTGTCTGAACATTTCAGTACTTTTCAGGTTATTTTGCACACAGACAAACAAACAAATAAACACCGGCAAATACACAACCTCCTGGATGAAGGTTAAAAACAGTAAACCCAGGCAACAAAAGGTAAGGAATCAGTTTGAATTCATAAGTAGTTTGAAGGCATTTATGCTTCCCATCAGTGCATAAAAATTTAAGCCCAGCTAGTAGATTTTAGCGGACTACAGAAAGTTTCTACTGCACAATAAGATCTCATGAAGACAAAAAATCTCAGAACAGTTAAAATTGATACATGCAAATACAACTATTTTTAAATATATTTACAAACTTCAGACTCTTCTGCTAAGCATCATTGCGGCCATTATTTGCAAAGGGAGGTACATATCTCTGTAATCTGGACACGCGCAGGATTTCTTGCAGGTTAACCATTCATGAAGTCAAAAGGATAGTCAGAATAGTAGTTGAAGATCCAAGGACCACTCAGAAAGATTTCAAGGACTGGGAGGTAGCAGGTAAATTTGTTACAGAGGAAACAATGTACTGTATCATTTCTGCTCCAAATATTGCAAATAGTATGTCCACCATCTGATCAAACTACAATGTCACAGTACTTCATGGCTTGTCTGAATGTTGCATAGGAAACTTATGTTTTTTTTCTTCAGTAATGGAGTATTACAGTGCATCCGGAAAGTATTCACATATTTTGTTATGTTACAGCCTTATTCCAAAATGGATTCAATTCATTTTTTCCTGACAATTCTACACATAACACCCCATAATGACAATGTGAAAAAAGTCTTTTTGAGATTTTTGCAAATTTATTAAAAATAAAAAAACCTAAGAAACCACATGTACATAACTATTCACAGCGTTTGCCATGAAGCTCAAAATTGAGCTCAGGTGCATCCTGTTTCCACTGATCATCCTTGAGATGTTTCTACAGCTTAATTGGGGTCCAATTGTGGTAAATTCAGTTGATTGGACATGATTTGGAAAGGCACACGCCTGTCCAGCCAGCCTGGAGTTTGCCAAGAGGCACCTGAAGGACTCTCAGACCATGAGAATTTGCTGGTCTGATGAGACAAAGATTGAACTCTTTGGCGTGAATACCAGGCGTCATGTTTGGAGGAAACCAGGCACCGCTCATCACCAGGCCAATACCATCCCTACAGTGAAGCATGGTAGTGGCACATCATGCTGTGGGGATGTTTTTCAGCGGCAGGAACTGGGAGACTAGT
Source organism: Tenualosa ilisha (assembly GCA_015244755.2). Lineage (NCBI taxonomy): Eukaryota > Metazoa > Chordata > Actinopteri > Clupeiformes > Clupeidae > Tenualosa > Tenualosa ilisha. The sequence goes on along the minus strand of PYXC01001975.1, from coordinate 106,636 downwards.
CAGGATAGAGGGAAAGAATGCAGCAATGTACAGAGACACCATGGATGAAAACCTGCTCCAGAGCACTCTTGACCTCAGACTGGGGCAACGGTTCATCTTTCAGCAGGACAACAACCCTAAGCACACAGATAGATATCAAAGGAGTGGCTTCAGGACAACTCTGTGAATGTCCTTGAGTGGCCCAGCCAGAGCCCAGACTTGAATCCGATTGAACATCTCTGGAGAGAGCCGAAAATGGCTGTGCACCGATGCTTCCCATCCAACTTGATGGAGCTTGAGAGGTGCTGCAAAGAGGAATGGGCAAAACTGCCCAAAGATAGGTGTGCCAAGCTTGTGGCATCATATTCAAAAACACTTGAGGCTGTAATTGCTGCCAAAGGTGCATCAACAAAGTATTCAGCAAAGGCTGTGAATACTTATGTACATGTGGTTTCTTTGTTTTTTTATTTTTAATAAATTTGCAAAAATCTCAAAAAAACTTTTTTCACGTTGTCATTATGGGGTGTTGTGTGTAGAATCGTGAGGAAAAAAATGAATTGAATCCATTTTGGAATAAGGCTGTAACATAACAAAATGTGGACAGAGTGAAGCGCTGTAAATACTTTCCGGATGCACTGTATAGGGTATGCCCATATTGTTTTCTCTGTAACAAATGTTCCTGCTGCCTCCAAGTCTTCACTGAGCACTTTGTAAGTCCTTGGCTCTTGAGCTACATGTCTAACTATCCATCTGACTCCCTGAATAGAAAACTTACCAATGGTGCTTGCTGGAGAAGTTAGAAGTTTTGAAACACATTTGTGAGCAGCTGGATCGATACACATTTATAACAATAAGGTTGCAGATGTCTTGTCGACTGAAACTATAAGTCCGCTGACCACCGTGTCAAATTATGCCCATGCGCTTCTGTGACCTCCTGATCGTTTGCAGCACATCTAAATACATGCTACAATGGAACAGAAACAATACAACAAGACTTACGTTTCTCGATCAGGAAATTATTACTAATTATTGCTAACTGTTCAGGAAAACAGTACGGTATGCACTGAGCATTTTTATCACCCTTATTATCACTCACTCACACACACACCTTCTCAATGCGTTTGTGCGGTGTGACATGCTCTCTTGTTCGCCTTCTCTACTGCTTATTGAAGTACAAAGTAGTGATGAATGGAAAATTGTGGCATACTTACCCTCACTGACTCAGACACCCATCCTCACGCATCCATACATTCATGCACCTCATAACTGAATTATATGTGCACCTATACATCACTAAATTCAAGGTTTTGAATTTTTCAAATTATTAATTTTGGGGTCAGTGATGCCTTTCCATTCTGAAAATGTAAGCCCACCATTCACTTTCACTTCTCTGCAAATTTGATATGATGAAATTATGATCAACAGAATGTTAAAATGCTATTAGGTGAAGAGAGTGAAGAGTGACTTGTTCGTGACTTGAAAAAAATTTGGACTTGACTTGGCCTACTTGGTCTCGACTTAGGATTCGACTCGGAATTAAGTGTTAAGACTTGAGACTGGCTTATGACTTGCAAATTAGTGATTTACTCCCACCTCTGTAAATTATCATCAGCGTGTCTTTTTCTCACAGGTGGTAATAATGAATGTGCACAAGTGAAAAAAGTGTACATGAAGCTGTAACAAAGCATCAGGGTATCTGATGATCTGATGAGGACAATATTGGATGACAAATTTGAATAAATTTGAAATGATCATTGATGCAATACCTGTGTGGATTGCCCAATTCATAAACAAAGGGGCATCTTTATCAAGATCCCATCCGTGACGTGCAGCATGCATCCATGGAATTTGGAATATCTTCTTTTGCTATTGGGAAAACGTTACTGTTTTTATGGTAGGTAAAGTGAAACAACACATCACACTTATAATAGTAAAGATTTTTTATAAACACACTTAATGAATACAACAAAGGGATATACTTGATTGCACTCCTCAGACAGTGCTCTGTATCTTGCCCACAATATCCAAATCCACATTTCCAGATAATCTTACAATCTAGTGTCATCTGTGGCACAATGTACCTTATTAATCCACTGGAGACCCTTCACTGCACCACTGTTGATCTGTTCCTCAAGCCAGGGACACATTCGCATCCTGTCCACAGGCATGATTGCGAGATGTTGGACTAGGAAAGACAACATAGCATAGGGTAGATCTCATCTGTTTTTCTCTCTCTGCAATTTGTCTTTTCAGATCTAAAAAGACACAAACTGATTTTATTCTACCTTGTGCAGAAGATGTTCGTCGCTGGTGGCTGTAGGAACTTTATTGCTTTACAGCAGCAGGCATTCCAGGGACATTATTTCTAGGACACGTGAAACAGAGCAAAGTCCACTTGGAAGACTCCATGTGTCTTCTTCGATTCTGTTAATGTTTTCAACTAACCAACCATTTTCCACCCGTAAAGTCGATCAGAGTGTCTATGAAACGATGGCAACTAATTGAACATAGGGGAAACATGAATCACGTTTAACGTCACTGTGCGCTGCCAATCTAGTTAGACCTGACAGACAAGATTTGAAACATGGATTTCTTCGCTTATTTTTCACAAATATAATAGTTGGGTAACTAACTTTGCCTGCGTTGATTTCTATCTTTCTTGATGTAGACTATGTGTAAACTACACAGGTATTAGGCTAAACATACACTAGTACGCTCTAGCGCGCTACGTAAGCATTGGTCACGGTTACTTCCATATTGGTACAAACTCAATCATGTAAATGGTGGAGAAGCTCCTAATCAAAGCCTTTTCTATTGTAAGTAGTGTCCGCTAATACATTGTCTTTTCTCACAATTTAGTGCGAAAGATCTTCCATAGCAGCGAAACGAAAAGCAAAACTTAACCTACCACACAAAAAACGAAAGCGTCTGTCCGGCGTCGAACGACGACATATTAGGGGGTAGAAGGACGCTATTCCGGAAGGCGCTGCTCACGTGTTTTTTTTTACCGACTATGGTTCGTCTTCGCATAGCCAACTCAAAACTCCAATTGGTCTATCAAGACGTCAGTCATAGCAGACAATCGTTTCACTTTCTATTTCCCTTTATGCTGTGTGATAAACATTTTCTGGTGATACCCCAGAACCTATCCTCATTCCTCCTCCTATCCACATATGGATCTTTACCGTAGTCTACACGCTTCTTTTCCTGTCTTTGGGTTTAATGACTGGCGTGATCGCCTAAAACATGTCTTCTAAAATTGTGATTTTAACTGCTTAATATTACATTTTTAATTTTTTTTTACTTTCAGCACTGAACCGAGGTAATTCTCTGAGGGGGAAAGATGTTCTAAGACATTTAGCTTTATGTTCCTGTGGATGCTGGAAGCAAATAGAGGGAGGGATGTTTAAAGCACTAACAGTTTGCCACTATTTAGGGAATGCGATCCTTTTTATCAATTTTTTTTTTCATCAGATTTGGATGGCAGTCACAGTTCTGAGTGAATCACCACAAAATTCAGTAAAACATTTTTAGCATATATGCCAATTTTATCAATATCAAACACCAATGCACCAGCAGTGTTATAGTATATGGATGTTTGAGCATAGCCTGGATGTATATGATGAAAACGAATTTATATATATATATATAGGTCTATTAGAAATCAGTCAAAGGGTACATTGGAAAACCAAGATTTGTGGCATATGTGGGGGAACAAAGGGATCCTGAAGACATTTGTGTCAGTAGGGAAATTGGTCAAGGGGCCAAGGGGAGGCAATCTGGTCTACACTTCTGGAGGCTAATCAACAGCTTGGAGCCAGGACTTCAACAAGTGTAGCAGACTGATAACTGTGCCAAGCTGACATAAACACAAGTAACTCAAGGTACAGTAATATCATTTCCAAAATTGGAATAAATCAGCATCAGACTGCATAGGTGTGACCATGGTAATCATACAGATAGAGAAGGAGACCTTTGGTGAATCAGGCATCAGAGGGTTCCAGAGGATCCCAAGTTCCAGCTAGACAAAGCAATAGGGGGACATGATACAAAGACTGAGCTACCCAATAGGCAAATACCAAAAGTAATATCTTTGGCAATATCTTAAACCATGCGTTGGGACAACAGCATCAAACAAAAAAAAACTGAATTAATTAGGAAGGCAGGATCTGCTGAGGGCCTACCCAAGCCCTGCAGTTGGTTGATTAGATGTTATAGCATAATGAACAGCATTTCTGCAGAATGTTTTTTTTAGTTGGGACTGTCAACAAGGGCAGCAAAGGCATTAATGCTTTGAACTCCATGACTCCCCTCTGTTCTAGGAAAGCAACACTGCTCAGTGAACTCAAAACATTTGTGGAAACTGATTAACACTAACATTTCATTTTTTTGGACGTTTTAAACTTTTAGACATTTAAAGTTTTTGGAAATTATAAGTACTTAAATACTCAATAAATTGGTGTTAATGATGGTTAGATTTGAGTGAAGGAAAACTGAAAAGGTTACAATCAAAGATTTTGAATTGGTGTGCAAGCTATTTATTTTGGGGAAAATATGCTTTAATTTTTAAATTTAAAAACTGAAATGTTAGCGGTAATAAGTTTCCATTATGTTCATCAAACGTGTTGGGGTTTTGTATCATTTTATCAATTTGTAGCATTAACTATCCATAACACTTGTTGCTACCTTTGTAGCCTACTTCAACCTAGGTATGAATTATAAAACACTTGATGAGTCCTTTTTGGTATCACCAGAGAGGTTAACAAATCTTTGCAGCACCATCATGTGTCTACTCTCTCTCTCTTTCTTCTTCCCTTGTTTTCTAAAAAAAAGTTTTTGTCCTTCCCTTCACCATTTCCCACCATTGTGCATGTGAATCGGAAAAGTCTTAGAGGGTCTGTCAGAGGCCTTACTGCTCCCTGTATTCCCTAACTATCTCATCTTGCAACAAGGAGCAGTTCTGCCTCCACAGCCCTCCCCCTATCGTCACAACTGGAGTAAAAGGGTGCAGGAGAGCATGCAGTAATCAGAAATATGGAGTGGGATCAATGTAGCATCGGTTGGCGTGTAGTCACATGTAAAAACATAGTCAATTCTGACGGGGATGCTAGGTCTTGGGAAAGGATCATCGGCAACTTCTCCATGCTTGGCCTCCACCACCTCCGCCGCACCTTCTCCCTCTCCAGCACCATTGGCAGCCTGCGGAAGGCGCCCCTGGGCCAGGGCCTGCAGCCTGCCTTTGTGTAGCCGAAGTCGTGCGCCATCTTTCCCAACTCCAACAGCCTTGACACCCGCAACAACCCCGGCATACGTAGCCCTACAATGCAGGGCAGCGAGCTTAGATTGGGGGGAACAGGTGGTGGTGGAGGAAAAGGTTTCGGAGGGGCGTCAGGGTGCTGCGGACGGCCATGAGTGTCCCGGCGGGTTGTAGTTCGAGGACCTCCTTGCCTCCTCCAATGGGGCCTCACCCTTCTTCCCCAGTATTTTGAGCGGAAAGGTATCAGGCGGTGGGTCGCACATTTCACTACATGTCTTACATTAGTATTTCAATGTATGTGACAAATAAACTTCTTGATTCTTTCTTCACTTGTAGATGAAATTTCAAAGGCAAAGGCAAAGCGCAGTATCTGCAAAAACACCAAACTGAGAAAAACAGCTCAAATTATATATAACTGTCAAATGTGTGATTTATTAGATTAGAGTGAAGTAAATCTTATGCATATTGTATTTTCACATTCATGCAAAATTTGTTAGTTTTATAGGCCAAAATACTTTTGCCTTTGCTTTAGTCAGTGGGCACTACTGCACTTACTGCAGCTTTGCCTTGGTTTCGCCATGAAGAATGTCACAACTGCACCACCATAGCCTACTGTGAAACCAAGTGGAGTAACTGCCCTTTGCCTTTGTTTCACAGAACATACATACACAGAAAAATTAAGAAAATTTAGCAGGAGCCTTGCAAAACACCGCCCTTTGCCGTTGTATGACAGCGACATAGTCTGGTTTAATCAGACACGTACTACATGAATAGGATCTGGTCTGGTCACTAAAAGTATTATTGAGATTGAGTTTCGGAAAAATGTTTTGTTCACAAACATCCTTTAAATACACTGTGTTCACACAAGCACTGTTTCCAATGCTCGAGTTCATGTACAGGGACTCTGATAACACTACTACCTAAGTGCCTATGTGTGTATGTAGAACCTTCTTAGTGTTTTAAAAACATTTGGATGTGTCAAGCCAAGTGCCTGAGGCATGCTCATTGAAAGCCATATGGCCTAAATAAACACAGCTAGCAACGTAATTTTGCTTTCAGAAGTTTGAGTGCACTTTAATGCACTTTAAGTACAAATGAAGAGGTCACAATTGATTTATTTAATTTATTATTTAATTTATTATTATGCATTTAGCAGAGCCAAAGTGAAAAAAATTAAGTTTTATATTAAACTTTTATAAAGGTAAAATTCTAAACAGATATTTAAAGGTACACTATACAAGAATTTTAAGTTCATAGTCATGTTGATAGTTAAATGACTAATTGCAGCAAATTTGTTACCGTTTTGTGGCTTCTGCTAATAAACAAATGGTTTGCGATGCAACTTGAACTTGAAACAAACATTCTTAGGACACTGTAGATCAACCACTTCTACTTTAACTTTCAATGAACTTCCATTGTAATAACTGAATGATCTCTATTCACAGACTGGGAAGGCTTATTCAAAGTTGATGGAACATCCTACTGCATTCACGGTTAACCACAAATGTTAGCGCTGGCAAAGAGAGCAAATTGCTGTGATTTTGTTTGATACTGAACCGCAAATGTAACTATTTTGTGCAGGCTACTGTTACAGAGTCAAGTGAGGTGGAAAGTTTAATTAAATTACTCAGATAGACCTACAAATTTGCCACAAAGCTTTGTAATTTTAATTAAGTAGTACTGACTGTTATTTTACTCTCTACTACAAGGCCTAGGTTTATCCCTTGATTCCAAGTTGTTTTTGTTTTTTTTTTCCATTTGTTTTTCATCCATCCACTTTGACCACATTTTCTTCAGTTGTCCTTTTATGTGCCTAATTGCTCATAAGAAATGATGAAAAGTTACAAGCGTTCAGTGCATAGGCTAAGTAAAGTGAGATGAATACATAATTACTTAAATCAATAAGGCATCATTATAGGTTATAGGTAAAGTGGTATAGTTCCCTAGTATCAAGAGGTCGAAGCTTTATGTTTTTGGACTATTGGGTAAGGAACACTATGATGACCATGACAGTAATACTTAGACATAGCTACAAATGTCTTGCTACAAATGCTTACTAATGGTCTCTGTGTCCTTAGTCTCACACTCCATCTGGTCTTCTTTAATTCAGATCCCTTGAAAACACATGGGATAATCAAAGATGAAAAATTATCTAATTATATAAAACAAGGCCTGCTGCTGACATATTTGTCTCCATCTCTAAGTTCTACAGTTGGATAAACTGCAGATAATATGGTAATATTTTATTTTAAGGATATGTTTGCATTAACAAATAACACATTAACATATACTTGTAATTTTAGGCCTGTTGTTGGGAGTAAAGGGCCATTCACATCCAAAACAATAACTATAACGACAATATAAATATTGCTTTAAATAATATGGATGACAACATCCACAACGCAAACTACGACAAGACGTGCAACAATCTGTGGGATCACTTTCAGAGCAATTTTTAGAACGATAAAAGGTTGACAGCCAATCAGAAACCATGGAATTTTAGACAGCAATATTGTCATATTGTCAGTTATCGTTCAAGGTGTGAATAGCCCTTTAGGATGATTATAACAGCCTGGCACTGACACAGGCCCCAGAAAACATTTTAATGTTATAATCAATGTTTGTGGGCGCTCCTGTATAGCCTACACAATCTTACGATACCTGGACCAAAAAATTCCCACCTTTCTTTACAGGCTGCTCAGGTTTTGTTAACATCCTGTAGACCTTGGATGAACTGTTTTTTCTGATAAAATGGTTGTCCTTAATTTCTTCATTGTAAGGAACAGAATTCATTGCACAGTGGAAGTTTGCCCTCCAAGTCCTTGGATCGGGCTTATCAACTCTTGGATGGTATTTTTCTGCAAGAAACACAGAACTTGACCTCATATGTAAAATCTAAATATAGATTTTTAAATTGGAAGGGGATAATTAATAATGGAATTTTTAGGTTAATCTACCAGCTTCGTATTAACTTTGATGTTTAACCCTTTGTCCCTAGGCTATTTTTGGGGAATTTCACCACCTTTACGTTTAAACTCTTAACTCATTGTAAGGCCCATCAACACATGCTGTATCTTGTTTTGTTTTGTTTTTTCAGGACAGTCTAAGCTATCCAAATCTGGCAGTGTTTGTTGTGATACTACTTTTATGTGGCTTACATCAGCCTTAAAAATCAAGAACAATCATTTTTTTACATTTTTGCAGATATTTTACCAAAGAAATCCTTGAGTTCTGTTCCTTTACTGTATTATTCGGTATTATTATGTCAGTGTTTTGATTAATGCCGGCTTGTTGGCAGTAAAGTTGTTAAAATGTTAGTTAAATGCGCACTTTACTTCCAATGAAACTGAATACAACATCTCTAAGCTTAATAAATCTAACAGACTCAGATATATTGTCAAGGCATTTTTGTTAAATTTGCTTAAAAAGGCTGCAAGACTTCGCCCTCTTGTCTTATAGGCTATCGCCTATGTCATTGCCAATTACAATGTTGGAAGATGAGCCATCTCTGCTGCAACATTAACCTTAACCTCTGCTGCACAGCGTAGCAGCACAGCTGTCAAAAAGTTGGTTGCATTTTGAGGCTATTAGAGCGCAAAGTAAATCCATAGACAGTAAAAGAAGAGTAAACCATGTTAAGGACCCTTATAATTTGACCCCTGACCCCTGTGTCACAGACCCCAGAGTTGAGTTGAACACCTGGGTGAAGGACACCCATAGGATGGCAGAAGTACACTGGATGCTTGATGGATATATTGTGTATGTGTTTGCACTTTTAGGAGAGGTACATTATAATTATTTAAGCAAATAGAGTAATTACTAACCAGACATCACCAGAAACCCTGGGATGTCCTAGGTTGAAAAGGTTGGCATAAATGTTGCTTCGCTCATAAGACTTAAATTGATGTCCACTACAGAGGACAATATTAATTGCTAGGTCTCAGGAGGATAAGGGAGTCCTAATGGCCGATACCCAAACACAACTCTTGTGCTGTTTTTTTTTGTTTGTGTGTTTGTTACTTTTGGAGGGATGTGAATGTATCCTTCAAATGTCACCAAAAGCTGTAAAACAGCGCTTTATTTGTGCAAATCAACATCCATGAAACATCAAGCAACCACTATCTCCATATACTTCTGAAAAGTGCAATGATCAAATATGTCAAACATGAGTGCAAAACTTTCATTCAGTAAACTGCAATATCACAAACGTGGCTGTACAAAAAAAGGCATGTTAATTTAAAGTGGTAATGTAACTGATCATCTTAGGTGTAATCTGGAAAATTGGCATCATTTGGACTTCTGCATTCACAATTCATCCATTCACTTTTGTGAACTCTATTATTAATGCAATTATCAGGAGGGTGTTAAGTCTGGAGAATCACAACACATTTCTAGATTATGTGTTTGGTCAACTGTTGGCACCACATTTGCATAAACTGACTTGTTAAAAATCTTATCTTAAATTATTCCCTTTCAGTTCCGTTCTCTGGGGAGGTTCTAGAGTGTCACTTTTAGCCTACTTGCATTTCACAGAACTAGACCAGAGACCAGGTCAAGTCAACAAGGTAGACCTAAACATCAATTTTAAGTTCAACAAATAATGCAAATATCAGTCAAACATGTGCATATAACTAATGAACACATGAACTAATTCCGCATTATGAGACATGATTCTGAGACTTCTGATTCTGATTACTGGTGGAGGCATTAGATCACAACAGATAATCTTTATGAAACAACTGCCTTGAAAGATCTGTTGAGGATTTAACTGTGGCATTCAAAACAGGCGTGGTGGTGAACTCCACTGTGCAGGGCTCAGACACACACGGAGCAGCCTCCAATTCGAGCACTGTTATGTTGTTGGGGGCAGATGTGCTGAGGATGTTCGCTGGAACAAACAGTGTCATCTGAGGTCCTCGATCTGGCCAGTACCGACCAAGATTGAAGCCATTCACCCAGACTTGGCCCTGTTTCATGTAACACAGCAAAGCAATTAATAGCACTAATAAAAGGAGCAGTGTTACATTATTGCATTGGTTAGATAATAATGTCAAATCTCCAAACCATGTATAACAATGAGGAACCTCACCTTTTTCCAGCCAGGAAACTTGATGTAGGAGTCCTGAGGCAGATCTGGAATCCCATCTGGGATAGCAAAGCTACCAACAAAAAAGGCTGGAGACAAGGGGCTCTCCTCTTCTGTCTCTGCCTCCCACAGGAGGCCTTCACTGATGGCCTCATCAATTCTGAGACTGAACATTTGCCAGTCACGGAGCTCGTGTGGGCCCAACGTGAGATTGGAGACCAGACCCTGAGTACAAAGCAAAATACAGAAAGGCAAATAAAAAATTATTTATTATTATTTTTGTTAATTAATTGGTGCAAAAGATCTAGAAATTATTCAAAACACTACTGATGACAGGTCAGTGCAGTGTATAGGTAAAAACATTTTGAGAATGTCAGTGGCACAGAGAATTAAATCCTTATGGTGTTTATGGTCTTTGAAAATGTACCTTGAAGTCATTGATTTCCTTCCCATAGTTTATGCGACCCATGTTTTCAACCAGTACATCCAACTGGTCTCCAGCTTTTCCAGTAATGTTTGTGGTTATGACTTTGTTCCTCTCCAGAATTCCACTAGCAACCTGATGAAGTTACAGGGATCAGTCAAATGGAAATTTGTTCATTACAGTGCATATAAACCATTTCAAAGAAACTCACCCCATTCACTGACACATAGGCGCGATCATGCACTCCATTCAGTGGTGAGGACAGAGAGGTAGGTTTGGAACAATCAATGGGTAAAGTGGTTCTATAGAGAACATACCCAAATTTCTTTGGGCAAAATATAGATTAAACAAACAACATGATATATAGGTGCATACATATCTATGTCATATACATAACAATACATAAGATACATTGAAGAATATTACCTGGTTTAGCTCAATGAATGTGAGAGGATACGTGGCTTTAACAGGGCCAATAAAAGATAATGTGTCAGCTGCTTTGGAGACTGTTGTGAGCTACAGAATGAAAATCAAAACACAATTTTCTATATCTGTGTAATTTCAGCGGTGTTAACCAAGTACAAACAAACCATTTATAAATGTCTTATTTATAAAATGTTTCATTTATAAGTTTATTTATAAAAAGGTGTAATTCTATGGTTTATCATTCCATCTTACTGATACTTACTGCACTCATTTTCACAGTACCATATGCATACTTAGGTGTTGAAGGTGGTGGAGGACCCTCTGGTATTTTCCTGTACTGTCTCAGGTAAAATATCAAATTAGTAAAATTTCATCAACCCCTTAGACAGTCAGAGTTAAACTGTGTTTTCGAATTTCAAGTTGAAATCACTATGTACTCTACTTTAGAACATTGTCAACTGTAACCATCTTTGTCACAAGTGTAATATAATTCTGTACCATTTTAATGACCTCCCGAATGGCAAAATACTTGTCTGTAAGGTCTCCAGCTTCTGTCAAGGGTGCATCATAATCATAACTTGTAGGCTGAGGTGCATATTTTGTATTGGCTCCTAAAATCACAGAAATGAACAACTCTTATCAACTGATCAACTCTTGCATGCAACCTTATCCATGTTGTGCATCTGGTGTGTGTTGTTATTGCTCACCATTCCAGTAACCAAAATTGGTCCCTCCAATAAACATATACCTATAAAATTATCAATATGTTTAACATGGACCTCTGCATTCAGTTTTAACACAGAGTGTTTTGCAAATTTAGATGTATTGCTAAGAGACCAGAGATACGAAACACACATAGGATCACAGGTGAGGAGATTTTGACAGATCCTTACATGTTCACATTGGCCCCCATGCCTAACATCTCATTTAGAGTCTTGACAATGGCTGCCGTGGAAACTACAGAATGATGTTCTCCCCAGTGATCCAACCAGCCCGTGTAGAACTCAGAGTTCACCTGTGTCCACCACAAAAAAAACTCTTTTATTGCTTTTATTTTGCCACTTAAATTTTGTCTTACATTAAAAAGTGATTCTGATGACAAGACCTATTTCTAAATCTAAATAAAGCCATTCGTGGTGCATTTCTTGCAACATTCTAGTTTAAAGGTAACCATTATGAGGCCGTGGCAGGAGTAATGTATATCTAGTTTCCTCTACCAGGGTCAAGTGGATCATAACTGTTCCTGAATCATAACTGACCTTATATTGCATGTTTTTGCATATGTTTACTCTCTTCATAGGTTTACAACTGCTTCGTTGGTGCTGATCTCAACAAGACAGACAAGCTGACAACTTACCAAAGGTCCATGTGGCTCAGCATGTCTCTGAGCAGAGAAAGCATCAGTAACATTGGAGCCTGTTGAGAGTAAAGTTAATGATATGCCCACAGGAGTAATCATCTTTGATAGACTGCAGAGTAGTAGGAACAGTTAGGGAAAAGTCTATGTGTAGAAAGTCAAATAAACCTGTTCACAGTGGTTCCACTCAACAGCAGTAACACAATGATTCCACACTGTTCCACGTGACATTTGATGCAATAATCTTAAATTGTATCTGGTTTTATGTGAATGCTATGTGACAGTCATGAGGTCTCACCTGGCCCAAAGTCAACAGTGGCATAGAGGCCTTGCAGAGAGCCACATTTCAAATAGGACACACCTGCTCCATCAGTGGTGAAAAGCACCACCTCCGTCCCCAGGTGGGAACGGAACAGTGAAGTCAGGTGACGGAGGTAATTGTAGTCACAGGCAAAATAGCTCCCATACTCGTTCTCAACCTGAGAGTGAGAAACCAAGGGGTAAGTTAGAGAGAGAGAGAGAGACTAGAGGTACTTTGAAATTATTTAGGTAGAGGCACGTTTCATGCTGCGTAGTATAAGAAAGCTTTCTAGTTTATGAAAGTATTTGCAGCCAACTCAAAACAAGCATTCTGCAACCATTCTGACATAAAAATGCAAATTTGCCTCTCTTTTACAAATTGGGTCCTCTGCATTAGAGACATCAGCTGATTGTTTTTTAAATTTTAAACAGTAGGTGGTCATTACCTTTACGATTTCAAGTACGTTTCTGTTATTTTGTGGATAATATCAATTTGTACAACAAGGACATGGATTATGTTGCACAAAAGTCAATGAAGTTTACTCACTTGAACAGTTATGACTGGTCCACCATTCTGATACAAGAAGGGTTTTATTAATGGAAGAAGTTTTCCCATCCACTTGTCAACAGCAGCAATATAGTCTATTACAAAACATTTTGATTAATTTTGGTGGGTATAACTGGCTATAGGAAACTTGAAGGTACTTCCAGAACCACTCACCTGAATCAGAAGAACGGAGGACTATGTCCTTATTTTTGAGTAACCACGCTGGAAGACCACCCTACCAGGAGCACAAAAAACACTGCTATGGCTTTTTCATTCAGAACATTTTTGTCATTTAATTAAATTCTGTACTATGTGTTTTGTGGTGCCTTGCTACCATGGTGAGCATGAGCATGTTGAGATTAGTGTATACCCATAAAAGTCTCAATCAAAATTTCAACACTTCCCTTACCATATCCCATTCACCACAGATATAGGGACCAGGGCGAAGGACAACTAGCAACCCAAGATCCTGGGCCAACTGAAGAAAGTGTGTGACATCATGGTCTCCAGTAAAATTATAAACTCCAGGATTCACCTCATGAAAGTTCCATGGTATATACCTGAGGATGGGCAAAAGAATAAACTTTGTTAGTCCAAGATAAATGCGTTTTTTGTTTTGTCTTTTGTTCTGTATGTTTCATCAGTTTGGTGCAATAATGCAAAACATGTTATCAATATTTTCTGAGGTCACACAACCTAAGCAACACCAAGCATTGCGATACAGCCTTATACAAACATACAGGCTGTATGAAAAAGCTATACAGCCAATATATACAATCATTAGTTATGAGGCTAATGGGATTTGAAGGCATGAACTATAGGAAAAACCTCCTAATATCTCTGAGTGGTGTGCAGTGAATGAAGGACTCTGCTTCTCAAGACTGGTTAAAGCTGATGACTGTGATACTAACGTTTGGATAGCATTCAGTCCTGCCATGTACATCTTGAGTAGCCTGTCTTTCCAGTAAACTCTGGGAATCCGGCTGTAGTGGATGCTCCCGGATATGTAGCGGAAAACCTCCCCATCTTTACGAAAGCAGTCATGTTTATAGTCAATGCTAAAAGTGTGAGGTGAGGCTGCCTTGGGAGAAATTTTAGCAAATGGTCACAAAACATGAAAGTTAACAAGATGCTTTCTGTAACTGAACCATGAGACAGACAAATACAAAGTACAGGCTGCATATGCATTTCAAAACATTTCATGTGATATCAACGTGATAGGCCCTACTGTACAGTCACTGCCTCGCATCATAACATTTAGTTCCCTTTTCTGTATAACCAAAGCTATTAATAAGACATTCGTTTTAAAAGGAGGCCAGCAGTGTCTCAATTGTGTAATCTCAATAAAAAAAAACTTTTTCTTCACTGTTCGACTTCTTGGGGGAAGTGTAGAAATAGGATACAGAGATATAGTTTAGGTCTTACAGCAAACTTTACCATCATTCAAGGCAAAACCTGGGAAAACTGAGGAATAGGAATAATCTATGTCATTGTAGTGGCTTTATCAAAAACTCAAATACCAAACAATCTTAAAAAACACATAAAATGCACAAATCATTCTTGCTTAAGGTTTAGGTTAGCCTACACCAAAATCGCAAAGTTGAGATAACATGATAACATGAATGATAACATTAATTATAATGTACTGTGTTTACATAATGTGTAATCACTTACTGTTATCTGAAAAACTGAAACAAGGCAAAAGAGCAAAACACCTCTTCTCCCAAATGCCATGTTGATATGTGAACGGAGACGGAGGAGTCTATTTAGTTAAGGCGGTGCGGAAGTAAAATGTCATGTGACTGAATATGTGTTTTAGTAGTGGCAAACGGAGAGCAGTAGGTGGCACTCTCCAATAAAACAACACTTTCTTGCCAGGGGGAAACTCTTGAATCAAGTAGCGTCACTAACAGAGTGACATGCACGTGTTTATGGCTAGAGCTAAACGGAGTGTGATAAGCAGCATGCGCTTTTGTTGATAGACAGGTGTTGGAGAAATATCCTAATCGCTGTTGGTAGTTTGTGACAGTAGTTCAAGATGTCGGCCACTGAGGCACAAGACGAGATAAATTCAAATGACCGACTACAATCTGATGAAGCAGCGGGTCTCGAGTTTCCCCCTGTTGTAACACGGACACGCAGTGGTCGTCGAGTACGAACGCCATCTGCTCTTTTGGATCCTGAAGTGATCACTCTAACAAAAACTCCCACGCGTCGGACAAGAAAATCGGTAATTCAAGAGACACACGTCATATCTGAAACATTAAACAAAGCTGAACGTCAAGCTTCACAACCCTGTACCGAAGATGGAAGATCAGAGTCGATGCCGATCAGCAACACATCTGAAGTGGAGGCCACTGATCAAGTGACATATGCAAAGACCAATAAATCTATTACACCTATTCCGCAACACGTATCGTCTACGGATGTCCCCATCAGTCTAGATAATTCCGTCGCTGTGAAGTCAGATAACACGCAGAAGGAAAACCAAGGTGTCGTGACTTTAGATACATGCACTCCAAATGGAGGCTCTAAGAAGAGGACCCATTCAGAATCAAGTGTGAAACACGCGCCGATGATACCTTTGGGGAAACCAAAATCAGGGCGTGTGTGGAAAGACCGTAACAAGCAAAGGTAAGGTTACATACCTTACGTTACCTTACTTATCCCCTTTCTCATAACGTATAATTACTCAGCAATGTATCACACAGCGACAACCTCAGCATTCAACGTAGTCACTTTTTTTGGTGACAAGCAGTTCGTGTTCATTTGGGTTCATTAAGGAAAATTGTTATTTGACACAACAATTCAAAAAATTAAGTATATCAAGTTTGCCAGTGAGTTTTCCCATGCTTGTCAATAACCAGTCATTGAAGAGCACCTTGGATTCTGTGATTTGATTGATTGCTGTTGCTGTTGTCAGATCAGATTGCAGCTGAATGCTGTCTGTACTACACACAATTTGATAGACTGCTGAGTACTGGTCATGTGGCAACAGTTTAAGAGTTTTCAGATGTTGCCCCACAGTACAGTTTGACAACGCTTTACTTAACTCATGTAAAGGGAATGAAGAACCACTCCTCCTCTTGTTTCTCACTGTGTTTGTTTGTACACTGGGTAAAGCCACTGCCGACAGCGTCCATGTGTCTCTTTTGTAAAGGCTGCTCTTGTGCAGGCTGACGTTCCCTACATCCTTCTGTCTGATTTCACTGTCTTCTGCTCTTTTAATGTCAAGACGTATGGGCAGCGACTCTGTTGCCTGGGTCTATGTCTCTATGTCTATTCCAGCTGTTTATTCCTTGAATCCGTTCTATGCTGCTCTGGGTCTTTATCTACCCCTTATTTTCTCTCTCTTCAAACTATTTGTTTCTCATGCTCTTTATTAAGGACTTTGAGCTGCAGTCTCAGCATGGAGGAAGCTAAACAAATACTACTATTATTATTATTGTTATTATATAATCAAAGTGAATGAAGAAGCTACTCACAAGTCTAAAATTTTTGTTTGACCCCATATGTGTCTGGTCTTTGTATTATTAAGATTTTCAGCTGTATTGAAGGACAAGCCATTACGTACATCTTGGGAGAAAAAGATGGAGGCAAAAAGGGAGAAGGAACTTGTGAAGAAATATCACCAGCAACTGAAAGATGAGAAGGCTAGAGAGAAACAGGTAAGGGTTTCAGTTGTTGTTTCTTTTCAAGACCATGTAAACAGGGGCCTGAACTACAAGGCAAGGTTACTAGTTAACCAGGAATTTACTCCCAAGAAACTTTGGGAGTAGCCACTGTTATCTAAGATTGCTCCAAGCATCTGTTGTTTCTGATGTGACATGATGTTTTTAGATTAGCAGTTACACCTTGTCACTGGGCTTAGCGAGTTACCTTGCATTGTAGAATGCCCCCCTGGTTTGACCACTCTTCCATGTCAATATTTATTTCTTTGTTGTTTTGTCATGTGCAGGAGAAGAGGCAAAGGAGAGAAGAGAACCTGAAGAGAAGGGCTGAAAATGAAAGGAAAGCTGAGATAGTTCAAGTGGTAAGAATCATGTTATCATCTGTACATAAACATCTACATTAAATAGTGATTTAAATATAAACTCATCTTTCTTTGTATTTGGCAGAAATCGGGGGTTATTAATGGTGTTACAATATTTGCCTCACAAAAAAAAAACAAAATTTTAAAAATGCATACTGAGCATCAAAACAGCCGTTTTAGAGGGATTATTTGCCGTTCACATGCAGAAAAGCAATATTTTGGACAAGAAAGACTCGAAGTATTTTGTAATGGTTGGGCTGGATGTAATGCTTTTTGTGCCTCTGATGCTGCTTCTGAGGAGTGTCTTAAAGACTATAGGCTAACTGAAGTAACTTAAGGAGATGGGGAAAACAGTTGCCTTGGTGGTGGCTATGGTTGACCTTACACATATACACAACATTTAAACAAGATGGTGGTAGTGGTGCAGCACCCCCATCCCAGCCCCAAATATGCTTGCCATAATGACTATATCACACTTCACTCACCAAAAGAGGTTTGTCGAACACCCCCACCACTTCTAATTGCAGGTTGTTTATTTATTACAGATCCGTAACACAGCAAAGATTAAGAGAATGAAGAAAAAGCAACTGAGGAAGATTGAGAAACGGGACACCTTACCTATGATACAGAAGTCACCACCCAGTAACGGCAAGCAGGCTGGGAAGCCACCAAAGGCAGACTGAAAGGACTGAGTAATGCCTTGTTAGCTTGAAGCAGTCATAGACTGTCAATAACTGTGGTCAGAGCAACATATTCTGTATGTTTTGTAATCCATTGTTTTTGCAGTTTTTATCCTGTGACATATGAGACACAGTGGCAGTTTCTACCTGTCAGAGTCTGTTTTGGTGCACAACTCAGGCTGATATGGATTTGTCTATTAAACATGAAAATGCTGAATATTGCTGCCTACTAGATTATATGAGAGTATCTCTGACGATGCCTTTCATGATGGTGGTGTTTATGAAGCCTCTGTGGACAATAGAACCTGATGACTACTAGCGGGGGTGCTTGCGGTAAAAGTAAGTAAAAATTAGGAGTAAAAATTAAGCGCACAGCAAGTCAGTAGTGAAGACAAAGTTGGCTCTAACATTTGTTCTATTTAAATACATAAGTAGCTTACTGCCATTCGGTTAATATATTCTACATTTTAGAGAAGAGTTGGGAAATTATGGTAGACCAAGAAATCTTGAATGAGAATGACCCCAGTAGCCAAACACACATAATGTAAATGGCCAGCCATTCACTGCAGGTGCTATTCACATACTCTGTGTGCCTTTCACAGGGAGGAGGGCATACGTGAAAGGAGTGTCTCCATAATGTCTAGTACATGTGGAGAATGCATACCTCCTGTAAGAACAGTCATACCATGTTTACAGTTTGGCTGAAATAATGGTGACATTCTGAAATCTTATAAACAATTTTTAAAAGCAATAATACCATGCAACAAATTGCCATTTCTGGGACTATGCTTTTATTAGGCAAATAGTCTTGGCCTTCATTTTCGTTTGAATGGCATTTGGTCTTGTGAGGGGTAAATGAATGAGTTCCCACATCCAGTATGCACTATATGCAGCTCTGTGTTAAGGGTATATAACACTAAAATGAAAGAAGTAGGCTCCACTCATTCAATTATTGGCCAAATCAGATTAAAATGTAACCACCTCACTGGATTGGATTACATTAAATTTTAAATAAATGTGTTTCCGTATCCAGATTCACTACATGCAGCTCTGTGTTAAGGCTATGGGACACTAAAAATGAAAGTAGTCCTACAGCCTTGCCGACAACAGACATCGAGGCAGACACACGTTGGCAAGCCTCAAGCAGTGCTGGTAAGGCCATGGGTTGTATTTTCAAGGTACACACTAAACCTATGATCAGCCTTTTACTTTCTGAATGACACTAAACTGCCTCTGAGCTATCAAAGCAAAGGTCAGTAACTTGAGGTACTTTCCGACAGGGCAGGGAATTCCTGGATTTGGACTATGAAAGAAAGCACATTGGCTGTCATTGATTGAAGTATACAAAAAAGTTCAGCAGGCAAATTTATAAAGCAATCCTGTCTTTTCTCCTAGTTTTCCTGCCCATATAGCCATTGCCTAAACCTTGATTTCTTGGTTCTTAGACTATGGGCTGGGCAAGTGGAGAATACCGATATGGGGTGTGGTAAACAGAAGGAATTGTGTCTATGCATATCTTTAGTAGTGCTTTTCTTCATTGATGATAAAGCCACTCTAAACAAAGCCACACACCAGCAATATCATTAATAGGCCTACATAACTTAAACAGACACATTTACACGCTCCACTAAGTTAATTATTGGCTGAATCAGATTAAAATGTAACCACCTCACCTGATTGGATTTGACCCAATTGGACTAAATTGATGGATGGTCTACATCTTTGGAAAATTCAATCACTATACTCTTATAAACATACAGTATAATGAGGCTTGCTATCCATTTTTTGTTGAGGGCATTTAGGGGTAAACACAAGTGCAAGTTCACACCTCCTGAATGTTCATGGTACTGCGGTTTTGGAAATTCCTCACATTTCTCAGTCTGAGCTGCATAATTTCCTTCAAGAGGGAAGTGGGAGAAAAATGTGATGTGGATTCAGTGGCAAAAATGTTTTAATGTTGTTTTTATTTGCTGGGGCAATGGTAGATGGGTTTAGCTTAAAAATTCTCCACCTGCATGTCCAATAGTACCTGAATCCATATAGAGCCTTTTGTATCTCTTTTTGGGGGGATTCAACCTTACATTGACCTGTCTAAAAGCGGAGAATGATGTGGGGTAGTGACAATTGGTATGACATCAATCATTCCTTTTTCTATGTGCTGCACAAATGGCATCTGAGGTAGAGCAGTATTTATGTACATAAATTTATTAATGTGTTCACACAGTCATTCTCTTTTGCATCATTTGTTTCCAACTACCACCACCACGATAACTGCTGGCCTGCCTCAAAACGCATCACTGGAGGCAGTGCTTTAAGTGTTTAAAGGAGGAAGCACAGTATGGAGTACCGGCACTTCTCAATTTTAGCCTCTAGTGTACCGGGACTTTTTATCACTTAATTATCTGCTGTTACCCACCGCCTAATTTACCTGGCAATAGTCGAATAAGTGGAGTAGCAGCACTTTTTTCCACTTAAAGCACTGACTGGAGGTCATAAGAAACCCTTCATGCTCCTCTGGCCACCTCCCAGTCGTTGTGATAAGTGGTTCCGATGGCAAGGTGGTTCCAATGGTTGGGAGCACAGATACCATTGTTAAACTGAAGAGTTGGACCACAATAGTAAGCTTGTAAATAAGCAACAGAGGGAACAATCAGCGTAAATATTAAAATTTGACAATTGGGAGTATAATACATAGTCAATTACTCTAAGCTATTGATGATCCTGAAATCTATTCTGACTGTCCAAAATACTTTCCAACTGCTATTTTCAAACTTATTGAGTCAACTATACAACTAGGTACAGAGATACATAGAACAAGAATACAAAACAACAAAAGACAACTGTCTATGAGAGGTATCCATAGATGGTGGGGAGCAAGGTGGACCCAGAATGAGCTGGACTGAAGCAGCATTTTCACACCAGTTGTAGTTTCTGAGCAATAAGTAGATGCTGTAAACCAATTACATAATGTCATTTTGTATGGTTGTTAAAATACAGTACATCCAAGTGATCTTAGTTGTATTTAATGGATGTTACAATGAATGTAATAATTAATTACCGTATTTGTAATATGCCCTTGCATATTTTCTCTGTCTCACAGATACAGTCTTCTTGATTGTGCTTTGATGGAGTTGACTTTTTTACATCTGGCCTGAGCACAGCCCCAGGGCTGCCTACTCTCAGGGAAGCCACCTGCTAGTATGGCCACTGGCCACCAGATGGCAACCACTGACTGGGAAATAAAAGCAAAGCAAGAGTGGTTCCTCATATGAAAAAAATGCTCTCTTACTATTATTTGCAAAGTTGGGTTTTCTGGCCTGTTTGAAACCTTCTTCAGAAAAAATACAATGAAAAGGAATCTTAAGGTCTAAGAAACATATGCAGTCTTCAGTGCAGGCCTGTAGATCTGCCATAGGCCTGCTCACCATAATTAATGTGGAATAATTGAATTGAATTGAATGAATATACAGATTGCTATCAATATGACCAATAGTTATAGCCCTTATGGCAGGCTTTTTCTGTAACACAGTGATGACAGAGCAGTGCTGTTGAAGCAGACTGCTGCTGCACACTGGTTGTTTCAATCAGCTTTGGTATCAACAATGACTTGCACATTTAGGCCCCGGCTAGATAGATTTACAGTGCATGTTGAATGTGAATTTTCACATTAACACTGAAAATAAATGTGTTACAATGCATTTAAAATACATTACAGAACTATGGATAGTTCATGGCATTGAGGAAGTTGGGACATGTCACAGTGCATGTTAAATGACATCCACAGAGTATGTACTTTTTGAAAATATTTAGTTTAGTCAACTGGTCTACTTACAGGTATGGCCTGTACTCTTAATGTCGGTTCGAGGTGCCTTTAAATGGCAGTTGCATTGCTCATTGCCAAACCCTACATCTTCCTTAATGTGGGTCAGGTTCCCAGGCATAAACATAATAACACATTGCAAGTAAATAAGTACATACATAAATACATGCATACTGATCCCAGGCCTAGGCTAAAAATAAACATATGCCACCCTTGTATGGTCACATTGCAGTCGGTACATTTGTTATTCAACTTGACTATTCAACTTTTCTGGCAAGACAAGCCCGGAAATGTATTGCTTTTGGTTCTGCGTGTTGCTTTCAAATTGTAGAACATGGCGTTCTTACCATGACAATCAGAACATGAGAACAAAATTTGGCTTTTTTCTAGATGCAGAATTTTTTTTTTGAAATAATCTATTTTGATAAATAAGACATCAATGGTGGAATGGGCTGTACATCCCATGTATCTAATTTGCACATGGTACTACCCCAGTGTGCAAATTTTCATGGAAAAATGTCATCACATTAAGAGATAAGATTAGTATGTAAAGTGGTCCTCATTAGTTTTCCTTGGCCATGTCAATTCAAGTTTGAAGAACAATATTTCAAAAACCAAACAAGATATCAATTTAAAAATTTCACTTGATTCTAATAAGAAATTGAGGAATGTTTGGACAAAATATCAGGAAAAAATGAGGACCGTGACCAGGTTGTGTCGAAATCAAGATTTTGGTGTTGAATTCATTTGGAATTGCCCGTACGTTTCCTTCCTCATAGGTAGATACTTTCTGTGAACTTTAAAAATATTGTGCATGCCAGAGCCCTCTGTTCACTGATGGCCAGACAAAAAAAATGTTGAAGGAAACCTAAGCTTATGGAGAGATCCCTGACACAGTGCTGTACCGAAATGTGATATTAAGTGTAGACTCTAGGCGGTGCGAGCATGGCTACTTAAAGGTGCCCTGCCATACATCTACACGGTATTCTAAAAAAAATTTTTTTGAGGTCTCAAAGGTATGTAACTTTAGCTGGGCTGAAAACAGTACAAGGACACCTTAACAGGGTCGTCTGCGACCTATTGAAATAGCCCTCAAGTTGAGCACCTCGTTTTTCCTCCTATGATAATGAGCTGTACTCTTGTCTGCATTGCATGGTGAATATATTTTAAAATAAAAAAGTAACTGCAGCCGTTTGTCTTTTGGCTCCTGTTCTTTAGGCATAAAACTAAAAACAAGACCATTGCTGTTCTGCCTGTTATCTTCATTTCATGTCTATTTGGTGATCTGGCATAGTTGGGATTCTGTGGGGCAGGCACTAATCAAACACAGGAGAGCATGGACTGGGCGGCAATTCAGTGCTATCAACCATTGGCTTAGAGATAGGCAGGATAACGTAACACAGACAAACCTTTCGTATTGGTCTGATTTCTCAGTTTATTTCTTTTCATTGGCTGTTGCATACAGTGAAGATAGTTACATAGTTTCACATGCACCATATAACACAAACTCATATACACCTATCATATTACACCAAGACAATCAAGCGGCGCTCTTTATAATCCTCGGTGAGAACACCGTAAAGAACCCTATAATCAGTAACTGGAATATTAGATATTCTGCATTCATGTAAATGCTTCATCCCAAACATTATCAAATCTGAGATAAGCCTCATATTCAGGATACTTAAGTGCATGTAAACATAGTCCATGTGGAGATGCTGAAAGTCGACATCTTCCAAAACATCTGGAACTGTGAACCAATCCCTGAAGACTGGTCAAAGGGTCTAACAGTCAAAATCCCAAAGAAAGGTGACACCAAAAATTGGGACAACCATCAAGAAATCTGCCTTTTGTCCATCCCAAGCAAAGTATTCCGAGCCAGCCGTTGACACCAGACTGAGACAAGAACAAGCAGGCATCAGGAAAGGAAGAGGATGTATAGACCAGATCTTTGCACTAGAGTGGAACACACCCTTAACCCTTATACATCAACTTTGTAGGCTTCAAGAAAGCCTTTGACAGTGTCCAACAGAACACTCTATGGAGGATACTTCCCTACTGTGGAATCCCACCCAAGATAATTACAATGATAAAAATGTTCTATGAATAGTTTGAGTGGAGTGTCTTTATGGGCAACACTCTTACTGAATGGTTCCCAGTACCAGAGTCAGAGATGCATCATCTCTCCCATCCTCTTCCTACTTACTATAGACTGGATCCAGACAAGTCAAGTCAAGTAGGTTTTATTGGCATTTAGGTTTTATTGTCATATATATAGTGAGACAAAACAGCATTTCACCATGAATTCAAGTGGTGCTACATTTAAGATATATAAAAAGACATTTGAGACAGGCTACATTCAGTGCACACTTTGGCTACATTTAGTGCACACACATTATAGACATACATAAAGTGTGACAGACAACAAGACAGGGCATAAGTAGACTTGAAAGAGAGCACTGATTTTTGTAAGTTAGTTTCACCTTGGGGTGGAGGTAGAATATAGCATTTTGCAGTATACAAAAAGTGCAGTGCAAATGCATTTCAGTTTAGTGTGAATAAAAAATCTCATAATTTGTTATTCAACAGTCTTCTGAAATAAATGATTAGTTCATGATTGTGTCACCTCCTCTCTGTACAGGGCCTTTTTGTTTTCTGCTTATCAAACCCACCACAGTTGTGTCATCAGCGAATTTGATGATGTGGTTTGAGCTGTGTGCAACCACACAGTCATGTGTTAGAAGTGTGAACAGTAGGGGACTAAGCAGGCAGCCTAGAGGGGCTCTTGTGTTCAGGTGTTGGAGGTCCTGTTTCCTATCCTGTGACTGCCTGTGGTCTGATGGCCTCAATGTAAATAGTTTAATGGTCTCTGCCTGGAGAAGAAATAGGTTGGCACTGGTTGATTTCAGTTACATGGGATGTGATGTTAAGAATCCAAGGTGCCTGGGGACTATGCATGGCAAGGGTGCCATCTCCCTTGAGTCAAGCTTGTGCCTGACCACATACCTTAAGATTTAAGCGCTGTTTCTCAGCTGTTGACTGAGCATCCAGGTTTTTTAAAATCTGTTTTTGCATGTATGAATGGCTACAGTATTACATACAAAAATACAGATACATTTATTCATTGTTATTCTAATAAATCTGGACACTCTGAAAAATAACATGATACGCTATTGATTATCTGGTTTCTTTGTCTCAATAGCAACTTGCCCTTGCATTTTGTTTATACAACAGAGGCAAATTTAAGTCAATCACCATTAATCAAAACTAATGACACATTTAAAGTTTCCGAATTCTTCTTTATTTCTTTGTGAAGACAGAATGTCACACATTTAGTACAGGCTTCAACAAAGTGGTGTTCCTTGTTTCCTTTACAACCAGTGTGAAAGAGTGTAGTTGCCACAGGTTGTCTATGACGGGTGCCCAACCTTTTTCAGCTTGAAAGCTACTTTTGAAATGACAGGGCTGAAAAGATCAACCAAATGATCTTAATCATTCTGCAAATTCTGCACACTCCCCCTTGCTTAAAATCTACCGCGATTTGGCCTTTTTCTTGTAGGCCACACTCTCATTCAACATGTCTGTCAGCTCTTTTAAAATGCCATATTATGAAGCATCTACAACGTCATCATCCTGCTTGTGTTCTGCAAATTATGTCAAAGAGAAACTCTGTCATCCCCGCACAAAGCTCTCGAAATCTTAACAAGAACTTGAGACTAGGCTACTGTAGGCTACTTTGCCATCTCACATAAGTGCGGAGCAAAATTGCAATCGACCTTCAAATAAACACGAACAGCTGTCTTTGAACCGGTCTTGCACATATTGAACTTCTGCATAGTGACTCAACTCAGACTCAAGTCAGACAGTAGTTTGCAGCAGCTGCAGACTTTCTGTGCCGACCACGTGTAAATTGTGTGTCACAGCCAAAGTGGCAGGAAGTGTGACATGTCTGCATGATTAACTTGTGTTTAAGAAAAATAACTCATTAAATTTTTCACATTAATCACATAAGTTAACACTGTAACATTGACTGCTCTATTTTAGACAGACAGATGGATAGACAACAAATAGATAGACTGTTGGACAGATAGACAGGTAAATAGGGGTGAGCTTCATGAGTCAATAAACATGATAATTTTTTGCAGTTCTAAAAAATTAAGTTGTATTTAGTTTAGTAATAGTAGCTATTTTGTAATAGTAGTAGTTTAGTAATGATTTAAAGACCTGTGTCTTTGACCCAATTCCGTGCTTGGTTTGATAACAAGCTAAATCAGAAAGATGTTTCGAAAACTTCTCAAAAACACTGCAGCCAACTTTACTGTGTTGTGAAATTTCACCATTTCATTGTTTTAGGTGCAGGGTTAAGTAGTATGGGAGTAAGACACTGCCTACAAATGTGTAGAGAAGAGTAGGCTGTACCTATTTAGCCGCGTTCACATTTTCCTTAAAAGTGACAAGGTGATTAGAATCAACTATTTATTTGGTGTGACAAACAGTGCCAATATTATTTCCATTTTATTTTCAAAAGAAATCGAGAGTGGCATGCACACACATACACACACCAGCCCTCCACCTCTAACCTACATGAAAAGTCCCTCTTCATTCTGCTACTTCTTATTGGGCTGACAGTAGTTATTATGAACAGGTCTGTGGTGATCTGTACATTGTGTCTTTTGCCTCCTTATATTCTAGCACCTATGCTTTGTGGTGCCTACAGGTTTCCATTACGCAGTTTAAATGAAAACTTAGCAACATCATCAAACTTTGTCAGGCAAAAAATGGCAAAATTGCTTTTTTCTTATAAGCAAATTTCGTCAGTGAATTCCCGGTCACTGAAACACCAGGTCCCTTGAAACTTCATTGACACGTACGTAGCCCCAGTAGGCCCATAGCATGAAGTAGCTTTTGGTCACAAACCACTATGTTAAAAAAGGAATTCGGACTGTGAACATGTGTGCATAGTATGTATGTGTGTTGACATGTATGCATACATCACTGGGGCAAATCTGTAAGGCTTGTGGTTCAAAATATGTGTTAAGAATATGAATGGACATTCATTTTCTTTTGATGGCACATGCTGCTAAGTGCTGCGGTCATATTATGTACCGCATCTAGTTGTGGATAGAACTTAAAAACAAACTAGGCTGTAATCTCACTGACATGTTGTAAGTACCAAAGGAGAACACATATAGCATCTTAATATACTGCCTTAAAAATAAATTCTTTATAGTGGCATGTGAGGGGGCGAGCGGTCACCCCGGGTACGGGTGAGGCAAAACTGGATAGTTGAGTGGAAGCAGATGCAGACAGGCAGCCAGATGTTCCAAAAAAACTGCTTTTGTTTATTCTAACAATGCAAATAGCAAATAGCAAATAGCAAATAGCCTCGCAACAAGCTTAGCAGCTACCCTCACGCTTCCCAAAGGCAGAATGAGGGCCCTCTTTATAGAGCTGCCGGTACCCCTAGATTGGATGCTACCATTCTTAAAACAGGTAAACCTGAGTTTACCTGTTTTACAACAGTTTACAACTTCGCAAGCCCATCAAAAGACTCTAAACATAAACATAATAACCCACCACCAACCTAATGTCATATCACCACCTCAAAACGAAATAAACATTTACATTACAAAATACCCCACACATTACCCCCCCACCATGCACAATGCCCGCTACCGCAGCTCCGAGTCCAGATGTAAAACCACTGCTCCCACAGCGGGCGCGCTTCCACGAAGGGCAGTGGAGCCGAAGCAGACCGGTAAGTATGGCGTGTTGTGCTTGAGTTTGTGTTTGAGGCTAGGCAGGGTTTTAACGGAGGAATATGGCGTGAATGTGAGACACAGTAGTCGGTACCTCACTACGTGCCCAGGCTGGTGAAAATGCAGTTTATGGCAGGAGGGAGAAGTGTGTAATGAGTGTGTTTGTGATCGGGGGAGAATCGCGCTTTACATGCTGAAGCGCGTTGTCAATGGCGTCGGCCAAACCCCACAAACATTTCCCCACAATCATCCAAACAGTTAATCAAACAGTCCCCCACTCCCAATGCTTTGCCCCCGTTCACAAAATCCATTGTCCACAAACCCCGGGGCAGTTTGTTCATGTGTGTGCGTGTGTGTGAGTGAGTCGCGAGTCTCTCTCTCTCGCTCTCCTACTCGCACAGGCACCCATGGCGCCTGCCACGAGCAAACGCTGCTCAGGTAGAGTTCTCCAGCGTCACAGTGAAAAGAGGGAAGAATCACCTTCTCACATTACCCACCCCTTCTGGAGTCTCGCAAACAGGATGGCGAGACAAAAAGTCGGCGACGGCGTTCTGCTTGCCAGCCCGGTACTGCACAGTGAAGCAGTATGGTTGCAGCACCAGGAACCAGCGTGTGATGCGGGCGTTGCAATCCTTCATGCGCCCCAGCCACTGCAAGGCATGATGGTCAGTCTCTAGGATGAACTCCCGTCCCAGCAGGTAATACTTGAAGGTATCCAGGGCCC
This sequence comes from Tenualosa ilisha, assembly GCA_015244755.2. Classification (NCBI taxonomy): domain Eukaryota; kingdom Metazoa; phylum Chordata; class Actinopteri; order Clupeiformes; family Clupeidae; genus Tenualosa; species Tenualosa ilisha. The sequence goes on along the minus strand of PYXC01001975.1, from coordinate 78,244 downwards.
ACTTCACCGCTAAGCACTCCAGTTCTATCACTGCATACCGGGTCTCTCTTGGAAACAGCTTGCGGCTGATGTACGCCACCGGCTTTCTCTGCTCCCCCTTCCCCTGGAGAAGCACAGCCCCCAGCCCCACCCCAGATGCGTCCGTCTGAAGCGTAAAAGGCTGTGAGAAGTCTGGGCTCTGGAGAACCGGCTCATGGCAAAGCGCGCCTTCAGGTCCATAAACGCCTGCTCTTGCTCCGGCCCCCACGGAACCCTGGCGGTGCCTGACTTCCTTGTCAAGTCAGACAAAGGTGCCGCACGCTGCGCAAAGTCTGGCACGAACCGGCGATACCAGCCGACCAGACCCAGGAACGACCGGATGTCCTTCATGGTCTGGGGCCTAGGACAGTCCAGTATCGCCTGGACCTTGTCTGTCTGTGGCCGAATGACACCCCGGCCAATAACGTGGCCCAGGTACTGCACCTCCTCCCGGGCTAAGGCACACTTCAGTGGGTGGATGGTCAAACCCGCTTTCTGGATGCGCCCAAGCACCTCGGCCAGATGACCCAGATGCTCTTCCCACAAGGTGCTGTAGACCACAATGTCGTCCAGGTAGGCTGCTGCGTAAGAGTCCGTACCCTCCGACACGCTGTCCATCAGGCGTTGGAATGTGGCCGGGGCCCCCTGCAAACCAAAGGGCATGACCACAAACTGGAACAGTTCCTGTGGTGTGCGGAAGGCTGTGCAAGGTCTGGCTTCCTTCGTTAAGGGCACCTGCCAGTACCCTTTGCACAGGTCCAAGGTGGTGATGAAGGCCGCCCTCCCCAGCAGCTCGATCAAGTCCTCCAATCGAGGCATGGGGTAGGCGTCAAACTGGGACTGGGCATTGACGCGCTGAAAATCAATGCAAAAGCGCATTGTGCCATCCTTCTTGGGCACCACAACTACCGGGTTACTCCAGTCACTGGTTGAGTGCTCTATCACCCCCAGAGACAACATCTCCTCCACCTCAGTCCTGAGTGCGGCAGGAGACGCTCTGGGACACGGTACATCCTCTGACGCACTGGTGTAGTGTCCTTCAGAGGAATGTGGTGCTCTGCCATGGAGGTGTAACCTGGCCTCTCCTGGAAAAGGCCAGGAGGAATGACACTCGCCAACTCCCCCTGCTGGCAGGTCGAGAGATGGGACATGTCCAGGGTGGCAGACTGCTGGCTGGTGGGGAAGAACTGCTCCGGTGTCTCCTCCTCCTCTGCCACAGCCTGCACACGGAGCTGCAGACTTGTGTCCCTCTCATGCCACTCCTTCAGCAGATTTACGTGAAAGACCTGTGTGGGCTTTCGTTTTCCAGGGAGGTTGATCTCATAGGTGGCCGGACCCACCTGCCGCACCACCTCATAAGGCCCCTGCCACTTGGCAAGAAGCTTCTGCTCTGAGGTGGGCAGCAGCAGCAGAACTTTCAGCCCCGACTGCAGCTGTCGTTGCCGGGCAGCCTTGTCATACCCGGCCTTTTGCCTGGTCTGGGCCTCCTCCATGTTCATCCGCACCATCTCAGCCATCTCCTCCATCTTGTCCCTCATCTGAAGGACGTGGGCCAAGATGCTGCGGGTCTGTGGTGTTGATGGCCCCTCCTAGGTCTCTCTCAGGACATCCAACGGGCCCCTCACCTGCCTGCCATAAAGCAGCTCAAATGGTGAGAAGCCGGTCGAGGCCTGGGGCACCTCCCTGTAAGTGAACAGTATGTAGGGCAGCCAACGGTCCCAGTCCTTGCCATTGACTGCCACAAACTTTCGCAACATGGCCTTGAGCGTTTGGTTGTAGCGCTCGACAAGGCCGTCTGTCTGAGGGTGGTATGGGGTGGTCCTAATGCCCTCGATGCCAAGCAGGTTGTAAACCTGCTTCATAGTTCTAGACAGGAAGGCTGTGCCCTGGTCAGTCAACACTTCCTGCGGAATGCCTACCCTAGAAAATAGATGCAGTAGGGCCTGGGCTATGGGTCGGGCAGCTATTTTACGGAGAGGGAAGGCCTCAGGATAGTGGGTGGCATAGTCACAGATGACCAAGATGTATTTATGGCCTGTCTGGGTCCTTTCTAGGGGGCCTACTAGGTCCATTGCTATGCGGCTAAAGGGGGTCTCTATAACAGGTAGTGGCTGCAGGGGATAAGGGCTTGTCCTCCTGTTACTCATTAGCTGGCAGGTTGGGCAACTCTTACAAAACCTCCGTACGTCTGTGTAGAGTCCTGGCCAATAAAACCTAGCCGCTATTCTCTCATATGTTTTAGCGAGACTCAGGTGTTCAGACCATGGGATATCATGCCCCATTTCTAACACCCTCCCCCTGAGCTTTGTAGGCACCACCAACTGCTCTGGCCTGCCCTCTGCTGGCTGATGGTACAAAAGACCCTCTCTGACCACATAATATTCCCCCGAACAATCAGTAGCAACTGGAGCCGCGGGACCATCATGTGTGGCTCGCTCATACGCTACCCTCAAGGTGTTATCCTCCCTCTGTAGCTGCTCAAAGTTATCAGTGACCTCACCCCAATCACCCTCTGATGAAACAAAAGGCCCCTCCTTTTCAACACTGCCCACGAGTCTAGCCTGCCTACGCTGCCTATGAGTCTTTCTGGTCTTCACTCGGGCTGGTGGAGTGATGTCCGCCTGGGCAAAGGCTAACTCGTGCATATCGTTGGCATTTGTGTCGTCATCATTTTTCCCCTGGGCCTGAGTTTTACACTGCGCCCTTGTCATGACTATGTTGACTGGCTGAACAGTCTGCAGCAGTTCAGGTAGCACTACAATATCCTGTCCAATGACCACAGGGTGGCTAAGCCTCTCTACCACACCGACAGTCACCTGGTAGGTTTGGCCTTCGACCTCTAAGTAGACATCAGCTACCGGATAGTCATGTTCATCTCCATTGACACACCAACACTTCAGCCTCCTCCCCTGTATATAATCCCTCTTCTCCACTAGGTGGGGCTGAATGAGAGTTTGTGTGCTGCCCGAGTCTAAAAGGGCAGTAGTTCTGTTACCATTTACAGTCACTGTCATAGTCTGAAGCCTACCCATAAAACCTGCACTGCCCTCCCCTGTTCTCGGGATACAGCTATGGCTGGAGTACTTGGGCTTTCTATGGGGGCACTCAGGCTTGATGTGACCCTCCTGCTTACAGTGGTAACAGACTATGGGGCTGTCAGATCTTTGCACAGGGTCATGTCTGGGCTGGGCTGGGACAGGGGGATGGACAGGCATCCTTCTGGGCACAGCTGTCTTAGGACCACCCCCATAACCAAACCCCTCAGACTTACCCCGGGCTGCTGGTCGTGTGTAGGCCTCCTGGCGGAAGGTCTTGACTCCCCGCCGAGCTGACAGGTAGTTCTCCACCAGCTCCGCTGCCCCCTGGCCGTCCTGGGGATTACGCTCCTTCACCCAGACCTTGATGTCTGGGTCCAGGGTGCGGAGGAACTGCTCCAGAATGAGCACCTCAAAGACTTCTTCAACTGTCTTACCTGACGGCCTAATCCACTTATGAAAGAGGTCTCTGAGGCGGGTGTACAGCTCACAGGGGGTCTCTCCTGGTCGTACATCAGATTCCCGGAAGCGCCTCCGGTACACTTCCTCGCTGATTTCATACTTCAGGAGTATGGCCTCCTTCACGCAGTTATAATCCATGGCCTGGTCCATGCCCATTGCCACATAGGCGTTGCGCGCTTTCCCCGTGAGGTGGGGCACAAGGAACACGGCCCAGTCCTCCCTAGGCCAGCGGTATGCCGTGGCCAGCCGCTCAAAAGTGGTCAGATATTGCTCGATGTCGTCACCGTCCTCCAGCTTGGGGATGGCGCTTCTGGACCACGCCATCAGTGCTGCCGGTGCCACTGGAGGGACGGGTGCCGGAACTGGGGCTGCTGGCGCTGGAGCCACTGGCGCTGGAACCGGGACTGCAGGCGCTGGTTCTGGAGCTGGAACTGGAACTGGAGCTGGAACTGCAGGCGCTGGTGCCGATGCTGGAGCTGGAGTCGCTGGTGCTGGAGCTGGGACTGCAGGCGCTGGTGCTGGAGCTGGAACTGCAGGCGCTGGTGCTGGAGCTGGAACCACAAGTGCCGGAACTGGAGCTCCTCCTAGTGGTGGACCCTGGGGTGGTGTCGGCGATGGTCTGCGCTCAGCCTCCACGTCCTCCCTCAGCTGGTTGAGTTGCAGCTGGACACTCCTCCAACGCAGCTCCAGCTTGTAGGACTCTTTTTCTTGCACCTTCAGAGTCCTTTCAAGGAGATGGCGTAGGGTGGCAATCTCTGACTCCGGCTGGGCTGTGGCGCCGACTGGGGTCTGCTGCTCCTCGTCCAGGAACTCCTCCTCCTCCTCTATGTCGCCCAGGTCCTCTCGGGTCAGCCTCTGCCCCTCCATCCTACGGCTCACACTGCCTCTCTTATATGCACCTCGTCTTCCCCCTCTCTTGTCCAGCTTCCTCCACAAAAGCGTAACACCCAACACTTCTGACACCAAATGTGAGGGGGCGAGCGGTCACCCCGGGTACGGGTGAGGCAAAACTGGATAGTTGAGTGGAAGCAGATGCAGACAGGCAGCCAGATGTTCCAAAAAAAACTGCTTTTGTTTATTCTAGCAATGCAAATAGCAAATAGCAAATAGCAAATAGCCTCACAGCAAGCTTAGCAGCTACCCTCACGCTTCCCAAAGGCAGAATGAGGGCCCTCTTTATAGGGCTGCCGGTACCCCTAGATTGGATGCTACCATTCTTAAAACAGGTAAACCTTAAAACAAAGAGTTTACAACTTCGCAAGCCCATCAAAAGACTCTAAACATAAACATAATAACCCACCACCCACCACCAACCTAATGTCATATCACCACCTCAAAACGAAATAAACATTTACATTACAAAATACCCCACACATTACCCACCCACCATGCACAATGCCCGCTACCGCAGCTCCGAGTCCAGGTGTAAAACCACTGCTCTCACAGCGGGCGCGCTTCCACGAAGGGCAGTGGAGCCGAAGCAGACCGGTAAGTATGGCGTGTTGTGCTTGAGTTTGTGTTTGAGGCTAGGCAGGGTTTTAACGGAGGAATATGGCGTGAATGTGAGACACAGTAGTCGGTACCTCACTACGTGCCCAGGCTGGTGAAAATGCAGTTTATGGCAAGAGGGAGAAGTGTGTAATGAGTGTGTTTGTGATCGGTGGAGAATCGCGCTTTACATGCTGAAGCGCGTTGTCAATGGCGTCGGCCAAACCCCACAAACATTTCCCCACAATCACCCAAACAGTTAATCAAACAGTCCCCCACTCCCAATGCTTTGCCCCCGTTCACAAAATCCATTGTCCACAAACCCGGGGGCAGTTTGTGCATGTGTGTGCGTGTGTGTGAGTGAGTCGCGAGTCTCTCTATCTCGCTCTCCTACTCGCGCAGGCACCCATGGCGCCTGCCACGAGCAAACGCTGCACAGGTAGGGTTCTCCAGCGTCACGGTGAGAAGAGGGAAGAATTACCTTCTCACATGGCAGAATAGCTGTAGAACAGGTATGCACACTGACCAACTTCATTGCATATTTCACTGCCGCAATGCTATATTTTGCTGGAATAGAAACTAACTCACTGGCAGTTGTGCTTCTAAACTGTTCTCGTCATGTAATTTTTGCATGATAGAAAGTAAGTCCTGACTTTAGAATAGGGAACAAAGTCATGATTAGTAGGCTATACCACAATCCTGCTACTGCAATGTGCTACCAGACACAACAATGGTCATTTTCACAAGTCACTGAATTGTCTAAAATCTACTTTCCATTTGTGTTTTGATGTGTAAAAGTACTGTGTATTTAAAGGATATGTAAAAGCATGGGGTCAAAGGTTATCCCTGTAACTCTCTCTAAATAGTCATGTAAAACACATTTCAAAAACAGCTTTTTTCCACCTACAAAATATTGCTAAGGTTAGAAAGTTCCTATCCTTTGAGGATGCTGAAAAGTTAATACACACATTTATTATTTCCAGGCTCGATTACTGCAATGCTCTGTTCTTTTGGTGTAGTAATACCTGTATCAAAAACCACAACTAATACAATATGCTGCGCCCCAAACACTCACCAGGACTAAAAAATATGAACATATCTCTCCTATCCTTGCTTCGTTACATTGGCTCCCTATTAAAAGCCAAATTGATTTTAAAATACTCCTCCTAACCTACATAGCCCTCAAGGGCGATGCACCAACATATATTAAAGACTTACTTGTCCCTTACCACCCTCCTAAAACCCTAAGATCCCAAAATGCTGGTCTTCATGTAATCCCAAGAATATCAAAATCTACGATAGGAGGAAGAGCCTTTTGTTACCGTGCACCCCTCCTGTGTAATAATCCCCCCCCCCACATTCGACAAGCGGACACTCTCAATACCTTTAAGTCTAGACTTAAAACCTTCCTCTTTACTGTTTCCCATAGTTACTGTTTCCCATAGTTAAATCATCACTTCTCATGGGTCTTTTGGGAGGGACTGCCTCTGCTGTTGCCCCCAGTTGCGAGGCATGGTGGCCACTGACCATCCCTGCAGTGGTGCTGGGTTTCCATGCATCGTACCTTAGTTATGCTGCTATAGCGTAGTGCCGCCACACAAGCTTTCTCTCTCTCTCTCTCTCTCTTTCTCAGGTCTCTCTCAATATATATATATATATATATGCCCAAATTACACTTTTGCTCTCTGATGTGTGAGCCTGGCCTAATTCACTTTCTTCCTCTGTCCAAAATTATCTCTGCTGAGTGTCATCTCTGCCTCATTCCGGCGGACTCCTCTCACCCTCCCGAGTGGACTACAACCAACACTACGGGAGGCCTATGTCAGGACTGACTCTCCATCATAGAGGCCCTTCCTGGACGCCCAATGCTAGGCCCGACTCCCCTTCCTTGAGGCTTTGTGATTGACCCCCCCTCACAACGACACTGTCAAATGGACCCTTACTGTTACCCCCATGACCCATCTCACTCCTTTGAGTTTGACACTATGTCTGGCCGCTGCTACATTGTCCAGGCATAATTCCTGATAACTACCTATAGACTGACTACCATGTAATGTAAAGTGGGATAATACTCTATTATGAACTATTATGAACCTTAGCTAAAACCATAGGCAACTTGTAGTCTGTCATGGTTACTACTGATTGTAATTTTTCTGCGTGACCCCTGGCAGTTGGGTTAGCCCCTTGAGTCGTGGATCTGCCCAAGGTTTCTTCCTAGATTAACTGAACATAAGGGAGTTTTTCCTTGCCCCTGTTGCTCCTGGGTGCTCCTTCTGTGAAGCGCCACGAGACAATACTATTGTCAAAGGCGCTGTATAAATAAAACTGAATTGAATTGAATTGTAATCTCCCTCTTCTCAACTTCAACTGGCTGTTTCTTTCTCTCTCCTTTATTATTTTTATTATTTTTTAATGGCCAAAGAGGCTAACTGATCCCTTGCTGTAACTGTCATGAACACATTTACACTTACACATAACACTTTCACTCACTCTAAGGACAAAGCTTTTGCATGTCTACTGTAACTAATTGTGGCCGCCACTAGTGTAGCCTAGTGTAGGCATACATGTGTTTCTGGAGTTCCCTTTCTTCATGTTTTCTTTTTTTTCCCCAGTGATTTTTGGTCATCCGTTCACTGAATCACTGAATCAGCAAATGTCAGCAGCTCATTTATTTATGACCAAATTTGAGTGTATTGAAGTTTATGCGAGCGACAGGTGATATTGTGTGCACTCATTAGCTATATAGATAGCATACACTCAGCGATTTTTTGCCAACATAGATGCTCTTGTTTTGAGAAGTAGGCACATGGCCACTCCGCAATTTTTAGCTAACATTCTTGTTTTGAGAAGTCAGGTGCATCTCAAAGACGGTAGATTTGATACAGGGATTATAAGTCTCATCAACTCTAGAAAACTAGAAAAGCACTCGGAGAGTGCAGACCTCCGTTAAGGCAATATAGTGTCACTGACCCAATATAAATTCCAGACAGTATTATGGATCGCCACCCAAATGTTGATGCTGGCCTACAGGGTGATTGATGGATCTGCTCCCATCTACCCTAATACTCTCTTAAAGCCCTATGTCACCCACCAGCTACTTCGCTCCTCCAAGAAATGTTATCTAGCACAGCTAACACAGATCTGCCAACCTTACATTTTTTTTGAGTAGCACCTCGTCAGCAGAGAAAACAATGGCATAAAATTGCCACCAAATAGGCTATCGGCGTCTAACTGATTCTGGATAGTATGCGTCGGAGTCCTCAACATTTTACAAGCCAAGGATCCCCTGACATACAGAGACAGAGAGAATTTGTGGACATACCACAAATTACCTCGAATTTCCTATGGAAGGCGCTCTAGTTTCAGTCAGGTCAAGGAGGTCAATGCTGATGTGCAGCCTCTAAGGTCAGGTCACTTATGTAATCAATGGTTATCAACAAACTAACATCTAAGACTTGTTTGTTGACTACACTCTTTTTACACAAATTTTACAATCTGGCAAACTGCATTAACTATGACTGACCTCCTGGGGGGTCACAGAGCCCTCTTTTTATACATTTCATTTTTTGTTGACCTGTTTACAGTCTGAAAAGAGCTGTCTATGTTTTTTTCTCTACTGATATTTTTGTAATCATTAATATAATATTCTAATGGTTCTAACCCTCTCATTTTGTCAGACTTTCAATGATCAATAATAATAGCAGATATTTTCTTTATGACAGCATGAGAACTTAATGCTATTCTTTACCTGTGCCTATATGAGCCTACAGCAAATTGACATTTGTGTTGCTGTCTCTTTTAATTTACAACTCTACACGATTGGTCTGAAATTCCAAATATTCAAATGGGACATTAAATGTTAGCGTTTTATGAAATGTCAATATCAGCACTGCAGTCTTCAGGCTACAAAGTAGGCCTATATTGGAAGTCATGAAATACCATAGCCATAGGTTTGGGCTATTTTTATGATGGCCTACCTCCTTTAATAATATGAGCAGTTATGTCTCTAATCAGGTTTATGGAACAACTGATTAACAGGAAATTTTATTTTAGCCTACTTTCAATAACATCGTGCCAGCTGTAAAGTGCATTTCCGGGTAATTCATAGCCTGTTTCCCGTTTCCCTTCTGGACTCTTTACCTTTGTAAAGCAACTCATAACCTGACGCGAGGAAGACATGCACAGTAGGGAGGGGTCAGTACTCGAGAGGTCAGCGCTGCTGCTGCCTCTGCGCTTTAATGGTTCTCGCTTGATATTTCGGTAACGCTTTATATTAAGGTCCTTGTAATAAGCATTAATAGTCAATAGTTAGTAGGTAATAAGGCCCTTATAAGTGCATGTAAGACGCTTATTGACATTATTATGTATTTATAAGACAATATACGTATTAATAGTGTCATTATAACATAGCTAATAGCAGACAATAAGAGATTAATAAAAATTTATAATAGACTTGTGAGCTGTTTGTTAATGCTTAAAAACATTAATAAAATACTCATGAGTATTTTAGAATTGTTCATAATAACATTACAAACACATAAATTGACTCAACTATCCCAACCATTATGTCTTTGTCATGCCTTTATTAATCTTTATTGTTTGATTTATTAACATTAATATATATTTTACTGCTCATCTATTATAAGTTAACTATGCACAGTTAACTGTGCTTTTTGCAGGTACCGGATCTAAAGCGAGAACAGTGTCTTATTAGGACTGATAAATCCTTTATTACGCATTATTATGCCTTTAAGAATACTTTTTTGATTGTTTCATTAAAATAACATGTACTTTATTGTGCCCTTATTATCAGTTAACTATGCACTTGTTAACAGTAAACTATGCTTTTTGCAGGTACCAGATCTAAAGCGAGAACAATGCCTTATTAAGTCTAATAAATCTTTTACTGTGCATTTATTTATGGCTAATGATTTTCACAAATTACTGGAGCGAACAATACATGTGGTCAAGATTGATATCATGGAAAGAAAAAAATTTAACACATCAAAATTTTCAATGGTGAAGCCCAATTTTTCATTTATTTATTGCTGTGGCACATTTTCTTGAAATGTAAAAAAAAACAACTTTTTTTTTTAAAAAAAGGTACATTTTCCAACTTCAATATTGGGGCATATTATGTAAAACATCAGTTAACATGGAAAAGTCCAATTTTGCAAAGTGCAACATTAATTTTTATTCCTAGTAATTTAATATAAAAATAAAAATCTAAAAACAAATATAACAAAGATAGAAAAGTACACTATCTAGAACATTTCATTGCCTGCTATTCCAATCATGAATAAACAAGTTCAACATAAAACATGAGGTCGTTTTTTTTTTTTATTCCACTGATCATTTTAGGTCAAAAGGAATGAAAATGTCCCCTTTTCTAACTGGCAACAGTTTCCCTGATTTGCCGGAACCTTACTGTCAATATCTGGACAGTGACAGTGTGATCCACTCCCACTATTTCGCTTTCATTTTAGCCTACCCTGTACCTTTTAGCTATATCATATAGTAGCCGACCAAGAGGACCATCTTTGTGTTTCCTGCCTAGCCATTCAGTCCACTCAATGAGACAAAGATGGTCAGACAGTAAATGTTCAGTTTGGTTACCTCTTTGTCTCCAAACTTGCTCCTTAATACTCCGCCACGCTCTTTCTATGTGTTGTGTATGGGCACCTGTTCGGGGATCCACATACCACCTTGCATGATTTACAGTCATGTGATTGTAGCCAAGTTCAGGGAGGGAATGATAAGCACGCCATTCATCACTAATGATGTCTGATCCTATCCTGACATGATGTGCAATCAGGGGGACAAGATCTTGTCGTCTTCTTCTCTCTACAAGACGCAGCACTGGTTTTCCTCTCTTGCCCTCCTGCAGACCAAGCATACCAAAGACCCATTTCCGTCTTTGCCAGGTGCCACCCATTCTTCCTCTGCCATACTTTTGTGATGATGACCAATAAAAAAAGAGAAACAGAAACAGCTCATGGTGTGTGATGAACAACTTACAGGCAAACTATCTGATGTTATACAATGATGACTTATAATGACCTAAATTTAAAGCAGCCGTATGTAAGAATGTTAACAAAAACTGGTATTGCAATCACATTCAAGTTACTGTAGAGCGGTATATCCTCCTGCCCACCGACTAGAGTAGGCTTGGTACCGCCCCTAGAGTTTTGCCCGTTTTGCCGAGTCCAAATATTTCTAGATTTGAGTCGGATTTTCCAGGCTACTCTAGTCCACTAATTGAGATGGTGTTTTAAATTTTACCAATCACTCACCTAGCATCACAACCCATTTACAGCAAGCCCATTATTGCAGCTCACACACCTTTCTCTTGTGGCGGAAATGGCTCTCATCAATTACAACAAATTCATGCCGTCCACCAATGAGCTGTCCTCGTTGCTCTCTCATTCGCTCAATAGCCCTTCTGCAGACCTTCCTCAGTTTTTTTGCCATCTTTGAGAGGGTTGCAGGGCTTGCAGCAATACTGTCCTCCATCATATCAACCTGTCTGAGACGTAGGCCCTGTGCAAATCTATAGAATATAAGACATCAAGAATTTAACATTTTCTAAAAAACACTTTTCCAAAGTAATTATCTAACACTTGCGTTATTGTTGTATGTATTACCTATAAATGAACTGCATCCACTGAAATAGTGAAAGTCTGGACTTGCTGAAAAGAGATTTTTCCCTAATTGATTTCACTGTCTTGGTCCCTTGGTGCACTACTCGTTGGCATGTCCTTAATAAAAGCACAGAGGCTAATGTTTGATTGGTGAAAATATTAAACAGATTATTGATATTCAGAAAACATTACTACGGTGCATCAGTCACTGTTAACTTTACATACAGAGAGGCCTACTTCTGGCATGTAAATATTCAAATGTAACAAGGCATCAAAAGATGACTGTGGTCTTTAGGCTGGTAAGTGAAAGAAATCTACTAATCACCTGCATTATTTTACCAGCATTTGTTTTTTTTATTTTATTTTGTGCCCAACAAACGCAGATCTCTCAAATAGGTTGGTTAAGGATCCATCTAAATAGCTACGTGTTTGCATCCCTTCTAATGGCTGCTAAATAGGCCTAATGAATAAGCACAAACCTGTTTAGCTCTAACATTAACCAAGTAAAAAGTTATTACCAGCTGTAATGGTCTCTGCCTCCCTTTTTTGTCATCTTCATCTTCTTGTGACAGATGCGGCATTTGATTTTTTTCATTAAAAGTTTTTTTTTCCGAAGGAATTTTACTAGCTTTAAAGTTTTTCGAGTTGAACTACCTTCTTCTGACGTTATTTTGCAGTGTCATCCTGGTAAAGTCAAATTACTCTTTTTTCTCTTTCTTTGCTTTTCGCGGGCAGTCTTCATCTGTTCCTGTTTTTTGCACTTCTCGCGAGCTTTTATTTTGAAGTCAGACCGTAAACCGACACTTGCTTTCGTTTAAGCTAGCGAACTGAGCCACACTTGTAAACGTTCTATGCTACGCGATCAACGTGAACGTCCTGAACCCAAGTAAAATGGAGGGAAAGGAGCAAACATCCTCGTCCTTGAGAATTCAAACTCGTTCTGGACCTCGAAAGGAAAAGGCTAACAAGAGGTGCTGTGATATGGAGGATGACTCTTCTGGTAAGTTTTAACTGCACCTAACCAGTTAGTGTACATTCAAACATGCAGCTACAGTAGATATGTAGCTAGCTAGCCAAAAGCTAGTCATTACTGTTGTTGCTAGTTGGTCCATCATCTGTGTACTAGTGAGGGATAAAGTGCCTGTCCAATAAAAATAACCAAACTCATATTAGCAACCTATTTCCTACAGATTTCTTCGTTACAAACACCTGAAATGTGATTAAAAGGGGTACTTGGTTACTCTAAAAAATACTCTAGTTTGCAACTGGTAATTTGCTAACTTAATTTTTTCTGTCAGGTGCTGTCCAAATGGCCCCCACTGCCAAACTCCAGAAGCACAAACATGAGCTGGAGCTGGCTAAAATGAAAATAGCTTGTCAGGAAGACTTGATCAAAGAGCTAACCAAGGAGAGAGACTTTTTAAAAGACCAGCTGTCTCAGAGTAAGTCAATGGTGTTTACCAATATGTTAAGTATTATTACCTCTGCCAAGGAGGTTATGTTTTCGCCCCCGTTTGTTTGTCTGTCATCAACTTAACTCAAAAAGGTGTGGATGGATTGTGATGAAATTTTCAGTATAGCTCAGAAATGGGCTAAGTGAGAAGCGATTCGATTTTGGTGGTGATCCGGATCACCATCTGGATCCATGAATTTTTTAAAGGATTCTTCACCATTGCGAGATAGGGCCACAATTCTCCACAGAACTGTCGCCTTCTTGTGGCTATCTTAAAAGTGATTAGATTGTGGTGGTGATCTGAGCGGCCTTGGCGGAGGTCTGTGCTCTGAGTGCTTTTCAAGTGTTATATAATATATTTTGTTGCACAAATCATGGTGTTTTATTTGTTTTTTTAACATATTTTTCTGAACTGATTTTTTTCATACATGTGAATGAATGTATGCAATCACTTTAATTTTATATTTTTGAACCTTTTCTTCATATTTAACTTGTGACAATTACATAACGACTCTTAAGCTGCTATACAGTGCTGAGTCCGGTACATCTCATCTCATAAAAGTGAAAATAAATGTGCACACTTTGTGTCTTAAACAACAAGGACACCATCATACTATAATAGTTCAGCAGTACACAATCTATTTCCAAGCAGTTGAACCTGTCTCCTAACAATCTATTGTGGTCAATATTTCATTGTGTTGTCTTCATACAGCATCAAGAAACATGAGAAATGATGACCCATCCCCCGAAGCAAATACATATGCTGATTTTTCTGGATCCTCTGAGTCAAGCTCAGAGTCTACCGACCCTTCCTCAGACTCCTCAGTCTCCTCAAGTTCCTCTACTTCTGAGGATAGGAAGAAGAGGAAGAGGAAGAAGAAGAACACAAAGAAGAAGAAGGGGAAGAAAGGAACAAGGGAGAGACGAAGCAAACGTCGCAGCATTTTAAGAGGTAATTTTAGTCATGTAAATAAAAACTAAGATTTAGAAGATACAGTAGTTACTGGCTATTTTTTTGGTGTGTGATTTAATGTTATCTGTTTCAATGAAGATGAGTGAACTTGCAGGTAAATTTGAAAGTAACTGTTTAGTCCAACTATGTGCAAGAAAGCTGGGACACTGTTGTGACTGTCAGGCTAAGCTCACTGAATGCTGTTAGTTTGTGTTGCATAGTAAACTTCATGAATAGTTTTAGGTTATTGAATGGAAGATCCTTTATGTCACAGAGACTAATATCTACCCTCTTTGTTCTTCTCCATGAGCACATGGGCCAGATGAGGTAATTGCACGTTACCGGAAAGTGTTGAAAATAGTGGGAGTAGATCGCAACACAATTACACTGAATGCACCAATTGCTGAGCTTTCCATTGCTGCCCCTGCAAAGTTTGCTGAATTCAGAGAAGAGCATTCCATAAAGCAGAAGCTTGGTGATTTTGCTGGGAAATGTTTGCTGGGCGTTTGTGATGACCCAGATATTCAGAGCAAAGTGCATGCCCTTAAGAAGGCAAGGAAACTGTTGCCTGTTGGAAAGGGGGACTTTTGAATTGTTTGATAGAAATGTGAAATGTTACATGCTCATGTTGAGTGAAATTAAAATCTACCTCAGATTTATGCTAAACTTAAATGTTCAGTCACCTCTTTTAGGTGATTTATATATTTATATATATTTTTTGTTGTGTGTAATGATTTTGATTTGTTCTTGTTGAATCGGCTTTGGGGGATTTACCCTGCAGTGTTACCTTAAATGGCTGATCTATTATTAAAGACTTAAAGCCTATCCTTTATCAGCAAATGACTGGTTATTTCTTTAAATTGCTGGCATAGTTTAGGTTATGGATGTCTCCCATGTCCATGTATTTTGTTGTAAAAGTAGTTTTGTTGGTATGTGTCAGGTCTGCATCGGACCTGGTCACGGCCACGCCCCCTCACTCAACGCCACGGTCTCACAGCTCATCTCCTCGTTTGCACTCACCTCCTCAAGCACGATCACCTTCACCTGAGTTCTAATTGGTGTCACCTGGTCTCCACTCTACTTAAGCCTCCCTCCTGCTTCACTTGGGGGCTGGTCTCGTCGCTGTAACCTTGTTTCCTGCGTGCTCGTATGCTTCCTTCGTCTCCCGTGATCTCCCGTATCACCACCCGCGTAAGCCTAGACTTCCCCGTTATTATTGTTACCCTCCGTTTATCTTGTCCCTGTGTTTAGTACGGTTGTGTTTAGTTCCTTTATCTCCTACGTGTTAGTTTTGTCCTTAGCCTCTGTGCGTTGTACTTTCCGTTTCTCCGTTATAGTAACGGACACGACTTTTGTTATTCCCCTGTTCTTGTGTCAATAAAAGACTCTTAGTTTATCTACTGCCTCCGCCTGTCTGTGTCTGACAGAAGACCAGACCGAACTGTACCAATGGAGGCAGAAGCCCCCGAATCCCTTCGGACCCTAGTCAGGGAAATATGTCAAAGCCTGTTGCCCCTTCTAGCCTCTCATGTCGGCGTGGTAGCGGCCACCCCTGATCCCCCGACCTATTCCGGAGATCCGGAGGCCTGTGGTGGGTTCCTGCTGCAGTGCACTCTCGCCCTGGAGATGGACTCGCGCCGTTTCCCCACTGAACGTGGCAAGGTGGCGTATGTCATCTCGCGCCTGGACGGCCGGGCCCTCCAATGGGCAGAGAGTGTCTGGCAGCAGGCGGGACCCACCACACAGTCTTTGGACGCCTTCCTGAAACACTTCCGGGAGGTCTTCCAGGCTCCGGTCGGCGACTCCGCCATCCAGGAACAACTACACCACCTGAAACAGGGTAAGACCAGCATTTCGGAGTACGCTCTCCGCTTCAGGACCCTCGCCGCCGCCAGTGGGTGGAATGAACCTGCACTTCTCACCACCTTCCGCCTGGGCCTGGAACCCTCCCTGCGCCTCCACCTGGCGGCGTGCGACGACTCCATCGGCCTGGAGCGTTTCATCCAGCTCGCCATTCGGGTGGCGCACCGGAGGGTGGGCTGCCTGCCACCTGTCTCCCGCGCCGCTCCGTCTCCCCTCCGCCCCGCTCCTTCAGACTCCGCGCCCGAGACCCCCATGGAAATAGACCCCCCCGAGATCCACCGTCCGGAGACCCCCATGGAGATAGACTCCGTCAGGCTATGTCCCACCGAGCGACGCAGGCGGATGACACAGGGTTTGTGTCTGTACTGTGGCGCTACGGGTCACCTCCTCCGCACTTGCCCTGTTCGTCCGCCTCGCGTCCAGGTGAGTTCTGTCAGCTTACAACCATCTGTTTCCCCATCGCTATTGGTACCAGTAACCCTCAGTGTTGCAGGTGTGTCCTTCTCAGCCCGGGCCCTCCTCGACTCTGGCTCCGCCGGGAACTTCATAGCCGGCTCCCTCTGCCGACGCCTGAAGCTACCACGTCGGGAGAGTCCCCACCCCTACGTCGTGCACTCCGTAGTGGGTCGGCCCATGACCCGGCAGACCATCCGGCACGCCGTGGGCCCCCTTACACTCCAGATCGGAGCCACGCACAAGGAGAGTATTGACCCGCTGGTCCTCGAAGAGGCCACCGTGGACCTAATCCTGGGTTCCCGTGGTTGGTCCAGCATGCTCCGGTGGTGGATTGGGCCACCGGAGAGATCATAAAGTGGGGCGATGAGTGTTCCACCCGGTGTCAGTCCTGTCCTCCTGTTCCTAGGTCCCCGCCCGAACACTCCGCACTGGTGTTGGGAACCACCTTGGTTGAGGGTCCACTTTCCACACACAGTACCACTATCCCCACTCAGCCACAGCAGCAGCACTTTCCCCAGGCTCCTACCCCTGTGTCTGTCTCTGGCCAGCAGCCTCCCCACTGTCAGCTACTCCCTGCCCGGCAGCCGTTGCTTCGGTCAATGCCAAGGCCCCAGGCATCACAGCAGCCTCATGGTCGGTACCGGCAGCAGTACACCCCCCAGCAACGGCAGCCAGGTCCTCCGAACTCCCCACAGACTTCTCTCCCCGGGCAGGTCCCACCTGGGGCACCAGCCTCGGTTTCCCCCGTATCCATTCACCCCATCAGCCACGTCTCCCCGCGTAAACCCTGTCATGCACCTCACAATGTCTCTCCTCTCTCCCCAGCTCCCGATGCACGGCCTGAGCCTCCTTTGCCGCTCCTGTTGGACGCCGGCCCGGCCGCTCCCCGAGGCCGGGGTCGTCCCCGCCGGCGTAGCCGGCGCCCGGGCCGTCGTACTCCAGGAGCGGCCCCTGAAGGGGGGGGTAATGTCAGGTCTGCATCGGACCTGGTCACGGCCACGCCCCCTCACTCAACGCCACGGTCTCACAGCTCATCTCCTCGTTTGCACTCACCTCCTCAAGCACGATCACCTTCACCTGAGTTCTAATTGGTGTCACCTGGTCTCCACTCTACTTAAGCCTCCCTCCTGCTTCACTTGGGGGCTGGTCTCGTCGCTGTAACCTTGTTTCCTGCGTGCTCGTATGCTTCCTTCGTCTCCCGTGATCTCCCGTATCACCACCCGCGTAAGCCTAGACTTCCCCGTTATTATTGTTACCCTCCGTTTATCTTGTCCCTGTGTTTAGTACGGTTGTGTTTAGTTCCTTTATCTCCTACGTGTTAGTTTTGTCCTTAGCCTCTGTGTGTTGTACTTTCCGTTTCTCCGTTATAGTAACGGACACGACTTTTGTTATTCCCCTGTTCTTGTGTCAATAAAAGACTCTTAGTTTATCTACTGCCTCCGCCTGTCTGTGTCTGACAGTATGTTGGTGGGGCAAAAGAAGCAATTATTATTTCACATTTTTAGGAAAATATGCCACAGAAATAAATGAAGACATTGGGCTTCTTCGTTGAACAATGTTTTCTTTCCATCATACAGTATCAATCTTGACCACATCTATTGTTCGTTTCAGATGTGGAATTTGTGAAAATCATTAGCCTTAAATAAATGCATAATAGAAGATTTATTAGACTTAATAAATCTGGTACCTGCAAAAAGCATAGTTTACTATTAACAAGTGCATAGTTAACTGATAATAAGGGCACAATAAAGTACATGTTATTTTAATGAAACAATCAAAAAAGTATTCTTAAAGGCATAATAATGCGTAATAAAGGATTTATCAGTCCTAATAAGACACTGTTCTCGCTTTAGATCCGGTACCTGCAAAAAGCACAGTTAACTGTAAACAAGTGCATAGTTAACTTATAATAGATGAGCAGTAAAACATATATTAATGTTAATAAATCAAACAATAAAGATTAATAAAGGCATGACAAAGACATAATGGTTGGGATAGTTGAGTCAATTTATGTGTTTGTAATGTTATTATGAACAATTCTAAAATACTCATGAGTATTTTATTAATGTTTTTAAGCATTAACAAACAGTTCACAAGTTTATTATAAATTCTTATTAATCTCTTATTGTCTGCTATTAGCTATGTTATAATGACACTATTAATACGTATATTGTCTTATAAATACATAATAATGTCAATAAGCATCTTATTTGCACTTATAATGGCCTTATTACCTACTAACTATTGACTATTAATGCTTATTACAAGGACCTTAATATAAAGCGTTACCGATATTTCTTTTTAAACTGGAGGGCCAAGGAGAACGAATACTCTACTATGATTGGTCTAAACTTTTAGCTGGCAATCTTGCAGTCTGCAACAGCACTGGAGCCGTCTAAAAATTCAGGTTAATTTCAAATTAGGCAAACTCACCAGATTTGCGTACTTTTAAGTGGCAATGCGTATCAGCGTATTTCAATGTCAAAATGCGTGATTGCTACGCAAAATACGCACAGGTTGGCAGGTCTGCTAGCACCTCGCGCAGATCAATCCAGACTCTTCTCATGTGTTGTTCCATGCTGGTGGAATGACTTTCCAAGAGCTACCAGAGCAACAGATACCCTCTCCACCTTCAAGAATTTCTTGAAGATCCAGCTCTTCCAAGAAGATCTGGATTAAATTTCTGAATACTAGGAATTTACTGTACTCTCTTAATCTTAGTCTCTACATACTCCACTTTTTATTACTGTACACTATTGCACTTTCTTCTCAAAATACTGTAAATTTCATGTTAGCAATATGCACTCTGAGTTAGTCAGTATGACCTCAGTGTCCTCAATAGTAGATACGGCCATGTCCATGAGGTGAGAGGAATCTGGTAAGCAGCCGTCATCACTGATGGCGCCCTCCAAATGCACTTTACATTGCTGACAGACACACTCAGGTTTGCAGCTGTTTGTAGTGAAACGTGCTATTCATCAGTGTTTTTATGTGTGTACTTCTGTTTAGTTACATGATAGCTTATCATTGATGTATTATTAGTGGTAGTAGTGGTAGTATGATCTGATATCAATGCACACATCCCACATCCATAGATATGGCAGTTAAATAATCTTGTAGTACACAATAAATGAAGCAGTTGCAATATTATTATTAATGATAAATGGAGATTACAATTATTTAGCATCATGCAGCTTTACAGTACAATAGTTTATATTAAACTTTAAACATACTAATGAGTTCAAGTTAGACATAAATACATAAAAGAAAAAGAACATACCATACATAATTTAACAAGAAAGATTTTGCCTGTCTGCCATGCACTGTTTACACAGTTGCCATACACTCATATACAATTGTTGTAGTATAGCTGTACTGTACAGTTTTCTAGTACAGGTTTTTGATTTATCTAAAAACATGCCTCAACAATTATAGTGTTAAACCACATCGGACACTGCAAGCATTTACGAGAAGCTCAAATTTTGCAGAGAAAGGAGGAACATGGTGAGCAACAGGGTGAGGGCTGACCACAGTCTGTCTTGTGGAGCAGAGTTAGATGTTGTATTGGTTGTCTGTGCAACTGTTGTCTGTGCAACTGTTGTCTGTGCAACTGTTGTCTGTGCAGCGGTTGTCTGTGCAGTTGTAGACGCTAGTTTGGGATAAAAAAGGTGGTGAACATGTTGATGTGAACCAAACAACACAGAAACAAAAACTTTTTACTAGTTTCATTTAATGTTCTATTTAGTTAATATAATTTAAGTAATTTACTTTTAATACCGCAAAACTTACATGCACTGATGGTTCCTGCTATTATATTTAGGGTAGTTGAGCTATTCAAAGCGGATTCCACACTGCTTGTAGATGGAAGTGAACTTGCACTTGCAAACACAAGCTCTGAGGAAACAACAACTGATCCTGACCTGAAAAACACAGACAATAGAGTAATTAACAACATGTACCGTCACTAGACCTGAATTCAGAACTCAAATTATTTTCCAAATAACACTTACGCAAAGCTTTTGACTCTGGAGCGCCTGAATGTGCTTGGAAATCGTTGTTTATAAATTGCATTCAGCTGTTGTCACAAAACAATGTCATATTGCAATATTAATATAAGCAGTGTTGTGGAAGTATTATACATTCAAGAATTGCAATGACAATCTTCATAACGTGTGGATATCTTACCTGTGTCACTATGTTTAATGCAAGTGCTTTGAATGCAGTTGAAGTTGAATCAAGAAGATCAGAACTAAATGTCTGGTTGAGACTAAAAAACAAATTAAGGCTGCCTTCATTTCCACTTGCTGCATCAGTATTAAGTGCTGTCGTTGGTGCAGTTGTAGGGACAGCAGTGGAGGCAGCAGTAGGGGCAGCTGTAGAGGCAGCTGTAGAGGCAGCAGTTGGGGCAGCTGTAGAGGCAGATGTAGAGGCAGCTGTAGAGGCAGCAGTTGGGACAGATGTAGAGGCAGATGTAAGGGCAGCTGTAGAGGCAGCAGTTGGGACAGATGTAGAGGCAGCTGTAGAGGCAGCATTTGGGACAGATGTAGAGGCAGATGTAAGGGCAGCTGTAGAGGCAGCAGTTGGGGCAGCTGTAGAGGCAGATGTAAGGGCAGCTGTAGAGGCAGCTGTAGAGGCAGATGTAGAGGCAGCTGTAGAGGCAGCAGTTGGGACAGATGTAGAGGCAGCAGTTGGGACAGATGTAGAGGCAGCTGTAGAGGCAGCAGTTGGGACAGATGTAGAGGCAGATGTAAGGGCAGCTGTAGAGGCAGATGTAGAGGCAGCTGTAGAGGCAGCAGTTGGGACAGATGTAGAGGCAGCTGTAGGGGCAGCTGTAGAGGCAGCAGTTGGGACAGATGTAGAGGCAGATGTAAGGGCAGCTGTAGAGGCAGCAGTTGGGGCAGCTGTAGAGGCAGATGTAAGGCCAGCTGTAGAGGCAGCAGTTGGGGCAGCTGTAGAGGCAGATGTAGAGGCAGCTGGAGAGGCAGCAGTTGGGGCAGATGTAGAGGCAGCAGTTGGGGCAGCTGTAGAGGCAGCAGTTGGGGCAGATGTAGAGACAGAAGTTGGGGCAGCAGTTGAAGTGGCCGATGTAGAAGCTAGTTTATGTGAAAAGAGGTGTGACAAACAATACATATCAATATCAATTTATTTTAGTTAGATTACTTTAAACTATCTACTTAAATTTTTAGTCACAAAACTTACTTGAACGGATGGTTCCTTGTATTATGTTCAATGTGGTTGAGCTGTTCAAAGTACTTTCCACACTGCTTGTAGATGGAACTGAACTTACATCTGCAAACACAAGCTCTGAGGAAACAACAACTGATCCTGACCTGAAAAACCCAAACAATGGAGTAATTAACAACATGTACCGTCACCAGACTTTAATCCTGAATTCAGAACTCAAATTATTTTCCAAATAACACTTACGCAAAGCTTTTGACTCTGGAGCGCCTGAATGTGCTTGGAAATCGTTCTTTATAAATTGCATTCAGCTGTTGTCACAAAACAATGTCATATTGCAATATTAATATAAGCAGTGTTGTGGAAGTATTATACATTCAAGAATTGCAATGACAATCTTCATAACGTGTGGATATCTTACCTGTGTCACTATGTTTGATGCAAGTGCTTTGAATGCAGTTGAAGTTGAATCAAGAAGATTAGAGCTAAATGTCTGGTTGAGATTAAAAAACAAATCAAGGCTGCCTTCATTTCCACTTGCTGCATCAGTATTAAGTGCTGTCGTTGGTGCAGCTGTAGGGGCAGCAGTTGGAGCAGCTGTAGGGGCAGCAGTAGGGGCAGCTGTAGGGGCAGCAGTAGGGGCAGCTGTAGAGGCAGCTGTAGGGACAGCAGTGGAGGCAGCATTTGGGGCAGCTGTAGAGGCAGCAGTTGGGGCAGCTGTAGAGACAGAAGTTGGGGCAGCTGTAGAGGCAGCAGTAGGGGCAGATGTAGAGGCAGCTGTAGAGGCAGCAGTTGGGACAGATGTAGAGGCAGCTGTAGGGGCAGCTGTAGAGGCAGCAGTTGGGACAGATGTAGAGGCAGATGTAAGGGCAGCTGTAGAGGCAGCAGTTGGGGCAGCTGTAGAGGCAGATGTAAGGGCAGCTGTAGAGGCAGCAGTTGGGGCAGCTGTAGAGGCAGATGTAGAGGCAGCTGGAGAGGCAGCAGTTGGGGCAGATGTAGAGGCAGCAGTTGGGGCAGCTGTAGAGGCAGCAGTTGGGGCAGATGTAGAGACAGAAGTTGGGGCAGCAGTTGAAGTGGCCGATGTAGAAGCTAGTTTATGTGAAAAGAGGTGTGACAAACAATACATATCAATATCAATTTATTTTAGTTAGATTACTTTAAACTATCTACTTAAATTTTTAGTCACAAAACTTACTTGAACGGATGGTTCCTTGTATTATGTTCAATGTGGTTGAGCTGTTCAAAGTACTTTCCACACTGCTTGTAGATGGAACTGAACTTACATCTGCAAACACAAGCTCTGAGGAAACAACAACTGATCCTGACCTGAAAAACCCAAACAATGGAGTAATTAACAACATGTACCGTCACCAGACTTTAATCCTGAATTCAGAACTCAAATTATTTTCCAAATAACACTTACGCAAAGCTTTTGACTCTGGAGCGCCTGAATGTGCTTGGAAATCGTTCTTTATAAATTGCATTCAGCTGTTGTCACAAAACAATGTCATATTGCAATATTAATATAAGCAGTGTTGTGGAAGTATTATACATTCAAGAATTGCAATGACAATCTTCATAACGTGTGGATATCTTACCTGTGTCACTATGTTTGATGCAAGTGCTTTGAATGCAGTTGAAGTTGAATCAAGAAGATTAGAGCTAAATGTCTGGTTGAGATTAAAAAACAAATCAAGGCTGCCTTCATTTCCACTTGCTGCATCAGTATTAAGTGCTGTCGTTGGTGCAGCTGTAGGGGCAGCAGTTGGAGCAGCTGTAGGGGCAGCAGTAGGGGCAGCTGTAGGGGCAGCAGTAGGGGCAGCTGTAGAGGCAGCTGTAGGGACAGCAGTGGAGGCAGCATTTGGGGCAGCTGTAGAGGCAGCAGTTGGGGCAGCTGTAGAGACAGAAGTTGGGGCAGCTGTAGAGGCAGCAGTAGGGGCAGATGTAGAGGCAGCTGTAGAGGCAGCAGTTGGGACAGATGTAGAGGCAGCTGTAGGGGCAGCTGTAGAGGCAGCAGTTGGGACAGATGTAGAGGCAGATGTAAGGGCAGCTGTAGAGGCAGCAGTTGGGGCAGCTGTAGAGGCAGATGTAAGGCCAGCTGTAGAGGCAGCAGTTGGGGCAGCTGTAGAGGCAGATGTAGAGGCAGCTGGAGAGGCAGCAGTTGGGGCAGATGTAGAGGCAGCAGTTGGGGCAGCTGTAGAGGCAGCAGTTGGGGCAGATGTAGAGACAGAAGTTGGGGCAGCAGTTGAAGTGGCCGATGTAGAAGCTAGTTTATGTGAAAAGAGGTGTGACAAACAATACATATCAATATCAATTTATTTTAGTTAGATTACTTTAAACTATCTACTTAAATTTTTAGTCACAAAACTTACTTGAACGGATGGTTCCTTGTATTATGTTCAATGTGGTTGAGCTGTTCAAAGTACTTTCCACACTGCTTGTAGATGGAACTGAACTTACATCTGCAAACACAAGCTCTGAGGAAACAACAACTGATCCTGACCTGAAAAACCCAAACAATGGAGTAATTAACAACATGTACCGTCACCAGACTTTAATCCTGAATTCAGAACTCAAATTATTTTCCAAATAACACTTACGCAAAGCTTTTGACTCTGGAGCGCCTGAATGTGCTTGGAAATCGTTCTTTATAAATTGCATTCAGCTGTTGTCACAAAACAATGTCATATTGCAATATTAATATAAGCAGTGTTGTGGAAGTATTATACATTCAAGAATTGCAATGACAATCTTCATAACGTGTGGATATCTTACCTGTGTCACTATGTTTGATGCAAGTGCTTTGAATGCAGTTGAAGTTGAATCAAGAAGATTAGAGCTAAATGTCTGGTTGAGATTAAAAAACAAATCAAGGCTGCCTTCATTTCCACTTGCTGCATCAGTATTAAGTGCTGTCGTTGGTGCAGCTGTAGGGGCAGCAGTTGGAGCAGCTGTAGGGGCAGCAGTAGGGGCAGCTGTAGGGGCAGCAGTAGGGGCAGCTGTAGAGGCAGCTGTAGGGACAGCAGTGGAGGCAGCATTTGGGGCAGCTGTAGAGGCAGCAGTTGGGGCAGCTGTAGAGACAGAAGTTGGGGCAGCTGTAGAGGCAGCAGTTGGGGCAGCTGTAGAGACAGAAGTTGGAGCAGCTGTTGTGGTGGCAGGCGTCATTGTAGAAGCACCTAGAGTCAAAGACATGTTCATAGTCAAAGAGTATGATGTTACATACATGATATAGTCAACAACAGTCAACATGTTCTTTTCAAAGGGCTCACCATCCCCAAAGGAGGCTACTGATTATGCCTATTCTACAGAGGATTTACCAAATACCTTGGGAGGTAAGTAAGTAAACCACACATGTGTCCGTGCAGTATGGACAGTTTTCCAACAAACTCAAACAATCTGACCCCTCATTGGCTTGACAACTAAGTTCAGCTTGCGTGCAGAACATCAGTGAGCAGAGACTGCAAAGTTTGATGTAGCCTTTATCACTCACTACTTAAATCATCATCTTATCTCATCTTATCTGACTCGCAAAAACAGCAACTTCATTGAAAATGGCTTTAATGATTTCAATTAGCTGTTGTGGTATACTCCAGACCACTTTCCACATCAGTGTTGCTATTTGACCTAATATAAGATAGACTATCATGTCCTGAGCTATCAAAACTTATTTTGTTATTGTCAAATTTATGATGACTCAAGTCCTGCATCTTCAACTTGTGGCCTACGTGATCTAGCGATAATGCATTCCTGTCTCTGTTTTATCACAGTAAAGGCACCCAAAATATACTCTAAAAATGTGTTCAGAAATGAAACTCTAAAATGTTCTAGAAACCTGCTGACCTATAAAATTAAAGTGCCATCTGTGAGGAATAAACTGTTGTCACAACCTGCATTTGACATTATATGGGAACATTTGAATCAGACCATCAAACCTATCCAGACAATTGAGTTGAAAATTTACCAAGAATTTGACAAAAGCCTGGACAATTGGGATCTGAAAATTCTTCCCAACCAAATTTTTAAATTGAATCCACAGTGGTCCATCTGTACATTGGTGCAGTTTACATTGCATTTGCCTTTGCGAGTTCGCAAAACTTTTGCATTAAAAAATGTTATTGTTGATATTGAAATTTTCAAAGGCACAAAGGCCAAGGAATGTGTATGATGTTTAAAAAAGTAAGACAATAAAAGGCAAAAAAGCCAAGTATTGTCTTTGGTGTGGTACAAATAAGCAAATGTGGTTCTTTGAATACTGATTCCATTGTTTCTGACTGTTTCCCTGACTTCATACACTTGAGAGTCTGGATTACCCCTAAAAGGCAGAAAAGTTTAAATGCAGTACAGACATGCCCTTTCGCCTGCAATTTCGATATACAGTTTGGAATATCTGATCAATTGCAGTTGAAGACTCCAATTTGTGTACACAATTCTTCCACAATTGTACTGACCTTCCCCTGAATGCATAAGCTGTAGCACAACATGAGCTATTTGTAGGGTGCCAAATGTGCTTTCAGTTGGTTTGTACATAACGCCACATGTTAAGGTATTAATTTTGAAGAGTTAACAGCAACAGACACAAATCTTTTTCTTCATCTGGCTCAATATCTTTAGTCACATGTGGAAGTATAGGTGAAAGAATATTTTCACATCGTTTGACTATCCTTGAGTGAATGTGAGTGTAGTTGGATTAGTTTGTAGTGAAACTGATGTTGATGTCTGTGGATACTGTGGATGTGTTGGCCTCTGAAGCAGATGTTGGTGTTGTACCTGCTGATGTAGAAGAGGCAGACATAGAGACTGATAATGAAGCCTGTGTTGTGGGGGTTACTGATGATGAGGATGGAGATAGTGTCGTAGACTGTGATGTTAAAGGAGATGTTTGGGGTGATGAAACAGTGGTCCATCTGTACTAATATTGACACTGTTTACATTGCGTATGCATTTTCAGGTTCGCAAAACTTTTCCATTAAAACCCTGATTATTGCTGCTATTAACAATTCCAAAGGCAAAAGGGCCCTGGAATGTGAATTATGTGAAAAACAGAGAAAAAAAAATAAAAGGAAAATAAAGCCAAATATTGCCTTTGGTATGGTACAAATGAGCAAAAGTGGTGCTTTGAATACTGATTCCGTTGTATCTGAATGTATCAATCACTTCAATAGTGTGTTTAGAGGGGGCACTGTGGTAGGACTGACTGCAGCTGTCTTAAATGCACTGTGTTTGGGTTTGACGTGTAGTCATTACCCAATCCAACCCCTAAAAATGTATTCAGAAGCGAAACTCTAAAATGTTCAAGAAACCTGCTGACCTAAAAACGTAAAGTGCCATCTGCGAGGAATAAACTTTTGGCACCACTTGCATTTGACCGTATATGGGAACATTTGAATCTGACCATCAAACTTAAATATAGTTGAACTGTATCAGTTGCAAAGGACATCTTCATATGATTAAATTGAAAATTAACCTACTTTTCTTGATGTTAGAATTAAAAAAACCTGGACAATTGGGATATCAAAATTCTTCCAACTACATTTTTGAATTGTATTCACAGTGGTCCATCTGTACTAATATTGCTGCTGTTTGCATTGTATGTCCCTTTTCAAGTCTGAAAAACTTTTACACTGAGAAACTGCAGATTATTGCTGTTATTAACAATTTCAAAGCCAAAAAGGCCCTGGAATGTCCATGAAGTGAGAAATAAAGAAAAAAAAATTAAAGGTAAATCAAGCCAAATATTGCCTTTGATACAGTATAAATAAGCAAATGTGGTGCTTTGAATAGTGTATGTGAATCTTTCTCAACATTTGTTTACACAAATTTTCCACATTTCTACACACCTTCCTATGAATGCACAAGCATTAGTGTGACATGAACTATTTCTAGGAGGCCAATTCACTTTCAGATGATTTGTACATTTCACATACAAGGGATTAATTTTGGAGATTTAACATTAAAAACAGACACAAGCGCTTTTTCACATTTGACCTAGTATGTTTACTCATATGGAAGGTGACAGAATATTTTCACGTTGTTTGACTGACCTTGAGTGGATGTGAGTGCAGTGGCATTAGTTTGTGGCAAAACTGATACTGATGTCATATGTTGTGTTGGTAGTACTGTGGATGCAGATGTTGGTGTTGTAGTTGTTGACGTAGAGGAAGCAGATATAGAGACTGATAATGAAGCCTGTGTTGTGGGGGTTACTGATGATGAGGATGGAGATAGTGTCGTAGACTGTGATGTTGAAGGAGATGTTTGGGGTGATGATGTTATGGACTGTGATGTTGAGATTTCTGCTAGTGTTGAGGTGGAACCTATGGAAGAGATTCTTGTCAGTGCGGATTTTGGGTGCCTTCTAATATTGATGATTACAATCACTTCAATAGTGTGTTCAGAGGGGCGCTGTGGTAGGACTGACTGCAGCTATCAGCAGGTCCTCTTGGGGATCCGTGTGCAAGTCCAACTTCCTGTCATTCCCCGATCCTACCCCATCTCTCCCTCCCACTCACTTTCTATCTCTTTGTCTTATCACAATAAAGGCACCCAAAATATACTCTCTGGCCTCTTAAGCAGATGTTGGTGTTGTAGCTGCTAATGACTGTGCTAGTGTTGAGGTGGAAACTACGATAGAAACTAAAGTCAACACAGAGCTTGAGGTGCTTCCTAATTCTGAGATTAATGTGAAAGAGAATGCACTCAAGAAATTTCAACATATATACAAAGAAGAGGATATGGCATTACTAGTAACCTGCTATCCTATAAAAAGATGGAGTTCTATCTGTGACTAATCAGCAGTTATGCATCACCACCAAATTTAATTAGTTTGTATTTTGTATTTACCACTGGTTGTTGCCACATGGCTTGTTGCAGCTGCTGTTGTACTGGGTTGAGATGTGGTAGTTGAAGGTGAATTTGTGATCACTGTCGTGGGTGCTTCAATGAACACAGCTGGAAAAAGTAGTTATATGTTTGGGATTTTTAGCAAATGCTTTTGTCCAAAGTGATTTACAGTGATTTTTATTGAAAAATTATTAATGTTAAAATAATCAGAAAAGTTATACAGCCTAATTTGAAAAATGAATATCAATACAATTTAACTAATCAATTAACATAAAAGCCACATTCTTGAAAGAAGAAATAATTAATTACACATGGTGTGAACATAAAAGTCTTACAATGATCAGAGTGTGTTAGTTTCATGTGGATATAATGCTTGATGAATATATTCCACAAGTAGGATTAGCAGTATAATTTTCATCCGTTAGAAAATGTATAAAAGGAAATAGTCTTACGTTCAGCTTTTATGCTGGTAGAATTGATAGCAAGTCCAGCTAAATCTGAGCTATTGGAGAAAACAGCTTTTTCCAGTGTGCTGGTCACATTATTAGTGTCAGGAACAGAGCTGACATTATTGAAAATCAGGGCAGAATCCACAACAACAGATCCTTGTCTGAAAACATAAAAAATGGAGGTTTTAGTAGGTGCAAGACTGTAAAAATGTGTTTGATTGTATCAATAATTGTTGTATTAATAACTATGTAAGGGATAATGTATTGTCTGCCGGTCATTATAGGAAAATAAATCTCGACAGGATGAACAGGACCCTGACGCATATGTGGACATGCCCGCAGCATTCTGGAGAACCGTATAATAATGTAATAATAATGGTTGTTTAATGGTACCTGAAGCCTCTGATTTCTGTGCGATTGAAAAGACTTCCAAACTTGTTCTTATACACGTTGTTCAGCTGAAACACAGAAAAACACCACTTTATACAAGGTTATTTTCTTTTTTCAAAGAAGATGTAGGTCAAGTTTTCACATATGTTTTATTAGAAAAAAAATCAGAGTAATGCTACTACCGCTGTGGACACTTCAGCAGCCAAAGTTTTAAATGCTTGTGAAGAGGTATCTGCCAGATCTGCACTGAAATTCCTCTGTAGCTTAAATTCCAGTTTGACTTCTGGTATAGGAACAAGCGCCTTTGTGACAGGAATAGTCTGTGGAACTGATGTTGTCTTTGGAACTGCAGCTGTTGAGAAGACAGTACAGTACGGGTAAAGAGAAAGAGAAATATTCTGGTATTCTAGGAAGGTGTCAACATCCCTCTCTTATACCCACATCCACAGCTGAGGTGAGTAAGATACCTAACCCCTAACTGCTCATCAGGAGCTGCAGCAGCAGGCTGCCCATTGCTCTGGGATAATGTGTGCGTTCGCTCACTGTGTGTTCACTACGTGCTGTGTGGGTCACTCATTAATAAATAGGATAAATGCAGAGATTGAATTTCCCACACAAGACCAAAATGGCATACTTATACTAAAGGGTTACTGATAAATACACAGTATGTGAAAAATATCCTGTAACTGAAAAGAGACATCATTTATATTTTGGATTCTCCTGTGTACGTTTTCAAATTGTAGGGGTTACAGTGTATTTGCTTAAATCTGCACAACAAGAGTAGGTGGTGAACACTACATAAATGAGGCATTAATAAGAAAAATAGCAGAAGATGACACAGTATCTAACCTTGAGTGGATGTGAGTGTAGTGGCAGTAGTTTGTGGCCCAACTAATGTTGATGTCATATGTTGTGTTGATGGTACTGTAGATGTGATGGCATCTGGAACAGATGTTGGTGTTCTAGCTGCTGATGTAGACAAAGCAGACATAGAGACTGATGATGAAGCCTGTGTTGTGGTGGTTACTGATGATGAGGATGAAGACTGTGTTGTAGACTGTGATATTGTAGGGAATGTCTGGGGCGATGATGTTATGGATTGTGATGTTGATGCTAGTGTTGAGGAGGAACCTATGATGGACAATAAAGTCAATGCATTGTTTAAGGTGCTTCCCATAACTGAGATTAATGTATGCACTCAAGAAATTTCAAATTAGAAATTGAAACCTAATGAAAACGAAATTGTCAGTCATAGTCAATCAACACAATGCACGAAAATGATCATTGCTGGTTCCTATTCTTTGGTTTGTAAGTAAATGTACATGGTGAGAATATATAATGTTCTTGCTATTTTCTCAGAGCAGTTGACAACTATACAGAGACCTCCAAAGATAAACAGTCGCAGTCTTGACTGGTGTGCCTTTAACCAAAATGTCTGACATCAACCTCAAAATATCAGTCATCTTTGTAAAGGCGAGGACTGTAGAAAAAAATACCCATTCAATAATACTTAAAGGGATTAACCAGTCAACCCATAGTCCTGTTGTTACCTCAAAGAAGAGGCATATGGGCTCATTGTCACTGAGGAACCAACAGAACAATGATCATAGGTCTGTCAAACTGAACAATTTGATATGTGGCCAGAGGCCAGAGACAGACCCCTATTAATTGTGAATTTGACCTTATTCCAGTATTTTATATCCCTCGTTTAATTAAATCAGTAAGCAAAATATGTACAATTCATAGAACTAACCAGAAATGGATGTAAGAATAGTGGCACTACTTTGTGGTAAGACTGATGTTGATGTCGTGTGTTGTGTTGATGTTACTGTGGAAGTGGTGGCATCTGAAAAAGGTGTTGGTGTTGTAGTTGTTGATGTAAAGGAAGCAGACATAGAGACTGATGATGAAGCCTGTGTTGTCGTGGTTACTGATGATGAGGATGAAGACTGTGTTGTAGAGTGTGATGTTGTAGGGGATGTTTGGGGCGATGATTTTATGGATTGTGATGATATCTGTGCTAGTGTTGATGTGGAACCTATGGTAGACATTGTTGTCAGACCTGATTTTGGCATCCCTTTTAATATTGATGTTCTGATCACTTCAATACTGTGTTCAGAGCGGCGCTGTGGTAGGACTGACTGCAGCTATCAGAAATGAGCAGTTGCCTATGGGGACCCATGTTTGATTCCAATTTGCTGTCATTTCCTGATCCCACCCCATCTCTCCATCCCACTCACTTTCTGTCTCTTATCACAATAAAGGTGCCCAAAATATACTCAAAAATGTGTTAAGAAATGAAACTCTACAATGTGCAAGAAACCTGCTGACCTAAAAACATAAAGTGCCATCTTCAAGGAATAAACTGTTGGCACTACCTGCATTTGACCTTATATGGGAACATTTGAATCTGACCATCAAACTTCAGTACAGTTAAACTGTATCAATTGTAAAGGACTTCTCCATACGATCTAGTTCAAAATTAACCTACTTCTCTTGACGCTAGAATTTGATAAAAGTCTGGAAAGTTGGGATATCTAAATTCTTCCAACCACATTTTTAAATTGTATTCACCATGGCCCATCTGTACTAATACTGGCTCTGGTTACATTGCGTGTCCCTTTTCAAGTTCGAAAAACGTTTACATTAAAAAGCTGCAGACTATTGCTGCTGTTAATAATTTCAAGTGTAAAAAGGCCCTGGAATGTGCATGATGTGAAAAACAAAGAAAAACAATGAAAAGGAAAATGAAGCCTAATATTGACTTTGTTATGGTACAAATAAGCAAATATTTTTTCACAGTTGGCCCAGTATGTTTACTCATCTGTAAGTGCAGGTGATAGAATATTTTCACATTGTTTGACTGACCTTGAGTGGATGTGAGTGTAGTTGCATTAGTCTGTGGCAAAACTGATGTTGATGTCACATGTTGCGTTGGTGGTACTGTGGATATGGTGGCCTCTGAAGCAGATGTTGGTGTTGTGGCTGCTGGTGTAGAAAAAGCAGACATAGAGACTGATGATGAAGTCTGTGCTGTGGGGTTTACTGATGAGGAGGGTGGAGACTGTGTCATAGACTGTGATGTTAAAGGGGATGTTTGAGGTGTTGTTGCTATAGGTTCTGAAGACAATTGTGCTGTTGTGGAAGTGGAACCTATGGTAGAGGCTGTTAGACTGGATGTGAGTGTAGCTGCATTAGTCTCTGGTGTGACTGATGTTGATGTCATATGTTGTGTTGATGGAACTGTGGATGTTGTGACATCTGCAGTAGATGTTGGTGTTGTAGCTGCTGGTGTAGAGACAGCAGACATAGACTCTGATGATGAAGCCTGTGTTGTGGTAGTTACTGATGAGGAGGGTGGAGATTGTGTCACAGACTGTGATGTTAAGGGGGATGTTTGAGGTGTTGTTGTTATAGGTTCTGAAGACAATTGTGCTGTTGTGGAGGTGGAACCTATGGTAGAGGCTGTTAGACTGGATGTGAGTATAGTTGCACTAGTTTGTGGCAAAACTGATGTTGATGTCATATGGAGTGTTGATGGAACTGTGGATGTGATGGAATCTGGAGCAGATGTTGGTGTTGCATCTGCTGATGTAGACAAAGCAGACACAGAGACTGATGATAAAGCTTGTGTTGTGGTAGTTACTGATGCTTGTGGTGATGATGTTATGGATTGTGATGTTGATGACTGTGCTAGTGTTGAGGTGGAAACTATGATAGAAACCAAAGTCAACACAGAGCTTGAGGTGCTTCCTAATTCTGAGATTAATGTTAAAGAGAATGCACTGAAGAAATTTCAACATATACGGAAAAAAGCGCATATGGCATTTGTAGTAACCTGCTATCCTTTAAAAAGTTGGAGTTCCACCTGTGACTAATCAGCAATGCATGGCCACCAACTGTATGTGATTGTTTTGTTTATTTTAGCCTGTTTGACTCTTGATGTATGATGTGGAGCCTATGGTAGACATTGTTGTCAGACCTGATTTTGGCATGCCTTTTAATATTGATGTTCTGATCACTTCAAAACTGTGTTCAGAGCGGCGCTGTGGTAGGGCTGACTGCAGCTATCAGAAATGAGCAGTTGCCTATGGGGACCCATGTTCGATTCCAATTTGCTGTCATTTCCTGATCCCACCCCATCTCTCCCTCCCACTCACTTTCTGTCTCTTATCACAATAAAGGTGCCCAAAATATACTCAAAATGTGTTAAGAAATGAAACTATACAATGTGCAAGAAACCTGCTGATCTAAAAACATAAAGTGCCATCTTCAAGGAATAAACTGTTGGCACTACCTGCATTTGACCTTATATGGGAACATTTGAATCTGACCATCAAACTTCAGTACAGTTAAACTGTATCAATTGTAAAGGACTTCTCCATACGATCTAGTTCAAAATTAACCTACTTCTCTTGACGCTAGAATTTGATAAAAGTCTGGAAAGTTGGGATATCTAAATTCTTCCAACCACATTTTTAAATTGTATTCACCATGGCCCATCTGTACTAATACTGGCTCTGGTTACATTGCGTGTCCCTTTTCAAGTTCGAAAAACGTTTACATTAAAAAGCTGCAGATTATTGCTGCTGTTAATAATTTCAAGTGTAAAAAGGCCCTGGAATGTGCATGATGTGAAAAACAAAGAAAAACAATGAAAAGGAAAATGAAGCCTAATATTGACTTTGTTATGGTACAAATAAGCAAATATTTTTTCACAGTTGGCCCAGTATGTTTACTCATCTGTAAGTACAGGTGATAGAATATTTTCACATTGTTTGACTGACCTTGAGTGGATGTGAGTGTAGTTGCATTAGTTTGTGGCAAAACTGATGTTGATGTCAGATGTTGTGTTGATGGTACTGTGGATGTGATGGCATCTGGAGCAGATGTTGGTGTTGTAGCTGCTGATGTAGAGGAAGCAGACACAGAGACTGATGATGAAGCTTGAGTTGTGGGGTTTACTGATGATGAGGATGGAGACTGTGGCGTAGACTGTGATGTTAAAGGGGATGTTTGAGGTGTTGTTGCTATAGGTTCTGAAGACAATTGTGCTGTTGTGGAAGTGGAACCTATGGTAGAGGCTGTTAGACTGGATGTGAGTGTAGCTGCATTAGTCTCTGGTGTAACTGATGTTGATGTCATATGTTGTGTTGATGGAACTGTGGATGTTGTGACATCTGCAGTAGATGTTGGTGTTGTAGCTGCTGGTGTAGAGACAGCAGACATAGACTCTGATGATGAAGCCTGTGTTGTGGTAGTTACTGATGAGGAGGGTGGAGATTGTGTCACAGACTGTGATGTTAAGGGGGATGTTTGAGGTGTTGTTGTTATAGGTTCTGAAGACAATTGTGCTGTTGTGGAGGTGGAACCTATGGTAGAGGCTGTTAGACTGGATGTGAGTATAGTTGCACTAGTTTGTGGCAAAACTGATGTTGATGTCATATGGAGTGTTGATGGAACTGTGGATGTGATGGAATCTGGAGCAGATGTTGGTGTTGCATCTGCTGATGTAGACAAAGCAGACACAGAGACTGATGATAAAGCTTGTGTTGTGGTAGTTACTGATGCTTGTGGTGATGATGTTATGGATTGTGATGTTGATGACTGTGCTAGTGTTGAGGTGGAAACTATGATAGAAACCAAAGTCAACACAGAGCTTGAGGTGCTTCCTAATTCTGAGATTAATGTTAAAGAGAATGCACTGAAGAAATTTCAACATATACGGAAAAAAGCGCATATGGCATTTGTAGTAACCTGCTATCCTTTAAAAAGTTGGAGTTCCACCTGTGACTAATCAGCAATGCATGGCCACCAACTGTATGTGATTGTTTTGTTTATTTTAGCCTGTTTGACTCTTGATGTATGATGTGGAGCCTATGGTAGACATTGTTGTCAGACCTGATTTTGGCATGCCTTTTAATATTGATGTTCTGATCACTTCAAAACTGTGTTCAGAGCGGCGCTGTGGTAGGGCTGACTGCAGCTATCAGAAATGAGCAGTTGCCTATGGGGACCCATGTTCGATTCCAATTTGCTGTCATTTCCTGATCCCACCCCATCTCTCCCTCCCACTCACTTTCTGTCTCTTATCACAATAAAGGTGCCCAAAATATACTCAAAAATGTGTTAAGAAATGAAACTATACAATGTGCAAGAAACCTGCTGATCTAAAAACATAAAGTGCCATCTTCAAGGAATAAACTGTTGGCACTACCTGCATTTGACCTTATATGGGAACATTTGAATCTGACCATCAAACTTCAGTACAGTTAAACTGTATCAATTGTAAAGGACTTCTCCATACGATCTAGTTCAAAATTAACCTACTTCTCTTGACGCTAGAATTTGATAAAAGTCTGGAAAGTTGGGATATCTAAATTCTTCCAACCACATTTTTAAATTGTATTCACCATGGCCCATCTGTACTAATACTGGCTCTGGTTACATTGCGTGTCCCTTTTCAAGTTCGAAAAACGTTTACATTAAAAAGCTGCAGATTATTGCTGCTGTTAATAATTTCAAGTGTAAAAAGGCCCTGGAATGTGCATGATGTGAAAAACAAAGAAAAACAATGAAAAGGAAAATGAAGCCTAATATTGACTTTGTTATGGTACAAATAAGCAAATATTTTTTCACAGTTGGCCCAGTATGGTTACTCATCTGTAAGTACAGGTGATAGAATATTTTCACATTGTTTGACTGACCTTGAGTGGATGTGAGTGTAGTTGCATTAGTTTGTGGCAAAACTGATGTTGATGTCAGATGTTGTGTTGATGGTACTGTGGATGTGATGGCATCTGGAGCAGATGTTGGTGTTGTAGCTGCTGATGTAGAGGAAGCAGACACAGAGACTGATGATGAAGCTTGAGTTGTGGGGTTTACTGATGATGAGGATGGAGACTGTGGCGTAGACTGTGATGTTAAAGGGGATGTTTGAGGTGTTGTTGCTATAGGTTCTGAAGACAATTGTGCTGTTGTGGAAGTGGAACCTATGGTAGAGGCTGTTAGACTGGATGTGAGTGTAGCTGCATTAGTCTCTGGTGTAACTGATGTTGATGTCATATGTTGTGTTGATGGAACTGTGGATGTTGTGACATCTGCAGTAGATGTTGGTGTTGTAGCTGCTGGTGTAGAGACAGCAGACATAGACTCTGATGATGAAGCCTGTGTTGGTAGTTACTGATGAGGAGGGTGGAGATTGTGTCACAGACTGTGATGTTAAGGGGGATGTTTGAGGTGTTGTTGTTATAGGTTCTGAAGACAATTGTGCTGTTGTGGAGGTGGAACCTATGGTAGAGGCTGTTAGACTGGATGTGAGTATAGTTGCACTAGTTTGTGGCAAAACTGATGTTGATGTCATATGGAGTGTTGATGGAACTGTGGATGTGATGGAATCTGGAGCAGATGTTGGTGTTGCATCTGCTGATGTAGACAAAGCAGACACAGAGACTGATGATAAAGCTTGTGTTGTGGTAGTTACTGATGCTTGTGGTGATGATGTTATGGATTGTGATGTTGATGACTGTGCTAGTGTTGAGGTGGAAACTATGATAGAAACCAAAGTCAACACAGAGCTTGAGGTGCTTCCTAATTCTGAGATTAATGTTAAAGAGAATGCACTGAAGAAATTTCAACATATACGGAAAAAAAGCGCATATGGCATTTGTAGTAACCTGCTATCCTTTAAAAAGTTGGAGTTCCACCTGTGACTAATCAGCAATGCATGGCCACCAACTGTATGTGATTGTTTTGTTTATTTTAGCCTGTTTGACTCTTGATGTATGATGTGGAGCCTATGGTAGACATTGTTGTCAGACCTGATTTTGGCATGCCTTTTAATATTGATGTTCTGATCACTTCAAAACTGTGTTCAGAGCGGCGCTGTGGTAGGGCTGACTGCAGCTATCAGAAATGAGCAGTTGCCTATGGGGACCCATGTTCGATTCCAATTTGCTGTCATTTCCTGATCCCACCCCATCTCTCCCTCCCACTCACTTTCTGTCTCTTATCACAATAAAGGTGCCCAAATATACTCAAAAATGTGTTAAGAAATGAAACTATACAATGTGCAAGAAACCTGCTGATCTAAAAACATAAAGTGCCATCTTCAAGGAATAAACTGTTGGCACTACCTGCATTTGACCTTATATGGGAACATTGAATCTGACCATCAAACTTCAGTACAGTTAAACTGTATCAATTGTAAAGGACTTCTCCATACGATCTAGTTCAAAATTAACCTACTTCTCTTGACGCTAGAATTTGATAAAAGTCTGGAAAGTTGGGATATCTAAATTCTTCCAACCACATTTTTAAATTGTATTCACCATGGCCCATCTGTACTAATACTGGCTCTGGTTACATTGCGTGTCCCTTTTCAAGTTCGAAAAACGTTTACATTAAAAAGCTGCAGATTATTGCTGCTGTTAATAATTTCAAGTGTAAAAAGGCCCTGGAATGTGCATGATGTGAAAAACAAAGAAAAACAATGAAAAGGAAAATGAAGCCTAATATTGACTTTGTTATGGTACAAATAAGCAAATATTTTTTCACAGTTGGCCCAGTATGGTTACTCATCTGTAAGTACAGGTGATAGAATTTTCACATTGTTTGACTGACCTTGAGTGGATGTGAGTGTAGTTGCATTAGTTTGTGGCAAAACTGATGTTGATGTCAGATGTTGTGTTGATGGTACTGTGGATGTGATGGCATCTGGAGCAGATGTTGGTGTTGTAGCTGCTGATGTAGAGGAAGCAGACACAGAGACTGATGATGAAGCTTGAGTTGTGGGGTTTACTGATGATGAGGATGGAGACTGTGGCGTAGACTGTGATGTTAAAGGGGATGTTTGAGGTGTTGTTGCTATAGGTCTGAAGACAATTGTGCTGTTGTGGAAGTGGAACCTATGGTAGAGGCTGTTAGACTGGATGTGAGTGTAGCTGCATTAGTCTCTGGTGTAACTGATGTTGATGTCATATGTTGTGTTGATGGAACTGTGGATGTTGTGACATCTGCAGTAGATGTTGGTGTTGTAGCTGCTGGTGTAGAGACAGCAGACATAGACTCTGATGATGAAGCCTGTGTTGTGGTAGTTACTGATGAGGAGGGTGGAGATTGTGTCACAGACTGTGATGTTAAGGGGGATGTTTGAGGTGTTGTTGTTATAGGTTCTGAAGACAATTGTGCTGTTGTGGAGGTGGAACCTATGGTAGAGGCTGTTAGACTGGATGTGAGTATAGTTGCACTAGTTGTGGCAAAACTGATGTTGATGTCATATGGAGTGTTGATGGAACTGTGGATGTGATGGAATCTGGAGCAGATGTTGGTGTTGCATCTGCTGATGTAGACAAAGCAGACACAGAGACTGATGATAAAGCTTGTGTTGTGGTAGTTACTGATGCTTGTGGTGATGATGTTATGGATTGTGATGTTGATGACTGTGCTAGTGTTGAGGTGAAACTATGATAGAAACCAAAGTCAACACAGAGCTTGAGGTGCTTCCTAATTCTGAGATTAATGTTAAAGAGAATGCACTGAAGAAATTTCAACATATACGGAAAAAAGCGCATATGGCATTTGTAAGTAACCTGCTATCCTTTAAAAAGTTGGAGTTCCACCTGTGACTAATCAGCAATGCATGGCCACCAACTGTATGTGATTGTTTTGTTTATTTTAGCCTGTTTGACTCTTGATGTATGATGTGGAGCCTATGGTAGACATTGTTGTCAGACCTGATTTTGGCATCCCTTTTAATATTGATGTTCTGATCACTTCAAAACTGTGTTCAGAGCGGCGCTGTGGTAGGGCTGACTGCAGCTATCAGAAATGAGCAGTTGCCTATGGGGACCCATGTTCGATTCCAATTTGCTGTCATTTCCTGATCCCACCCCATCTCTCCCTCCCACTCACTTTCTGTCTCTTATCACAATAAAGGTGCCCAAAATATACTCAAAAATGTGTTAAGAAATGAAACTATACAATGTGCAAGAAACCTGCTGATCTAAAAACATAAAGTGCCATCTTCAAGGAATAAACTGTTGGCACTACCTGCATTTGACCTTATATGGGAACATTTGAATCTGACCATCAAACTTCAGTACAGTTAAACTGTATCAATTGTAAAGGACTTCTCCATACGATCTAGTTCAAAATTAACCTACTCTCTTGACGCTAGAATTTGATAAAAGTCTGGAAAGTTGGGATATCTAAATTCTTCCAACCACATTTTTAAATTGTATTCACCATGGCCCATCTGTACTAATACTGGCTCTGGTTACATTGCGTGTCCCTTTTCAAGTTCGAAAAACGTTTACATTAAAAAGCTGCAGATTATTGCTGCTGTTAATAATTTCAAGTGTAAAAAGGCCCTGGAATGTGCATGATGTGAAAAACAAAGAAAAACAATGAAAAGGAAAATGAAGCCTAATATTGACTTTGTTATGGTACAAATAAGCAAATATTTTTTCACAGTTGGCCCAGTATGGTTACTCATCTGTAAGTACAGGTGATAGAATATTTTCACATTGTTTGACTGACCTTGAGTGGATGTGAGTGTAGTTGCATTAGTTTGTGGCAAAACTGATGTTGATGTCAGATGTTGTGTTGATGGTACTGTGGATGTGATGGCATCTGGAGCAGATGTTGGTGTTGTAGCTGCTGATGTAGAGGAAGCAGACACAGAGACTGATGATGAAGCTTGAGTTGTGGGGTTTACTGATGATGAGGATGGAGACTGTGGCGTAGACTGTGATGTTAAAGGGGATGTTTGAGGTGTTGTTGCTATAGGTTCTGAAGACAATTGTGCTGTTGTGGAAGT
Source organism: Tenualosa ilisha (assembly GCA_015244755.2). Taxonomy (NCBI): domain Eukaryota; kingdom Metazoa; phylum Chordata; class Actinopteri; order Clupeiformes; family Clupeidae; genus Tenualosa; species Tenualosa ilisha. The sequence continues at coordinate 38,197 of PYXC01001975.1, read as the reverse complement.
GGAACCTATGGTAGAGGCTGTTAGACTGGATGTGAGTGTAGCTGCATTAGTCTCTGGTGTAACTGATGTTGATGTCATATGTTGTGTTGATGGAACTGTGGATGTTGTGACATCTGCAGTAGATGTTGGTGTTGTAGCTGCTGGTGTAGAGACAGCAGACATAGACTCTGATGATGAAGCCTGTGTTGTGGTAGTTACTGATGAGGAGGGTGGAGATTGTGTCACAGACTGTGATGTTAAGGGGGATGTTTGAGGTGTTGTTGTTATAGGTTCTGAAGACAATTGTGCTGTTGTGGAGGTGGAACCTATGGTAGAGGCTGTTAGACTGGATGTGAGTATAGTTGCACTAGTTTGTGGCAAAACTGATGTTGATGTCATATGGAGTGTTGATGGAACTGTGGATGTGATGGAATCTGGAGCAGATGTTGGTGTTGCATCTGCTGATGTAGACAAAGCAGACACAGAGACTGATGATAAAGCTTGTGTTTGGTAGTTACTGATGCTTGTGGTGATGATGTTATGGATTGTGATGTTGATGACTGTGCTAGTGTTGAGGTGGAAACTATGATAGAAACCAAAGTCAACACAGAGCTTGAGGTGCTTCCTAATTCTGAGATTAATGTTAAAGAGAATGCACTGAAGAAATTTCAACATATACGGAAAAAAGCGCATATGGCATTTGTAGTAACCTGCTATCCTTTAAAAAGTTGGAGTTCCACCTGTGACTAATCAGCAATGCATGGCCACCAACTGTATGTGATTGTTTTGTTTATTTTAGCCTGTTTGACTCTTGATGTATGATGTGGAGCCTATGGTAGACATTGTTGTCAGACCTGATTTTGGCATGCCTTTTAATATTGATGTTCTGATCACTTCAAAACTGTGTTCAGAGCGGCGCTGTGGTAGGGCTGACTGCAGCTATCAGAAATGAGCAGTTGCCTATGGGGACCCATGTTCGATTCCAATTTGCTGTCATTTCCTGATCCCACCCCATCTCTCCCTCCCACTCACTTTCTGTCTCTTATCACAATAAAGGTGCCCAAAATATACTCAAAAATGTGTTAAGAAATGAAACTATACAATGTGCAAGAAACCTGCTGATCTAAAAACATAAAGTGCCATCTTCAAGGAATAAACTGTTGGCACTACCTGCATTTGACCTTATATGGGAACATTTGAATCTGACCATCAAACTTCAGTACAGTTAAACTGTATCAATTGTAAAGGACTTCTCCATACGATCTAGTTCAAAATTAACCTACTTCTCTTGACGCTAGAATTTGATAAAAGTCTGGAAAGTTGGGATATCTAAATTCTTCCAACCACATTTTAAATTGTATTCACCATGGCCAATCTGTACTAATACTGGCTCTGGTTACATTGCGTGTCCCTTTTCAAGTTCGAAAAACGTTTACATTAAAAAGCTGCAGATTATTGCTGCTGTTAATAATTTCAAGTGTAAAAAGGCCCTGGAATGTGCATGATGTGAAAAACAAAGAAAAAAATGAAAAGGAAAATGAAGCCTAATATTGACTTTGTTATGGTACAAATAAGCAAATATTTTTTGACAGTTGGCCCAGTATGTTTACTCATCTGTAAGTGCAGGTGATAGAATATTTTCACATTGTTTGACTGACCTTGAGTGGATGTGAGTGTAGTTGCATTAGTCTGTGGCAAAACTGATGTTGATGTCACATGTTGCGTTGGTGGTACTGTGGATATGGTGGCCTCTGAAGCAGATGTTGGTGTTGTGGCTGCTGGTGTAGAAAAGCAGACATAGAGACTGATGATGAAGTCTGTGCTGTGGGGTTTACTGATGAGGAGGGTGGAGACTGTGTCATAGACTGTGATGTTAAAGGGGATGTTTGAGGTGTTGTTGCTATAGGTTCTGAAGACAATTGTGCTGTTGTGGAAGTGGAACCTATGGTAGAGGCTGTTAGACTGGATGTGAGTGTAGCTGCATTAGTCTCTGGTGTAACTGATGTTGATGTCATATGTTGTGTTGATGGAACTGTGGATGTTGTGACATCTGCAGTAGATGTTGGTGTTGTAGCTGCTGGTGTAGAGACAGCAGACATAGACTCTGATGATGAAGCCTGTGTTGTGGTAGTTACTGATGAGGAGGGTGGAGATTGTGTCACAGACTGTGATGTTAAGGGGATGTTTGAGGTGTTGTTGTTATAGGTTCTGAAGACAATTGTGCTGTTGTGGAGGTGGAACCTATGGTAGAGGCTGTTAGACTGGATGTGAGTATAGTTGCACTAGTTTGTGGCAAAACTGATGTTGATGTCATATGGAGTGTTGATGGAACTGTGGATGTGATGGAATCTGGAGCAGATGTTGGTGTTGCATCTGCTGATGTAGACAAAGCAGACACAGAGACTGATGATGAAGCTTGTGTTGTGGTAGTTACTGATGCTTGTGTGATGATGTTATGGATTGTGATGTTGATGACTGTGCTAGTGTTGAGGTGGAAACTATGATAGAAACCAAAGTCAACACAGAGCTTGAGGTGCTTCCTAATTCTGAGATTAATGTGAAAGAGAATGCACTCAAGAAATTTCAACATATATACAAAGAAGAGGATTGGCATTACTAGTAACCTGCTATCCTATAAAAAGATGGAGTTCTATCTGTGACTAATCAGCAGTTATGCATCACCACCAAATTTAATTAGTTTTGTTATTTTGTATTTACCACTGGTTGTTGCCACATGGCTTGTTGCAGCTGCTGTTGTACTGGGTTGAGATGTGGTAGTTGAAGGTGAATTTGTGATCACTGTCGTGTGGTGTGCTTCAATGAACACAGCTGGAAAAAGTAGTTATATGTTTGGGATTTTTAGCAAATGCTTTTGTCCAAAGTGATTTACAGTGATTTTTATTGAAAAATTTTAATGTTAAAATAATCAGAAAAGTTATACAGCCTAATTTGAAAAATGAATATCAATACAATTTAACTAATCAATTAACATAAAAGCCACATTCTTGAAAGAAGAAATAATTAATTACACATGGTGTGAACATAAAAGTCTTACAATGATCAGAGTGTGTTAGTTTCATGTGGATATAATGCTTGATGAATATATTCCACAAGTAGGATTAGCAGTATAATTTTCATCCGTTAGAAAATGTATAAAAGGAAATAGTCTTACGTTCAGCTTTTATGCTGGTAGAATTGATAGCAAGTCCAGCTAAATCTGAGCTATTGGAGAAACAGCTTTTTCCAGTGTGCTGGTCACATTATTAGTGTCAGGAACAGAGCTGACATTATTGAAAATCAGGGCAGAATCCACAACAACAGATCCTTGTCTGAAAACATAAAAAATGGAGGTTTTAGTAGGTGCAAGACTGTAAAAATGTGTTTGATTGTATCAATAATTGTTGTATTAATAACTATGTAAGGGATAATGTATTGTCTGCCGGTCATTATAGGAAAATAAATCTCGACAGGATGAACAGGACCCTGACGCATATGTGGACATGCCCGCAGCATTCTGGAGAACCGTATAATAATGTAATAATAATGGTTGTTTAATGGTACCTGAAGCCTCTGATTTCTGTTGCGATTGAAAAGACTTTCCAAACTTGTTCTTATACACGTTGTTCAGCTGAAACACAGAAAAACACCACTTTATACAAGGTTATTTTCTTTTTTCAAAGAAGATGTAGGTTCAAGTTTTCACATATGTTTTATTAGAAAAAAAATCAGAAGTAATGCTACTACCGCTGTGACACTTCAGCAGCCAAAGTTTTAAATGCTTGTGAAGAGGTATCTGCCAGATCTGCACTGAAATTCCTCTGTAGCTTAAATTCCAGTTTGACTTCTGGTATAGGAACAAGCGCCTTTGTGACAGGAATAGTCTGTGGAACTGATGTTGTCTTTGGAACTGCAGCTGTTGAGAAAGACAGTACAGTACGGGTAAAGAGAAAGAGAAATATTCTGGTATTCTAGGAAGGTGTCAACATCCCTCTCTTATACCCACATCCACAGCTGAGGTGAGTAAGATACCTAACCCCTAACTGCTCATCAGGAGCTGCAGCAGCAGGCTGCCCATTGCTCTGGGATAATGTGTGCGTTCGCTCACTGTGTGTTCACTACGTGCTGTGTGGGTCACTCATTAATAAATAGGATAAATGCAGAGATTGATTTCCCACACAAGACCAAAATGGCATACTTATACTAAAGGGTTACTGATAAATACACAGTATGTGAAAAATATCCTGTAACTGAAAAGAGACATCATTTATATTTTGGATTCTCCTGTGTGCTCTTCCGATCTGTAGGGGTTACAGTGTATTTGCTTAAATCTGCACAACAAGAGTAGGTGGTGAACACTACATAAATGAGCATTAATAAGAAAAATAGCAGAAGATGACACAGTATCTAACCTTGAGTGGATGTGAGTGTAGTGGCAGTAGTTTGTGGCCCAACTAATGTTGATGTCATATGTTGTGTTGATGGTACTGTAGATGTGATGGCATCTGGAACAGATGTTGGTGTTCTAGCTGCTGATGTAGACAAAGCAGACATAGAGACTGATGATGAAGCCTGTGTTGTGGTGGTTACTGATGATGAGGATGAAGACTGTGTTGTAGACTGTGATATTGTAGGGAATGTCTGGGGCGATGATGTTATGGATTGTGATGTTGATGCTAGTGTTGAGGAGGAACCTATGATGGACAATAAAGTCAATGCATTGTTAAGGTGCTTCCCATAACTGAGATTAATGTATGCACTCAAGAAATTTCAAATTAGAAATTGAAACCTAATGAAAACGAAATTGTCAGTCATAGTCAATCAACACAATGCACGAAAATGATCATTGCTGGTTCCTATTCTTTGGTTTGTAAGTAAATGTACATGGTGAGAATATATAATGTTCTTGCTATTTTCTCAGAGCAGTTGACAACTATACAGAGACCTCCAAAGATAAACAGTCGCAGTCTTGACTGGTGTGCCTTTAACCAAAATGTCTGACATCAACCTCAAAATATCAGTCATCTTTGTAAAGGCGAGGACTGTAGAAAAAAATACCCATTCAATAATACTTAAAGGGATTAACCAGTCAACCCATAGTCCTGTTGTTACCTCAAAGAAGAGGCATATGGCTCATTGTCACTGAGGAACCAACAGAACAATGATCATAGGTCTGTCAAACTGAACAATTTGATATGTGGCCAGAGGCCAGAGACAGACCCCTATTAATTGTGAATTTGACCTTATTCCAGTATTTTATATCCCTCGTTTAATTAAATCAGTAAGCAAAATATGTACAATTCATAGAACTAACCAGAAATGGATGTAAGAATAGTGGCACTACTTTGTGGTAAGACTGATGTTGATGTCGTGTGTTGTGTTGATGTTACTGTGGAAGTGGTGGCATCTGAAAAAGGTGTTGGTGTTGTAGTTGTTGATGTAAAGGAAGCAGACATAGAGACTGATGATGAAGCCTGTGTTGTCGTGGTTACTGATGATGAGGATGAAGACTGTGTTGTAGAGTGTGATGTTGTAGGGGATGTTTGGGGCGATGATTTTATGGATTGTGATGATATCTGTGCTAGTGTTGATGTGGAACCTATGGTAGACATTGTTGTCAGACCTGATTTGGCATCCCTTTTAATATTGATGTTCTGATCACTTCAATACTGTGTTCAGAGCGGCGCTGTGGTAGGACTGACTGCAGCTATCAGAAATGAGCAGTTGCCTATGGGGACCCATGTTTGATTCCAATTTGCTGTCATTTCCTGATCCCACCCCATCTCTCCATCCCACTCACTTTCTGTCTCTTATCACAATAAAGGTGCCCCAAAATATTACTCAAAAATGTGTTAAGAAATGAAACTCTACAATGTGCAAGAAACCTGCTGACCTAAAAACATAAAGTGCCATCTTCAAGGAATAAACTGTTGGCACTACCTGCATTTGACCTTATATGGGAACATTTGAATCTGACCATCAAACTTCAGTACAGTTAAACTGTATCAATTGTAAAGGACTTCTCCATACGATCTAGTTCAAAATTAACCTACTTCTCTTGACGCTTAGGAATTTGATAAAAGTCTGGAAAGTTGGGATATCTAAATTCTTTCCAACCACATTTTTAAATTGTATTCACCATGGCCCATCTGTACTAATACTGGCTCTGGTTACATTGCGTGTCCCTTTTCAAGTTTCGAAAAACGTTTACATTAAAAAGCTGCAGACTATTGCTGCTGTTAATAATTTCAAGTGTAAAAAGGCCCTGGAATGTGCATGATGTGAAAAACAAAGGAAAAACAATGAAAAGGAAAATTGAAGCCTAATATTGACTTTGTTATGGTACAAATAAGCAAATATTTTTTCACAGTTGGCCCAGTATGTTTACTCATCTGTAAGTGCAGGTGATAGAATATTTTCACATTGTTTGACTGACCTTGAGTGGATGTGAGTGTAGTTGCATTAGTCTGTGGCAAAAACTGATGTTGATGTCACATGTTGCGTTGGTGGTACTGTGGATATGGTGGCCTCTGAAGCAGATGTTGGTGTTGTGGCTGCTGGTGTAGAAAAAGCAGACATAGAGACTGATGATGAAGTCTGTGCTGTGGGGTTTACTGATGAGGAGGGTGGAGACTGTGTCATAGACTGTGATGTTAAAGGGGATGTTTGAGGGTGTTGTTGCTATAGGTTCTGAAGACAATTGTGCTGTTGTGGAAGTGGAACCTATGGTAGAGGCTGTTAGACTGGATGTGAGTGTAGCTGCATTAGTCTCTGGTGTGACTGATGTTGATGTCATATGTTGTGTTGATGGAACTGTGGATGTTGTGACATCTGCAGTAGATGTTGGTGTTGTAGCTGCTGGTGTAGAGACAGCAGACATAGACTCTGATGAATGAAGCCTGTGTTGTGGTAGTTACTGATGAGGAGGGTGGAGATTGTGTCACAGACTGTGATGTTAAGGGGGATGTTTGAGGTGTTGTTGTTATAGGTTCTGAAGACAATTGTGCTGTTGTGGAGGTGGAACCTATGGTAGAGGCTGTTAGACTGGATGTGAGTATAGTTGCACTAGTTTGTGGCAAACTGATGTTGATGTCATATGGAGTGTTGATGGAACTGTGGATGTGATGGAATCTGGAGCAGATGTTGGTGTTGCATCTGCTGATGTAGACAAAGCAGACACAGAGACTGATGATAAAGCTTGTGTTGTGGTAGTTACTGATGCTTGTGGTGATGATGTTATGGATTGTGATGTTGATGACTGTGCTAGTGTTGAGGTGGAAACTATGATAGAAACCAAAGTCAACACAGAGCTTGAGGTGCTTCTAATTCTGAGATTAATGTTAAAGAGAATGCACTGAAGAAATTTCAACATATACGGAAAAAAAGCGCATATGGCATTTGTAGTAACCTGCTATCCTTTAAAAAGTTGGAGTTCCACCTGTGACTAATCAGCAATGCATGGCCACCAACTGTATGTGATTGTTTTGTTTATTTTAGCCTGTTTGACTCTTGATGTATGATGTTGGAGCCTATGGTAGACATTGTTGTCAGACCTGATTTTGGCATGCCTTTTAATATTGATGTTCTGATCACTTTCAAAACTGTGTTCAGAGCGGCGCTGTGGTAGGGCTGACTGCAGCTATCAGAAATGAGCAGTTGCCTATGGGGGACCCATGTTCGATTCCAATTTGCTGTCATTTCCTGATCCCACCCCATCTCTCCCTCCCACTCACTTTCTGTCTCTTATCACAATAAAGTGGCCCAAAATATACTCAAAAATGTGTTAAGAAATGAAACTATACAATGTGCCAAGAAACCTGCTGATCTAAAAACATAAAGTGCCATCTTCAAGGAATAAACTGTTGGCACTACCTGCATTTGACCTTATATGGGAACATTTGAATCTGACCATCAAACTTCAGTACAGTTAAACTGTATCAATTGTAAAGGACTTCTCCATACGATCTAGTTCAAAATTAACCTACTTCTCTTGACGCTAGAATTTGATAAAAGTCTGGAAAGTTGGGATATCTAAATTCTTCCAACCACATTTTTAAATTGTATTCACCATGGCCCATCTGTACTAATACTGGCTCTGGTTACATTGCGTGTCCCTTTTCAAGTTCGAAAAACGTTTACATTAAAAAGCTGCAGATTATTGCTGCTGTTAATAATTTCAAGTGTAAAAGGCCCTGGAATGTGCATGATGTGAAAAACAAAGAAAAACAATGAAAAGGAAAATGAAGCCTAATATTGACTTTGTTATGGTACAAATAAGCAAATATTTTTTCACAGTTGGCCCAGTATGTTTACTCATCTGTAAGTACAGGTGATAGAATATTTTCACATTGTTTGACTGACCTTGAGTGGATGTGAGTGTAGTTGCATTAGTTTGTGGCAAAACTGATGTTGATGTCAGATGTTGTGTTGATGGTACTGTGGATGTGATGGCATCTGGAGCAGATGTTGGTGTTGTAGCTGCTGATGTAGAGGAAGCAGACACAGAGACTGATGATGAAGCTTGAGTTGTGGGGGTTTACTGATGATGAGGATGGAGACTGTGGCGTAGACTGTGATGTTAAAGGGGATGTTTGAGGTGTTGTTGCTATAGGTTCTGAAGACAATTGTGCTGTTGTGGAAGTGGAACCTATGGTAGAGGCTGTTAGACTGGATGTGAGTGTAGCTGCATTAGTCTCTGGTGTAACTGATGTTGATGTCATATGTTGTGTTGATGGAACTGTGGATGTTGTGACATCTGCAGTAGATGTTGGTGTTGTAGCTGCTGGTGTAGAGACAGCAGACATAGACTCTGATGATGAAGCCTGTGTTGTGGTAGTTACTGATGAGGAGGGTGGAGATTGTGTCACAGACTGTGATGTTAAGGGGGATGTTTGAGGTGTTGTTGTTATAGGTTCTGAAGACAATTGTGCTGTTGTGGAGGTGGAACCTATGGTAGAGGCTGTTAGACTGGATGTGAGTATAGTTGCACTAGTTTGTGGCAAAACTGATGTTGATGTCATATGGAGTGTTGATGGAACTGTGGATGTGATGGAATCTGGAGCAGATGTTGGTGTTGCATCTGCTGATGTAGACAAAGCAGACACAGAGACTGATGATAAAGCTTGTGTTGTGGTAGTTACTGATGCTTGTGGTGATGATGTTATGGATTGTGATGTTGATGACTGTGCTAGTGTTGAGGTGGAAACTATGATAGAAACCAAAGTCAACACAGAGCTTGAGGTGCTTCCTAATTCTGAGATTAATGTTAAAGAGAATGCACTGAAGAAATTTCAACATATACGGAAAAAAGCGCATATGGCATTTGTAGTAACCTGCTATCCTTTAAAAAGTTGGAGTTCCACCTGTGACTAATCAGCAATGCATGGCCACCAACTGTATGTGATTGTTTTGTTTATTTTAGCCTGTTTGACTCTTGATGTATGATGTGGAGCCTATGGTAGACATTGTTGTCAGACCTGATTTTGGCATGCCTTTTAATATTGATGTTCTGATCACTTCAAAACTGTGTTCAGAGCGGCGCTGTGGTAGGGCTGACTGCAGCTATCAGAAATGAGCAGTTGCCTATGGGGACCCATGTTCGATTCCAATTTGCTGTCATTTCCTGATCCCACCCCATCTCTCCCTCCCACTCACTTTCTGTCTCTTATCACAATAAAGGTGCCCAAAATATACTCAAAAATGTGTTAAGAAATGAAACTATACAATGTGCAAGAAACCTGCTGATCTAAAAACATAAAGTGCCATCTTCAAGGAATAAACTGTTGGCACTACCTGCATTTGACCTTATATGGGAACATTTGAATCTGACCATCAAACTTCAGTACAGTTAAACTGTATCAATTGTAAAGGACTTCTCCATACGATCTAGTTCAAAATTAACCTACTTCTCTTGACGCTAGAATTTGATAAAAGTCTGGAAAGTTGGGATATCTAAATTCTTCCAACCACATTTTTAAATTGTATTCACCATGGCCCATCTGTACTAATACTGGCTCTGGTTACATTGCGTGTCCCTTTTCAAGTTCGAAAAACGTTTACATTAAAAAGCTGCAGATTATTGCTGCTGTTAATAATTTCAAGTGTAAAAAGGCCCTGGAATGTGCATGATGTGAAAAACAAAGAAAAACAATGAAAAGGAAAATGAAGCCTAATATTGACTTTGTTATGGTACAAATAAGCAAATATTTTTTCACAGTTGGCCCAGTATGGTTACTCATCTGTAAGTACAGGTGATAGAATATTTTCACATTGTTTGACTGACCTTGAGTGGATGTGAGTGTAGTTGCATTAGTTTGTGGCAAAACTGATGTTGATGTCAGATGTTGTGTTGATGGTACTGTGGATGTGATGGCATCTGGAGCAGATGTTGGTGTTGTAGCTGCTGATGTAGAGGAAGCAGACACAGAGACTGATGATGAAGCTTGAGTTGTGGGGTTTACTGATGATGAGGATGGAGACTGTGGCGTAGACTGTGATGTTAAAGGGGATGTTTGAGGTGTTGTTGCTATAGGTTCTGAAGACAATTGTGCTGTTGTGGAAGTGGAACCTATGGTAGAGGCTGTTAGACTGGATGTGAGTGTAGCTGCATTAGTCTCTGGTGTAACTGATGTTGATGTCATATGTTGTGTTGATGGAACTGTGGATGTTGTGACATCTGCAGTAGATGTTGGTGTTGTAGCTGCTGGTGTAGAGACAGCAGACATAGACTCTGATGATGAAGCCTGTGTTGTGGTAGTTACTGATGAGGAGGGTGGAGATTGTGTCACAGACTGTGATGTTAAGGGGGATGTTTGAGGTGTTGTTGTTATAGGTTCTGAAGACAATTGTGCTGTTGTGGAGGTGGAACCTATGGTAGAGGCTGTTAGACTGGATGTGAGTATAGTTGCACTAGTTTGTGGCAAAACTGATGTTGATGTCATATGGAGTGTTGATGGAACTGTGGATGTGATGGAATCTGGAGCAGATGTTGGTGTTGCATCTGCTGATGTAGACAAAGCAGACACAGAGACTGATGATAAAGCTTGTGTTGTGGTAGTTACTGATGCTTGTGGTGATGATGTTATGGATTGTGATGTTGATGACTGTGCTAGTGTTGAGGTGGAAACTATGATAGAAACCAAAGTCAACACAGAGCTTGAGGTGCTTCCTAATTCTGAGATTAATGTTAAAGAGAATGCACTGAAGAAATTTCAACATATACGGAAAAAAGCGCATATGGCATTTGTAGTAACCTGCTATCCTTTAAAAAGTTGGAGTTCCACCTGTGACTAATCAGCAATGCATGGCCACCAACTGTATGTGATTGTTTTGTTTATTTTAGCCTGTTTGACTCTTGATGTATGATGTGGAGCCTATGGTAGACATTGTTGTCAGACCTGATTTTGGCATCCCTTTTAATATTGATGTTCTGATCACTTCAAAACTGTGTTCAGAGCGGCGCTGTGGTAGGGCTGACTGCAGCTATCAGAAATGAGCAGTTGCCTATGGGGACCCATGTTCGATTCCAATTTGCTGTCATTTCCTGATCCCACCCCATCTCTCCCTCCCACTCACTTTCTGTCTCTTATCACAATAAAGGTGCCCAAAATATACTCAAAAATGTGTTAAGAAATGAAACTATACAATGTGCAAGAAACCTGCTGATCTAAAAACATAAAGTGCCATCTTCAAGGAATAAACTGTTGGCACTACCTGCATTTGACCTTATATGGGAACATTTGAATCTGACCATCAAACTTCAGTACAGTTAAACTGTATCAATTGTAAAGGACTTCTCCATACGATCTAGTTCAAAATTAACCTACTTCTCTTGACGCTAGAATTTGATAAAAGTCTGGAAAGTTGGGATATCTAAATTCTTCCAACCACATTTTTAAATTGTATTCACCATGGCCCATCTGTACTAATACTGGCTCTGGTTACATTGTGTGTCCCTTTTCAAGTTCGAAAAACGTTTACATTAAAAAGCTGCAGATTATTGCTGCTGTTAATAATTTCAAGTGTAAAAAGGCCCTGGAATGTGCATGATGTGAAAAACAAAGAAAAACAATGAAAAGGAAAATGAAGCCTAATATTGACTTTGTTATGGTACAAATAAGCAAATATTTTTTCACAGTTGGCCCAGTATGGTTACTCATCTGTAAGTACAGGTGATAGAATATTTTCACATTGTTTGACTGACCTTGAGTGGATGTGAGTGTAGTTGCATTAGTTTGTGGCAAAACTGATGTTGATGTCAGATGTTGTGTTGATGGTACTGTGGATGTGATGGCATCTGGAGCAGATGTTGGTGTTGTAGCTGCTGATGTAGAGGAAGCAGACACAGAGACTGATGATGAAGCTTGAGTTGTGGGGTTTACTGATGATGAGGATGGAGACTGTGGCGTAGACTGTGATGTTAAAGGGGATGTTTGAGGTGTTGTTGCTATAGGTTCTGAAGACAATTGTGCTGTTGTGGAAGTGGAACCTATGGTAGAGGCTGTTAGACTGGATGTGAGTGTAGCTGCATTAGTCTCTGGTGTAACTGATGTTGATGTCATATGTTGTGTTGATGGAACTGTGGATGTTGTGACATCTGCAGTAGATGTTGGTGTTGTAGCTGCTGGTGTAGAGACAGCAGACATAGACTCTGATGATGAAGCCTGTGTTGTGGTAGTTACTGATGAGGAGGGTGGAGATTGTGTCACAGACTGTGATGTTAAGGGGGATGTTTGAGGTGTTGTTGTTATAGGTTCTGAAGACAATTGTGCTGTTGTGGAGGTGGAACCTATGGTAGAGGCTGTTAGACTGGATGTGAGTATAGTTGCACTAGTTTGTGGCAAAACTGATGTTGATGTCATATGGAGTGTTGATGGAACTGTGGATGTGATGGAATCTGGAGCAGATGTTGGTGTTGCATCTGCTGATGTAGACAAAGCAGACACAGAGACTGATGATAAAGCTTGTGTTATGGTAGTTACTGATGCTTGTGGTGATGATGTTATGGATTGTGATGTTGATGACTGTGCTAGTGTTGAGGTGGAAACTATGATAGAAACCAAAGTCAACACAGAGCTTGAGGTGCTTCCTAATTCTGAGATTAATGTTAAAGAGAATGCACTGAAGAAATTTCAACATATACGGAAAAAAGCGCATATGGCATTTGTAGTAACCTGCTATCCTTTAAAAAGTTGGAGTTCCACCTGTGACTAATCAGCAATGCATGGCCACCAACTGTATGTGATTGTTTTGTTTATTTTAGCCTGTTTGACTCTTGATGTATGATGTGGAGCCTATGGTAGACATTGTTGTCAGACCTGATTTTGGCATCCCTTTTAATATTGATGTTCTGATCACTTCAAAACTGTGTTCAGAGCGGCGCTGTGGTAGGGCTGACTGCAGCTATCAGAAATGAGCAGTTGCCTATGGGGACCCATGTTCGATTCCAATTTGCTGTCATTTCCTGATCCCACCCCATCTCTCCCTCCCACTCACTTTCTGTCTCTTATCACAATAAAGGTGCCCAAAATATACTCAAAAATGTGTTAAGAAATGAAACTATACAATGTGCAAGAAACCTGCTGATCTAAAAACATAAAGTGCCATCTTCAAGGAATAAACTGTTGGCACTACCTGCATTTGACCTTATATGGGAACATTTGAATCTGACCATCAAACTTCAGTACAGTTAAACTGTATCAATTGTAAAGGACTTCTCCATACGATCTAGTTCAAAATTAACCTACTTCTCTTGACGCTAGAATTTGATAAAAGTCTGGAAAGTTGGGATATCTAAATTCTTCCAACCACATTTTAAATTGTATTCACCATGGCCAATCTGTACTAATACTGGCTCTGGTTACATTGCGTGTCCCTTTTCAAGTTCGAAAAACGTTTACATTAAAAAGCTGCAGATTATTGCTGCTGTTAATAATTTCAAGTGTAAAAAGGCCCTGGAATGTGCATGATGTGAAAAACAAAGAAAAAAAATGAAAAGGAAAATGAAGCCTAATATTGACTTTGTTATGGTACAAATAAGCAAATATTTTTTGACAGTTGGCCCAGTATGTTTACTCATCTGTAAGTGCAGGTGATAGAATATTTTCACATTGTTTGACTGACCTTGAGTGGATGTGAGTGTAGTTGCATTAGTCTGTGGCAAAACTGATGTTGATGTCACATGTTGCGTTGGTGGTACTGTGGATATGGTGGCCTCTGAAGCAGATGTTGGTGTTGTGGCTGCTGGTGTAGAAAAAGCAGACATAGAGACTGATGATGAAGTCTGTGCTGTGGGGTTTACTGATGAGGAGGGTGGAGACTGTGTCATAGACTGTGATGTTAAAGGGGATGTTTGAGGTGTTGTTGCTATAGGTTCTGAAGACAATTGTGCTGTTGTGGAAGTGGAACCTATGGTAGAGGCTGTTAGACTGGATGTGAGTGTAGTTGCATTAGTCTCTGGTGTAACTGATGTTGATGTCATATGTTGTGTTGATGGAACTGTGGATGTTGTGACATCTGCAGTAGATGTTGGTGTTGTAGCTGCTGGTGTAGAGACAGCAGACATAGACTCTGATGATGAAGCCTGTGTTGTGGTAGTTACTGATGAGGAGGGTGGAGATTGTGTCACAGACTGTGATGTTAAGGGGGATGTTTGAGGTGTTGTTGTTATAGGTTCTGAAGACAATTGTGCTGTTGTGGAGGTGGAACCTATGGTAGAGGCTGTTAGACTGGATGTGAGTATAGTTGCACTAGTTTGTGGCAAAACTGATGTTGATGTCATATGGAGTGTTGATGGAACTGTGGATGTGATGGAATCTGGAGCAGATGTTGGTGTTGCATCTGCTGATGTAGACAAAGCAGACACAGAGACTGATGATGAAGCTTGTGTTGTGGTAGTTACTGATGCTTGTGGTGATGATGTTATGGATTGTGATGTTGATGACTGTGCTAGTGTTGAGGTGGAAACTATGATAGAAACCAAAGTCAACACAGAGCTTGAGGTGCTTCCTAATTCTGAGATTAATGTGAAAGAGAATGCACTCAAGAAATTTCAACATATATACAAAGAAGAGGACATGGCATTACTAGTAACTTGCTATCCGATAAAAAGATGGAGTTCTATCTGTGACTAATCAGCAGTTATGCATCACCACCAAATTTAATTAGTTTGTATTTTGTATTTACCACTGGTTGTTGCCACATGGCTTGTTGCAGCTGCTGTTGTACTGGGTTGAGATGTGGTAGTTGAAGGTGAATTTGTGATCACTGTCGTGGGTGCTTCTGTAGCTGCTTCAATGAACACAGCTGGAAAAAGTAGTTATATGTTTGGGATTTTTAGCAAATGATTTTGTCCAAAGTGATTTACAGTGATTTTTATTGAAAAATTTTTAATGTTAAAATAATCAGAAAAGTTATACAGCCTAATTTGAAAAATGAATATCAATACAATTTAACAAATCAATTAACATAAAAGCCACATTCTTGAAAGAAGAAATAATTAATTACACATGGTGTAAACATAAAAGTCTTACAATGATCAGAGTGTGTTAGTTTCATGTGGATATAATGCTTGATGAATATATTCCACAAGTAGGATTAGTAGTATAATTTTCATCCGTTAGAAAATGTATAAAAGGAAATAGTCTTACGTTCAGCTTTTATGCTGGTAGAATTGATAGCAAGTCCAGCTAAACCTGAGCTACTGGAGGAAACAGCTTCTTCCAGTGTGCTGGTCACATTATTAGTGTCAGGAACAGAGCTGACATTATTGAAAATCAGGGCAGAATCCACAACAACAGATCCTTGTCTGAAAACATAAAAAATGGAGGTTTTAGTAGGTGCAAGACTGTAAAAATGTGTTTGATTGTATCAATAATTGTTGTATTAATCACTATGTAAGGGATAATGTATTGTCTGCCGGTCATTATAGGAAAATAAATCTCGACAGGATGAACAGGACCCTGACGCATATGTGGACATGCCCGCAGCATTCTGGAGAACCGTATAATAATGTAATAATAATGGTTGTTTAATGGTACCTGAAGCCTCTGATTTCTGTGCGATTGAAACGACTTCCAAACTTGTTCTTATACACGTTGTTCAGCTGAAACACAGAAAAACACCACTTTATACAAGGTTATTTTCTTTTTTCAAAGAAGATGTAGGTCAAGTTTTCACATATGTTTTATTAGAAAAAAAATCAGAGTAATGCTACTACCGCTGTGGACACTTCAGCAGCCAAAGTTTTAAATGCTTGTGAAGAGGTATCTGCCAGATCTGCGCTGAAATTCCTCTGTAGCTTAAATTCCAGTTTGACTTCTGGTACAGGAACAAGCGCCTTTGTGACAGGAATAGTCTGTGGAACTGATGTTGTCTTTGGAACTGCAGCTGTTGAGAAGACAGTACAGTACGGGTAAAGAGAAAGAGAAATATTCGGTATTCTAGGAAGGTGTCAACATCACTCTCTTATACCCACATCCACACCTGAGGTGAGTAAGATACCTAACCCCTAACTGCTCATCAGGAGCTGCAGCAGCAGGCTGCCCATTGCTCTGGGATAATGTGTGCGTTCGCTCACTGTGTGTTCACTACGTGCTGTGTGGGTCACTCATTAATAAATAGGATAAATGCAGAGATTGAATTTCCCACACAAGACCAAAATGGCATACTTATACTAAAGGGTTACTGATAAATACATAGTATGTGAAAAATATCCTGTAACTGAAAAGAGACATCATTTATATTTTGGATTCTCCTGTGTAAGTTTTCAAATTGTAGGGGTTACAGTGTATTTGCTTAAATCTGCACAACAAGAGTAGGTGGTGAACACTACATAAATGAGGCATTAATAAGAAAACTAGCAGAAGATGACACAGTATCTAACCTTGAGTGGATGTGAGTGTAGTGGCAGTAGTTTGTGGCCCAACTAATGTTGATGTCATATGTTGTGTTGATGGTACTGTAGATGTGATTGCATCTGGAACAGATGTTGGTGTTCTAGCTGCTGATGTAGACAAAGCAGACATAGAGACTGATGATGAAGCCTGTGTTGTGGTGGTTACTGATGACGAGGATGAAGACTGTGTTGTAGACTGTGATATTGTAGGGAATGTCTGGGGCGATGATGTTATGGATTGTGATGTTGATGCTAGTGTTGAGGAGGAACCTATGATGGACAATAAAGTCAATGCATTGTTTAAGGTGCTTCCCATAACTGAGATTAATGTATGCACTCAAGAAATTTCAAATTAGAAATTGAAACCTAATGAAAACGAAATTGTCAGTCATAGTCAATCAACACAATGCACGAAAATGATCATTGCTGGTTCCTATTCTTTGGTTTGTAAG
This sequence comes from Tenualosa ilisha, assembly GCA_015244755.2. Taxonomy (NCBI): domain Eukaryota; kingdom Metazoa; phylum Chordata; class Actinopteri; order Clupeiformes; family Clupeidae; genus Tenualosa; species Tenualosa ilisha. The sequence continues at coordinate 20,875 of PYXC01001975.1, read as the reverse complement.
TAAATGTACATGGTGAGAATATATAATGTTCTTGCTATTTTCTCAGAGCAGTTGACAACTATACAGAGACCTCCAAAGATAAACAGTCGCAGTCTTGACTGGTATGCCTTTAACCAAAATGTCTGACATCAACCTCAAAATATCAGTCATCTTTGTAAAGGCGAGGACTGTAGAAAAAAATACCCATTCAATAATACTTAAAGGGATTAACCAGTCAACCCATAGTCCTGTTGTTACCTCAAAGAAGAGGCATATGGGCTCATTGTCACTGAGGAACCAACAGAACAATGATCATAGGTCTGTCAAACTGAACAATTTGATATGTGGCCAGAGGCCAGAGACAGACCCCTATTAATTGTGAATTTTACCTTATTCCAGTATTTTATATCCCTCGTTTAATTAAATCAGTAAGCAAAATATGTACAATTCATAGAACTAACCAGAAATGGACGTAAGAATAGTGGCACTACTTTGTGGTAAGACTGATGTTGATGTCGTGTGTTGTGTTGATGTTACTGTGGAAGTGGTGGCATCTGAAAAAGGTGTTGGTGTTGTAGTTGTTGATGTAAAGGAAGCAGACATAGAGACTGATGATGAAGCCTGTGTTGTCGTGGTTACTGATGATGAGGATGAAGACTGTGTTGTAGAGTGTGATGTTGTAGGGGATGTTTGGGGCGATGATTTTATGGATTGTGATGATATCTGTGCTAGTGTTGATGTGGAACCTATGGTAGACATTGTTGTCAGACCTGATTTTGGCATCCCTTTTAATATTGATGTTCTGATCACTTCAATACTGTGTTCAGAGCGGCGCTGTGGTAGGACTGACTGCAGCTATCAGAAATGAGCAGTTGCCTATGGGGACCCATGTTTGATTCCAATTTGCTGTCATTTCCTGATCCCACCCCATCTCTCCATCCCACTCACTTTCTGTCTCTTATCACAATAAAGGTGCCCAAAATATACTCAAAAATGTGTTAAGAAATGAAACTCTACAATGTGCAAGAAACCTGCTGACCTAAAAACATAAAGTGCCATCTTCAAGGAATAAACTGTTGGCACTACCTGCATTTGACCTTATATGGGAACATTTGAATCTGACCATCAAACTTCAGTACAGTTAAACTGTATCAATTGTAAAGGACTTCTCCATATGATCTAGTTCAAAATTAACCTACTTCTCTTGACGCTAGAATTTGATAAAAGTCTGGAAAGTTGGGATATCTAAATTCTTCCAACCACATTTTTAAATTGTATTCACCATGGCCCATCTGTACTAATACTGGCTCTGGTTACATTGCGTGTCCCTTTTCAAGTTCGAAAAACGTTTACATTAAAAAGCTGCAGATTATTGCTGCTGTTAATAATTTCAAGTGTAAAAAGGCCCTGGAATGTGCATGATGTGAAAAACAAAGAAAAACAATGAAAAGGAAAATGAAGCCTAATATTGACTTTGTTATGGTACAAATAAGCAAATATTTTTTCACAGTTGGCCCAGTATGGTTACTCATCTGTAAGTGCAGGTGATAGAATATTTTCACATTGTTTGACTGACCTTGAGTGGATGTGAGTGTAGTTGCATTAGTTTGTGGCAAAACTGATGTTGATGTCAGATGTTGTGTTGATGGTACTGTGGATGTGATGGCATCTGGAGCAGATGTTGGTGTTGTAGCTGCTGATGTAGAGGAAGCAGACACAGAGACTGATGATGAAGCTTGAGTTGTGGGGTTTACTGATGATGAGGATGGAGACTGTGGCGTAGACTGTGATGTTAAAGGGGATGTTTGAGGTGTTGTTGCTATAGGTTCTGAAGACAATTGTGCTGTTGTGGAAGTGGAACCTATGGTAGAGGCTGTTAGACTGGATGTGAGTGTAGCTGCATTAGTCTCTGGTGTAACTGATGTTGATGTCATATGTTGTGTTGATGGAACTGTGGATGTTGTGACATCTGCAGTAGATGTTGGTGTTGTAGCTGCTGGTGTAGAGACAGCAGACATAGACTCTGATGATGAAGCCTGTGTTGTGGTAGTTACTGATGAGGAGGGTGGAGATTGTGTCACAGACTGTGATGTTAAGGGGGATGTTTGAGGTGTTGTTGTTATAGGTTCTGAAGACAATTGTGCTGTTGTGGAGGTGGAACCTATGGTAGAGGCTGTTAGACTGGATGTGAGTATAGTTGCACTAGTTTGTGGCAAAACTGATGTTGATGTCATATGGAGTGTTGATGGAACTGTGGATGTGATGGAATCTGGAGCAGATGTTGGTGTTGCATCTGCTGATGTAGACAAAGCAGACACAGAGACTGATGATAAAGCTTGTGTTGTGGTAGTTACTGATGCTTGTGGTGATGATGTTATGGATTGTGATGTTGATGACTGTGCTAGTGTTGAGGTGGAAACTATGATAGAAACCAAAGTCAACACAGAGCTTGAGGTGCTTCCTAATTCTGAGATTAATGTTAAAGAGAATGCACTGAAGAAATTTCAACATATACGGAAAAAAGCGCATATGGCATTTGTAGTAACCTGCTATCCTTTAAAAAGTTGGAGTTCCACCTGTGACTAATCAGCAATGCATGGCCACCAACTGTATGTGATTGTTTTGTTTATTTTAGCCTGTTTGACTCTTGATGTATGATGTGGAGCCTATGGTAGACATTGTTGTCAGACCTGATTTTGGCATGCCTTTTAATATTGATGTTCTGATCACTTCAAAACTGTGTTCAGAGCGGCGCTGTGGTAGGGCTGACTGCAGCTATCAGAAATGAGCAGTTGCCTATGGGGACCCATGTTCGATTCCAATTTGCTGTCATTTCCTGATCCCACCCCATCTCTCCCTCCCACTCACTTTCTGTCTCTTATCACAATAAAGGTGCCCAAAATATACTCAAAAATGTGTTAAGAAATGAAACTATACAATGTGCAAGAAACCTGCTGATCTAAAAACATAAAGTGCCATCTTCAAGGAATAAACTGTTGGCACTACCTGCATTTGACCTTATATGGGAACATTTGAATCTGACCATCAAACTTCAGTACAGTTAAACTGTATCAATTGTAAAGGACTTCTCCATACGATCTAGTTCAAAATTAACCTACTTCTCTTGACGCTAGAATTTGATAAAAGTCTGGAAAGTTGGGATATCTAAATTCTTCCAACCACATTTTTAAATTGTATTCACCATGGCCCATCTGTACTAATACTGGCTCTGGTTACATTGCGTGTCCCTTTTCAAGTTCGAAAAACGTTTACATTAAAAAGCTGCAGATTATTGCTGCTGTTAATAATTTCAAGTGTAAAAAGGCCCTGGAATGTGCATGATGTGAAAAACAAAGAAAAACAATGAAAAGGAAAATGAAGCCTAATATTGACTTTGTTATGGTACAAATAAGCAAATATTTTTTCACAGTTGGCCCAGTATGTTTACTCATCTGTAAGTACAGGTGATAGAATATTTTCACATTGTTTGACTGACCTTGAGTGGATGTGAGTGTAGTTGCATTAGTTTGTGGCAAAACTGATGTTGATGTCAGATGTTGTGTTGATGGTACTGTGGATGTGATGGCATCTGGAGCAGATGTTGGTGTTGTAGCTGCTGATGTAGAGGAAGCAGACACAGAGACTGATGATGAAGCTTGAGTTGTGGGGTTTACTGATGATGAGGATGGAGACTGTGGCGTAGACTGTGATGTTAAAGGGGATGTTTGAGGTGTTGTTGCTATAGGTTCTGAAGACAATTGTGCTGTTGTGGAAGTGGAACCTATGGTAGAGGCTGTTAGACTGGATGTGAGTGTAGCTGCATTAGTCTCTGGTGTAACTGATGTTGATGTCATATGTTGTGTTGATGGAACTGTGGATGTTGTGACATCTGCAGTAGATGTTGGTGTTGTAGCTGCTGGTGTAGAGACAGCAGACATAGACTCTGATGATGAAGCCTGTGTTGTGGTAGTTACTGATGAGGAGGGTGGAGATTGTGTCACAGACTGTGATGTTAAGGGGGATGTTTGAGGTGTTGTTGTTATAGGTTCTGAAGACAATTGTGCTGTTGTGGAGGTGGAACCTATGGTAGAGGCTGTTAGACTGGATGTGAGTATAGTTGCACTAGTTTGTGGCAAAACTGATGTTGATGTCATATGGAGTGTTGATGGAACTGTGGATGTGATGGAATCTGGAGCAGATGTTGGTGTTGCATCTGCTGATGTAGACAAAGCAGACACAGAGACTGATGATAAAGCTTGTGTTGTGGTAGTTACTGATGCTTGTGGTGATGATGTTATGGATTGTGATGTTGATGACTGTGCTAGTGTTGAGGTGGAAACTATGATAGAAACCAAAGTCAACACAGAGCTTGAGGTGCTTCCTAATTCTGAGATTAATGTTAAAGAGAATGCACTGAAGAAATTTCAACATATACGGAAAAAAGCGCATATGGCATTTGTAGTAACCTGCTATCCTTTAAAAAGTTGGAGTTCCACCTGTGACTAATCAGCAATGCATGGCCACCAACTGTATGTGATTGTTTTGTTTATTTTAGCCTGTTTGACTCTTGATGTATGATGTGGAGCCTATGGTAGACATTGTTGTCAGACCTGATTTTGGCATGCCTTTTAATATTGATGTTCTGATCACTTCAAAACTGTGTTCAGAGCGGCGCTGTGGTAGGGCTGACTGCAGCTATCAGAAATGAGCAGTTGCCTATGGGGACCCATGTTCGATTCCAATTTGCTGTCATTTCCTGATCCCACCCCATCTCTCCCTCCCACTCACTTTCTGTCTCTTATCACAATAAAGGTGCCCAAAATATACTCAAAAATGTGTTAAGAAATGAAACTATACAATGTGCAAGAAACCTGCTGATCTAAAAACATAAAGTGCCATCTTCAAGGAATAAACTGTTGGCACTACCTGCATTTGACCTTATATGGGAACATTTGAATCTGACCATCAAACTTCAGTACAGTTAAACTGTATCAATTGTAAAGGACTTCTCCATACGATCTAGTTCAAAATTAACCTACTTCTCTTGACGCTAGAATTTGATAAAAGTCTGGAAAGTTGGGATATCTAAATTCTTCCAACCACATTTTTAAATTGTATTCACCATGGCCCATCTGTACTAATACTGGCTCTGGTTACATTGCGTGTCCCTTTTCAAGTTCGAAAAACGTTTACATTAAAAAGCTGCAGATTATTGCTGCTGTTAATAATTTCAAGTGTAAAAAGGCCCTGGAATGTGCATGATGTGAAAAACAAAGAAAAACAATGAAAAGGAAAATGAAGCCTAATATTGACTTTGTTATGGTACAAATAAGCAAATATTTTTTCACAGTTGGCCCAGTATGGTTACTCATCTGTAAGTACAGGTGATAGAATATTTTCACATTGTTTGACTGACCTTGAGTGGATGTGAGTGTAGTTGCATTAGTTTGTGGCAAAACTGATGTTGATGTCAGATGTTGTGTTGATGGTACTGTGGATGTGATGGCATCTGGAGCAGATGTTGGTGTTGTAGCTGCTGATGTAGAGGAAGCAGACACAGAGACTGATGATGAAGCTTGAGTTGTGGGGTTTACTGATGATGAGGATGGAGACTGTGGCGTAGACTGTGATGTTAAAGGGGATGTTTGAGGTGTTGTTGCTATAGGTTCTGAAGACAATTGTGCTGTTGTGGAAGTGGAACCTATGGTAGAGGCTGTTAGACTGGATGTGAGTGTAGCTGCATTAGTCTCTGGTGTAACTGATGTTGATGTCATATGTTGTGTTGATGGAACTGTGGATGTTGTGACATCTGCAGTAGATGTTGGTGTTGTAGCTGCTGGTGTAGAGACAGCAGACATAGACTCTGATGATGAAGCCTGTGTTGTGGTAGTTACTGATGAGGAGGGTGGAGATTGTGTCACAGACTGTGATGTTAAGGGGGATGTTTGAGGTGTTGTTGTTATAGGTTCTGAAGACAATTGTGCTGTTGTGGAGGTGGAACCTATGGTAGAGGCTGTTAGACTGGATGTGAGTATAGTTGCACTAGTTTGTGGCAAAACTGATGTTGATGTCATATGGAGTGTTGATGGAACTGTGGATGTGATGGAATCTGGAGCAGATGTTGGTGTTGCATCTGCTGATGTAGACAAAGCAGACACAGAGACTGATGATAAAGCTTGTGTTGTGGTAGTTACTGATGCTTGTGGTGATGATGTTATGGATTGTGATGTTGATGACTGTGCTAGTGTTGAGGTGGAAACTATGATAGAAACCAAAGTCAACACAGAGCTTGAGGTGCTTCCTAATTCTGAGATTAATGTTAAAGAGAATGCACTGAAGAAATTTCAACATATACGGAAAAAAGCGCATATGGCATTTGTAGTAACCTGCTATCCTTTAAAAAGTTGGAGTTCCACCTGTGACTAATCAGCAATGCATGGCCACCAACTGTATGTGATTGTTTTGTTTATTTTAGCCTGTTTGACTCTTGATGTATGATGTGGAGCCTATGGTAGACATTGTTGTCAGACCTGATTTTGGCATCCTTTTAATATTGATGTTCTGATCACTTCAAAACTGTGTTCAGAGCGGCGCTGTGGTAGGGCTGACTGCAGCTATCAGAAATGAGCAGTTGCCTATGGGGACCCATGTTCGATTCCAATTTGCTGTCATTTCCTGATCCCACCCCATCTCTCCCTCCCACTCACTTTCTGTCTCTTATCACAATAAAGGTGCCCAAAATATACTCAAAAATGTGTTAAGAAATGAAACTATACAATGTGCAAGAAACCTGCTGATCTAAAAACATAAAGTGCCATCTTCAAGGAATAAACTGTTGGCACTACCTGCATTTGACCTTATATGGGAACATTTGAATCTGACCATCAAACTTCAGTACAGTTAAACTGTATCAATTGTAAAGGACTTCTCCATACGATCTAGTTCAAAATTAACCTACTTCTCTTGACGCTAGAATTTGATAAAAGTCTGGAAAGTTGGGATATCTAAATTCTTCCAACCACATTTTTAAATTGTATTCACCATGGCCCATCTGTACTAATACTGGCTCTGGTTACATTGTGTGTCCCTTTTCAAGTTCGAAAAACGTTTACATTAAAAAGCTGCAGATTATTGCTGCTGTTAATAATTTCAAGTGTAAAAAGGCCCTGGAATGTGCATGATGTGAAAAACAAAGAAAAACAATGAAAAGGAAAATGAAGCCTAATATTGACTTTGTTATGGTACAAATAAGCAAATATTTTTTCACAGTTGGCCCAGTATGGTTACTCATCTGTAAGTACAGGTGATAGAATATTTTCACATTGTTTGACTGACCTTGAGTGGATGTGAGTGTAGTTGCATTAGTTTGTGGCAAAACTGATGTTGATGTCAGATGTTGTGTTGATGGTACTGTGGATGTGATGGCATCTGGAGCAGATGTTGGTGTTGTAGCTGCTGATGTAGAGGAAGCAGACACAGAGACTGATGATGAAGCTTGAGTTGTGGGGTTTACTGATGATGAGGATGGAGACTGTGGCGTAGACTGTGATGTTAAAGGGGATGTTTGAGGTGTTGTTGCTATAGGTTCTGAAGACAATTGTGCTGTTGTGGAAGTGGAACCTATGGTAGAGGCTGTTAGACTGGATGTGAGTGTAGCTGCATTAGTCTCTGGTGTAACTGATGTTGATGTCATATGTTGTGTTGATGGAACTGTGGATGTTGTGACATCTGCAGTAGATGTTGGTGTTGTAGCTGCTGGTGTAGAGACAGCAGACATAGACTCTGATGATGAAGCCTGTGTTGTGGTAGTTACTGATGAGGAGGGTGGAGATTGTGTCACAGACTGTGATGTTAAGGGGGATGTTTGAGGTGTTGTTGTTATAGGTTCTGAAGACAATTGTGCTGTTGTGGAGGTGGAACCTATGGTAGAGGCTGTTAGACTGGATGTGAGTATAGTTGCACTAGTTTGTGGCAAAACTGATGTTGATGTCATATGGAGTGTTGATGGAACTGTGGATGTGATGGAATCTGGAGCAGATGTTGGTGTTGCATCTGCTGATGTAGACAAAGCAGACACAGAGACTGATGATAAAGCTTGTGTTGTGGTAGTTACTGATGCTTGTGGTGATGATGTTATGGATTGTGATGTTGATGACTGTGCTAGTGTTGAGGTGGAAACTATGATAGAAACCAAAGTCAACACAGAGCTTGAGGTGCTTCCTAATTCTGAGATTAATGTTAAAGAGAATGCACTGAAGAAATTTCAACATATACGGAAAAAAGCGCATATGGCATTTGTAGTAACCTGCTATCCTTTAAAAAGTTGGAGTTCCACCTGTGACTAATCAGCAATGCATGGCCACCAACTGTATGTGATTGTTTTGTTTATTTTAGCCTGTTTGACTCTTGATGTATGATGTGGAGCCTATGGTAGACATTGTTGTCAGACCTGATTTTGGCATGCCTTTTAATATTGATGTTCTGATCACTTCAAAACTGTGTTCAGAGCGGCGCTGTGGTAGGGCTGACTGCAGCTATCAGAAATGAGCAGTTGCCTATGGGGACCCATGTTCGATTCCAATTTGCTGTCATTTCCTGATCCCACCCCATCTCTCCCTCCCACTCACTTTCTGTCTCTTATCACAATAAAGGTGCCCAAAATATACTCAAAAATGTGTTAAGAAATGAAACTATACAATGTGCAAGAAACCTGCTGATCTAAAAACATAAAGTGCCATCTTCAAGGAATAAACTGTTGGCACTACCTGCATTTGACCTTATATGGGAACATTTGAATCTGACCATCAAACTTCAGTACAGTTAAACTGTATCAATTGTAAAGGACTTCTCCATACGATCTAGTTCAAAATTAACCTACTTCTCTTGACGCTAGAATTTGATAAAAGTCTGGAAAGTTGGGATATCTAAATTCTTCCAACCACATTTTTAAATTGTATTCACCATGGCCCATCTGTACTAATACTGGCTCTGGTTACATTGCGTGTCCCTTTTCAAGTTCGAAAAACGTTTACATTAAAAAGCTGCAGATTATTGCTGCTGTTAATAATTTCAAGTGTAAAAAGGCCCTGGAATGTGCATGATGTGAAAAACAAAGAAAAACAATGAAAAGGAAAATGAAGCCTAATATTGACTTTGTTATGGTACAAATAAGCAAATATTTTTTCACAGTTGGCCCAGTATGGTTACTCATCTGTAAGTGCAGGTGATAGAATATTTTCACATTGTTTGACTGACCTTGAGTGGATGTGAGTGTAGTTGCATTAGTTTGTGGCAAAACTGATGTTGATGTCAGATGTTGTGTTGATGGTACTGTGGATGTGATGGCATCTGGAGCAGATGTTGGTGTTGTAGCTGCTGATGTAGAGGAAGCAGACACAGAGACTGATGATGAAGCTTGAGTTGTGGGGTTTACTGATGATGAGGATGGAGACTGTGGCGTAGACTGTGATGTTAAAGGGGATGTTTGAGGTGTTGTTGCTATAGGTTCTGAAGACAATTGTGCTGTTGTGGAAGTGGAACCTATGGTAGAGGCTGTTAGACTGGATGTGAGTGTAGCTGCATTAGTCTCTGGTGTAACTGATGTTGATGTCATATGTTGTGTTGATGGAACTGTGGATGTTGTGACATCTGCAGTAGATGTTGGTGTTGTAGCTGCTGGTGTAGAGACAGCAGACATAGACTCTGATGATGAAGCCTGTGTTGTGGTAGTTACTGATGAGGAGGGTGGAGATTGTGTCACAGACTGTGATGTTAAGGGGGATGTTTGAGGTGTTGTTGTTATAGGTTCTGAAGACAATTGTGCTGTTGTGGAGGTGGAACCTATGGTAGAGGCTGTTAGACTGGATGTGAGTATAGTTGCACTAGTTTGTGGCAAAACTGATGTTGATGTCATATGGAGTGTTGATGGAACTGTGGATGTGATGGAATCTGGAGCAGATGTTGGTGTTGCATCTGCTGATGTAGACAAAGCAGACACAGAGACTGATGATGAAGCTTGTGTTGTGGTAGTTACTGATGCTTGTGGTGATGATGTTATGGATTGTGATGTTGAAGACTGTGCTAGTGTTGAGGTGGAAACTATGATAGAAACCAAAGTCAACACAGAGCTTGAGGTGCTTCCTAATTGTGAGATTAATGTTAAAGAGAATGCACTGAAGAAATTTCAACATATACGGAAAGAAGCGCATATGGCATTTGTAGTAACCTGCTATCCTTTAAAAAGTTGGAGTTCCACCTGTGACTAATCAGCAATTATGCATGGCCACCAACTGTATGTGATTGTTTTGTTTATTTTAGCCTGTTTGACTCTTGATGTATGATGTGGAGCCTATGGTAGACATTGTTGTCAGACCTGATTTTGGCATGCCTTTTAATATTGATGTTCTCATCACTTCAAAACTGTGTTCAGAGCGGCGCTGGGGTAGGGCTGACTGCAGCTATCAGAGATGAGCAGTTGCCTATGGGGACCCATGTTCGATTCCAATTTGCTGTCATTTCCTGATCCCACCCCATCTCTCCCTCCCACTCACTTTCTGTCTCTTATCACAACAAAGGTGCCCAAAATATACTCAAAAATGAGTTAAGAAATGAAACTCTACAATGTGCAAGAAACCTGCTGACCTAAAAACATAAAGTGCCATCTTCAAGGAATAAACTGTTGGCACTACCTGCATTTGACCTTATATGGGAACATTTGAATCTGACCATCAAACTTCAGTACAGTTAAACTGTATCAATTGTAAAGGACTTCTCCATGCGATTGAGTTCAAAATTAACCTACTTCTCTTGACGCTAGAATTTGATAAAAGTAAATACAGGTGGTAGAAAATTTTCACATTGTTTGACTGACCTTGAGTGGATGTGAGTGTAGTTCCATTAGTTTGTGGCAAAACTGATGTTGATGTCAGATGTTGTGTTGATGGTACTGTGGATGTGATGGCATCTGGAGCAGATGTTGGTGTTGTAGCTACTGATGTAGAGGAAGCAGACACAGAGACTGATGATGAAGCTTGAGTTGTGGGGTTTACTGATGATAAGGATGGAGACTGTGGCGTAGACTGTGATGTTAAAGGGGATGTTTGAGGTGTTGTTGCTATAGGTTCTGAAGACAATTGTGCTGTTGTGGAAGTGGAACCTATGGTAGAGGCTGTTAGAATGGATGTGAGTGTAGCTGCATTAGTCTCTGGCGTAACTGATGTTGATGTCATATGTTGTGTTGATGGAACTGTGGATGTTGTGAGCTCTGCAGCAGATGTTGGTGTTGTAGCTGCTGATGTAGACAAAGCAGACACAGAGACTGATGATGAAGCTTGTGTTGTGGTAGTTACTGATGCTTGTGGTGATGATGTTATGGATTGTGATGTTGATGACTGTGCTAGTGTTGAGGTGGAAACTATGATAGAAACCAAAGTCAATACAGAGCTTGAGGTGCTTCCTAATTCTGAGATTAATGTTAAAGAGAATGCACTCAAGAAATTTCAACATATACGGAAAGAAGCGCATATGGCATTTCTAGTAACCTGCTATCCTTTAAAAAGTTGGAGTTCCACCTGTGACTAATCAGCAATTATGCATGGCCACCAACTGTATGTGATTGTTTTGTTTATTTTAGCCTGTTTGACTCTTGATGTATGATGTGGAGCCTATGGTAGACATTGTTGTCAGACCTGATTTTGGCATGCCTTTTAATATTGATGTTCTCATCACTTCAAAACTGTGTTCAGAGCGGCGCTGGGGTAGGGCTGACTGCAGCTATCAGAGATGAGCAGTTGCCTATGGGGACCCATGTTCGATTCCAATTTGCTGTCATTTCCTGATCCCACCCCATCTCTCCCTCCCACTCACTTTCTGTCTCTTATCACAACAAAGGTGCCCAAAATATACTCAAAAATGAGTTAAGAAATGAAACTCTACAATGTGCAAGAAACCTGCTGACCTAAAAACATAAAGTGCCATCTTCAAGGAATAAACTGTTGGCACTACCTGCATTTGACCTTATATGGGAACATTTGAATCTGACCATCAAACTTCAGTACAGTTAAACTGTATCAATTGTAAAGGACTTCTCCATGCGATTGAGTTCAAAATTAACCTACTTCTCTTGACGCTAGAATTTGATAAAAGTAAATACAGGTGGTAGAAAATTTTCACATTGTTTGACTGACCTTGAGTGGATGTGAGTGTAGTTCCATTAGTTTGTGGCAAAACTGATGTTGATGTCAGATGTTGTGTTGATGGTACTGTGGATGTGATGGCATCTGGAGCAGATGTTGGTGTTGTAGCTACTGATGTAGAGGAAGCAGACACAGAGACTGATGATGAAGCTTGAGTTGTGGGGTTTACTGATGATAAGGATGGAGACTGTGGCGTAGACTGTGATGTTAAAGGGGATGTTTGAGGTGTTGTTGCTATAGGTTCTGAAGACAATTGTGCTGTTGTGGAAGTGGAACCTATGGTAGAGGCTGTTAGAATGGATGTGAGTGTAGCTGCATTAGTCTCTGGCGTAACTGATGTTGATGTCATATGTTGTGTTGATGGAACTGTGGATGTTGTGAGCTCTGCAGCAGATGTTGGTGTTGTAGCTGCTGATGTAGACAAAGCAGACACAGAGACTGATGATGAAGCTTGTGTTGTGGTAGTTACTGATGCTTGTGGTGATGATGTTATGGATTGTGATGTTGATGACTGTGCTAGTGTTGAGGTGGAAACTATGATAGAAACCAAAGTCAATACAGAGCTTGAGGTGCTTCCTAATTCTGAGATTAATGTTAAAGAGAATGCACTCAAGAAATTTCAACATATACGGAAAGAAGCGCATATGGCATTTCTAGTAACCTGCTATCCTTTAAAAAGTTGGAGTTCCACCTGTGACTAATCAGCAATTATGCATGGCCACCAACTGTATGTGATTGTTTTGTTTATTTTAGCCTGTTTGACTCTTGATGTATGATGTGGAGCCTATGGTAGACATTGTTGTCAGACCTGATTTTGGCATGCCTTTTAATATTGATGTTCTCATCACTTCAAAACTGTGTTCAGAGCGGCGCTGGGGTAGGGCTGACTGCAGCTATCAGAGATGAGCAGTTGCCTATGGGGACCCATGTTCGATTCCAATTTGCTGTCATTTCCTGATCCCACCCCATCTCTCCCTCCCACTCACTTTCTGTCTCTTATCACAACAAAGGTGCCCAAAATATACTCAAAAATGAGTTAAGAAATGAAACTCTACAATGTGCAAGAAACCTGCTGACCTAAAAACATAAAGTGCCATCTTCAAGGAATAAACTGTTGGCACTACCTGCATTTGACCTTATATGGGAACATTTGAATCTGACCATCAAACTTCAGTACAGTTAAACTGTATCAATTGTAAAGGACTTCTCCATGCGATTGAGTTCAAAATTAGCCTACTTCTCTTGACGCTAGAATTTGATAAAAGTAAATACAGGTGGTAGAAAATTTTCACATTGTTTGACTGACCTTGAGTGGATGTGAGTGTAGTTCCATTAGTTTGTGGCAAAACTGATGTTGATGTCAGATGTTGTGTTGATGGTACTGTGGATGTGATGGCATCTGGAGCAGATGTTGGTGTTGTAGCTACTGATGTAGAGGAAGCAGACACAGAGACTGATGATGAAGCTTGAGTTGTGGGGTTTACTGATGATAAGGATGGAGACTGTGGCGTAGACTGTGATGTTAAAGGGGATGTTTGAGGTGTTGTTGCTATAGGTTCTGAAGACAATTGTGCTGTTGTGGAAGTGGAACCTATGGTAGAGGCTGTTAGACTGGATGTGAGTGTAGCTGCATTAGTCTCTGGCGTAACTGATGTTGATGTCATATGTTGTGTTGATGGAACTGTGGATGTTGTGAGCTCTGCAGCAGATGTTGGTGTTGTAGCTGCTGGTGTAGAGAAAGCAGACATAGACTCTGATGATGAAGCCTGTGTTATGGTAGTTACTGATGAGGAGGGTGGAGATTGTGTCACAGACTGTGATGTTAAGGGGGATGTTTGAGGTGTTGTTGTTATAGGTTCTGAAAACAATTGTGCTGTTGTGGAGGTGGAACCTATGGTAGAGGCTGTTAGACTGGATGTGAGTATAGTTGCACTAGTTTGTGGCAAAACTGATGTTGATGTCATATGGAGTGTTGATGGAACTGTGGATGTGATGGAATCTGGAGCAGATGTTGGTGTTGCATCTGCTGATGTAGACAAAGCAGACACAGAGACTGATGATGAAGCTTGTGTTGTGGTAGTTACTGATGCTTGTGGTGATGATGTTATGGATTGTGATGTTGATGACTGTGCTAGTGTTGAGGTGGAAACTATGATAGAAACCAAAGTCAATACAGAGCTTGAGGTGCTTCCTAATTCTGAGATTAATGTTAAAGAGAATGCACTCAAGAAATTTCAACATATACGGAAAGAAGCGCATATGGCATTTCTAGTAACCTGCTATCCTTTAAAAAGTTGGAGTTCCAGCTGTGACTAATCAGCAATTATGCATGGCCACCAACTGTATGTGATTGTTTTGTTTATTTTAGCCTGTTTGACTCTTGATGTATGATGTGGAGCCTATGGTAGACATTGTTGTCAGACCTGATTTTGGCATGCCTTTTAATATTGATGTTCTGATCACTTCAAAACTGTGTTCAGAGCGGCGCTGTGGTAGGGCTGACTGCAGCTATCAGAAATGAGCAGTTGCCTATGGGGACCCATGTTCGATTCCAATTTGCTGTCATTTCCTGATCCCACCCCATCTCTCCCTCCCACTCACTTTCTGTCTCTTATCACAATAAAGGTGCCCAAAATATACTCAAAAATGTGTTAAGAAATGAAACTCTACAATGTGCAAGAAACCTGCTGACCTAAAAACATAAAGTGCCATCTTAAAGGAATAAACTGTTGGCACTACCTGCATTTGACCTTATATGGGAACGTTTGAATCTGACCATCAAATTTCAGTACAGTTAAACTGTATCAATTGTAAAGGACTTCTCCATACGATTGAGTTCAAAATTAACCTACTACTCTTGACGTTAGAATTTGATAAAAGTCTGGAAAGTTGGGTTATCTAAATTCTTCCAACCACATTTTAAATTGTATTCACCATGGCCCATCTGTACTAATACTGGCTGTGGTTACATTGCGTGTCCCTTTTCAAGTTCGAAAAACGTTTACATGAAAAAGATGCAGATTATTGCTGCTGTTAATAATTTCAAGTGTAAAAAGGCCCTGGAATGTGCATGATGTGAAAAACAAAGAAAAGAAATGAAAAGGAAAATGAAACCTAATATTGACTTTGTTATGGTACAAATAAGCAAATATTTTTTCACAGTTGGCCCAGTATGGTTACTCATCTGTAAGTACAGGTGATAGAATATTTTCACATTGTTTGACTGACCTTGAGTGGATGTGAGTGTAGTTGCATTAGTTTGTGGCAAAACTGATGTTGCTGTCACATGTTGCGTTGGTGGTACTGTGGATATGGTGGTCTCTGAAGCAGGTGTTGGTGTTGTAGCTGGTGTAGAGAAAGCAGACATAGAGACAGATGATGAAGTCTGTGCTGTGGGGTTTACTGATGATGAGGATGGAGACTGTGTCGTAGACTGTGATGTTAAAGGGGATGTTTGAGGTGTTGTTGCTATAGGTTCTGAAGAAAATTGTGCTGTTGTGGAAGTGGAACCTATGGTAGAGGCTGTTAGACTGGATGGGAGTGTAGCTGCATTAGTCTCTGGCGTAACTGATGTTGATGTCATATGTTGTGTTGATGGAACTGTGGATGTTGTGAGCTCTGCAGCAGATGTTGGTGTTGTAGCTGCTGGTGTAGAGAAAGCAGACATAGACTCTGATGATGAAGCCTGTGTTGTGGTAGTTACTGATGAGGAGGGTGGAGATTGTGTCACAGACTGTGATGTTAAAGGGGATGTTTGAGGTGTTGTTGTTATAGGTTCTGAAGACAATTGTGCTGTTGTGGAGGTGGAACCTATGGTAGAGGCTGTTAGACTGGATGTGAGTGTAGTTGCACTAGTTTGTGGCAAAACTGATGTTGATGTCATATGGAGTGTTGATGGAACTGTGGATGTGATGGAATCTGGAGCAGATGTTGGTGTTGCATCTGCTGATGTAGACAAAGCAGACATAGAGAGTGATGATGAAGCTTGTGTTGTGGTAGTTACTGATGCTTGTGG
This sequence comes from Tenualosa ilisha, assembly GCA_015244755.2. NCBI lineage: Eukaryota > Metazoa > Chordata > Actinopteri > Clupeiformes > Clupeidae > Tenualosa > Tenualosa ilisha. The sequence goes on along the minus strand of PYXC01001975.1, from coordinate 4,687 downwards.
TGATGATGTTATGGATTGTGATGTTGATGACTGTGCTAGTGTTGAGGTGGAAACTACGATAGAAACTAAAGTCAACACAGAGCTTGAGGTGCTTCCTAATTCTGAGATTAATGTTAAAGAGAATGCACTCAAGAAATTTCAACATATACAGAAGGAAGCGCATATGGCATTTCTAGTAACCTGCTATCCTTTAAAAAGTTGGAGTTCCACCTGTCACTAATCAGCAATTATGCATGGCCACCAACTGTATGTGATTGTTTTGTTTATTTTAGCCTGTTTGACTCTTGATGTATGATGTGGAGCCTATGGTAGACATTGTTGTCAGACCTGATTTTGGCATGCCTTTTAATATTGATGTTCTGATCACTTCAAAACTGTGTTCAGAGCGGCGCTGTGGTAGGACTGACTGCAGCTATCAGAAATGAGCAGTTGCCTATGGGGACCCATGTTCGATTCCAATTTGCTGTCATTTCCTGATCCCACCCCAACTCTCCCTCCCACTCACTTTCTATCTCTTATCACAATAAAGGTGCCCAAAATATACTCAAAAATGTGTTAAGAAATGAAACTCTACAATGTGCAAGAAACCTGCTGACCTAAAAACATAAAGTGCCACCTTCAAGGAATAAACTGTTGGCACTACCTGCATTTGAGCTTATATGGGAACATTTGAATCTGACCATCAAACTTCAGTACAGTTAAACTGTATCAATTGTAAAGGACTTCTCCATGCGATTGAGTTCAAAATTAACCTACTTCTCTTGATGCTAGAATTTGATAAATGTAAATACAGGTGATAGAAAATTTTCAGATTGTTTGACTGACCTTGAGTGGATGTGAGTGTAGTTCCATTAGTTTGTGGCAAAACTGATGTTGATGTAAGATGTTGTGTTGATGGTACTGTGGATGTGATGGCATCTGGAGCAGATGTTGGTGTTGTAGCTGCTGATGTAGCGGAAGCAGACACAGAGACTGATGATGAAGCTTGAGTTGTGGGGTTTACTGATGATGAGGATGGAGACTGTGGCGTAGACTGTGATGTTAAAGGGGATGTTTGAGGTGTTGTTGCTATAGGTTCTGAAGACAATTGTGCTGTTGTGGAAGTGGAACCTATGGTAGAGGCTGTTAGACTGGATGGGAGTGTAGCTGCATTAGTCTCTGGCGTAACTGATGTTGATGTCATATGTTGTGTTGATGGAACTGTGGATGTTGTGACCTCTGCAGTAGATGTTGGTGTTGTAGCTGCTGGTGTAGAGAAAGCAGACATAGACTCTGATGATGAAGCCTGTGTTGTGGTAGTTACTGATGAGGAGGGTGGAGATTGTGTCACAGACTGTGATGTTAAAGGGGATGTTTGAGGTGTTGTTGTTATAGGTTCTGAAGACAATTGTGCTGTTGTGGAGGTGGAACCTATGGTAGAGGCTGTTAGACTGGATGTGAGTGTAGTTGCACTAGTTTGTGGCAAATCTGATGTTGATGTCATATGGAGTGTTGATGGAACTGTGGATGTGATGGAATCTGGAGCAGATGTTGGTGTTGCATCTGCTGATGTAGACAAAGCAGACACAGAGACTGATGATGAAGCTTGTGTTGTGGTAGTTACTGATGCTTGTGGTGATGATGTTATGGATTGTGATGTTGATGACTGTGCTAGTGTTGAGGTGGAAACTATGATAGAAACCAAAGTCAACACAGAGCTTGAGGTGCTTCCTAATTTTGAGATTAATGTTAAAGAGAATGCACTCAAGAAAGTTCAACATATACAGAAAGAAGCGCATATTGCATTTCTAGTAACCTGCTATCCTTTAAAAAGTTGGAGTTCCACCTGTGACTAATCAGCAATTATGCATGGCCACCAACTGTATGTGATTGTTTTGATTATTTTAGCCTGTTTGAGTCTTGATGTATGATGTGGAGCCTATGGTAGACATTGTTGTCAGACCTGATTTTGGCATGCCTTTTAATATTGATGTTCTGATCACTTCAAAACTGTGTTCAGAGCGGCGCTGTGGTAGGGCTGACTGCAGCTATCAGAAATGAGCAGTTGCCTATGGGGACCCATGTTCGATTCCAAGTTGCTGTCACTTCCTGATCCCACCCCATCTCTCCCTCCCACTCACCTTCTGTCTCTTATAACAATAAAGGTGCCCAAAATATACTCAAAAATGAGTTAAGAAATGAAACTCTACAATGTGCAAGAAACCTGCTGACCTAAAAACATAAAGTGCCATCTTCAAGGAATAAGCTGTTGGCACTACTTGCATTTGACCTTATATGGGAACATTTGAATCTGACCATCAAACTTCAGTACAGTTAAACTGTATCAATTGTAAAGGACTTCTCCATGCGATTGAGTTCAAAATTAAACTACTTCTCTTGACGCTAGAATTTGATAAAAGTAAATACAGGTGATAGAAAATGTTCACATTGTTTGACTGACCTTGAGTGGATGTGAGTGTAGTTCCATTAGTTTGTGACAAAACTGATGTTGATGTCAGATGTTGTGTTGATGGTATTGTGGATGTGATGGCATCTAGAGCAGATGTTGGTGTTGTAGCTGCTGATGTAGAGGAAGCAGACACAGAGACTGATGATGAAGCTTGAGTTGTGGGGTTTACTGATGATGAGGATGGAGATTGTGGCGTAGACTGTGATGTTAAAGGGGATGTTTGAGGTGTTGTTGCTATAGGTTCTGAAGATAATTGTGCTGTTGTGGAAGTGGAACCTATGGTAGAGGCTGTTAGACTGGATGTGAGTGTAGTTGCACTAGTTTGTGGCAAAACTGATGTTGATGTCATATGGAGTGTTGATGGAACTGTGGATGTGATGGAATCTGGAGCAGATGTTGGTGTTGCATCTGCTGATGTAGACAAAGCAGACACAGAGACTGATGATGAAGCTTGTGTTGTGGTAGTTACTGATGCTTGTGGTGATGATGTTATGGATTGTGATGTTGATGACTGTGCTAGTGTTGAGGTGGAAACTATGATAGAAACCAAAGTCAACACAGAGCTTGAGGTGCTTCCTAATTCTGAGATTAATGTTAAAGAGAATGCACTCAAGAAATTTCAACATATACAGAAAGAAGCGCATATGGCATTTCTAGTAACCTGCTATCCTTTAAAAAGTTGGAGTTCCACCTGTCACTAATCAGCAATTATGCATGGCCACCAACTGTATGTGATTGTTTTGGTTATTTTAGCCTGTTTGACTCTTGATGTATGATGTGGAGCCTATGGTAGACATTTTTGTCAGACCTGATTTTGGCATGCCTTTTAATATTGATGTTCTGATCACTTCAAAACTGTGTTCAGAGCGGCGTTGTGGTAGGGCTGACTGCAGCTATCAGAGATGAGCAGTTGCCTATGGGGACCCATGTTCGATTCCAATTTGCTGTCATTTCCTGATCCCACCCCATCTCTCCCTCCCACTCACTTTCTGTCTCTTATCACAACAAAGGTACCCAAAATATACTCAAATATGAGTTAAGAAATGAAACTCTACAAAGTGCAAGAAACCTGCTGACCTAAAAACATAAAGTGCCATCTTCAAGGAATAAACTGTTGGCACTACCTGCATTTGACCTTATATGGGAACATTTAAATCTGACCATCAAACTTCAGTACAGTTAAACTGTATCAATTGTAAAGGACTTCTCCATGCGATTGAGTTCAAAATTAACCTACTTCTCTTGACGCTAGAATTTGATAAAAGTAAATACAGGTGACAGAAAATTTTCACATTGTTTGACTGACCTTGAGTGGATGTTAGTGTAGTTCCATTAGTTTGTGGCAAAACTGATGTTGATGTCAGATGTTGTGTTGATGGTACTGTGGATGTGATGGCATCTGGAGCAGATGTTGGTGTTGTAGCTGCTGATGTAGAGGAAGCAGACACAGAGACTGATGATGAAGCTTGAGTTGTGGGGTTTACTGATGATGAGGATGGAGATTGTGGCGTAGACTGTGATGTTAAAGGGGATGTTTGAGGTGTTGTTGCTATAGGTTCTGAAGACAATTGTGCTGTTGTGGAAGTGGAACCTATGGTAGAGGCTGTTAGACTGGATGTGAGTGTAGCTGCATTAGTCTCTGGCGTAACTGATGTTGATGTCATATGTTGTGTTGATGGAACTGTGGATGTTGTGAGCTCTGCAGCAGATGTTGGCGTTGTAGCTGCTGGTGTAGAGAAAGCAGACATAGACTCTGATGATGAAGCCTGTGTTGTGGTAGTTACTGATGAGGAGGGTGGAGATTGTGTCACAGACTGTGATGTTAAGGGGATGTTTGAGGTGTTGTTGTTATAGGTTCTGAAGACAATTGTGCTGTTGTGGAGGTGGAACCTATGGTAGAGGCTGTTAGACTGGATGTGAGTGTAGTTGCACTAGTTTGTGGCAAAACTGATGTTGATGTCATATGGAGTGTTGATGGAACTGTGGATGTGATGGAATCTGGAGCAGATGTTGGTGTTGCATCTGCTGATGTAGACAAAGCAGACACAGAGACTGATGATGAAGCTTGTGCTGTGGTAGTTACTGATGCTTGTGGTGATGATGTTATGGATTGTGATGTTGATGACTGTGCTAGTGTTGAGGTGGAAACTATGATAGAAACCAAAGTCAACACAGAGCTTGAGGTGCTTCCTAATTCTGAGATTAATGTTAAAGAGAATGCACTCAAGAAATTTCAAC
>PYXC01001974.1:4627500-4630319 GCA_015244755.2 Tenualosa ilisha | reverse complement strand
AAACACAGCGTTACAAAAGGGCTTGGCTAAGGACTATATAAGGGGCAAGAATTGGGGCAGCCCACAACACAGCAGCAACAGCCTTCATCTAAAGGGAGCTCTTACCATGCCTGAGGAGTGCGGTGGAGCACGAAACGCGTCGCAAAAATAGAGTAATCCCTAATTGGCTACATCTAAATCTAAGCGGAAGATACTTACCTGCTAGAACACCTAAACTAACCTATCTGTGATGGGCAATTTTTCTATCGCAGCTGGACATCCTGCCAGCTGTTCATTAAACCCAGACATGGGAGTGAGGGAAGGAAGAGGAGAGGAAACATCAGTGGGTGTTGGTGTGTGTGGGGGAATGGGGATGGGCGCTGGGCAATGGTGGAGGGATGGACCGTGCCTTCTGTCCTGTCTGGGCTTAGCCGCAAGGTTGGGTCCGGGCAGGGCCATTTACCTACCTCCTAACTCGCCAGTTATCCTCCCTGACCTGAGCCCTATGCCTAAACCTAACCCTAACCTAAACCTAACCCAAGTCCTCTACCTCTAACCTAAAAAACCCTTAAAATAACACCTAACCCCAACCCTACTTCTAACCCTAAGTGCCACTAACCCTAAACACTAAGCTAATATCAGCTAACCCCAAGTTGAAAATCTATTCTAGGCTAAACCCTAAACCCCACTAAAGCCCTACCCTAATTACATCATGTTTGCATCTGCCAGAGTGTGGAGTGGTTCGATTCCACCTTCCGTAACCCGGTCGTTCCTCGGTGGTCCGGGGTGCAGACATTGGGAGGCTAATACAAACCTGCAGCTGCTTCAACACAAGTGGTGTGGCTCAACTCCACCGTCCACAACCTGGATGATCTTCGGGGGTTCCGGAGTGCAGGCCTCGGGCCAGGGGACCTAGATACTTACCTTGGGAGACAAAAACCTGTGGAAAAAGAAAAAACACAGCGTTACAAAAGGGCTTGGCTAAGGGACTATATAAGGGGCAAGAATTGGGGCAGCCCACAACACAGCAGCAACAGCCTTCATCTAAAGGGAGCTCTTACCATGCCTGAGGAGTGCGGTGGAGCACGAAACGCGTCGCAAAAATAGAGTAATCCCTAATTGGCTACATCTAAATCTAAGCGGAAGATACTTACCTGCTAGAACACCTAAACTAACCTATCTGTGATGGGCAATTTTTCTATCGCAGCTGGACATCCTGCCAGCTGTTCATTAAACCCAGACATGGGAGTGAGGGAAGGAAGAGGAGAGGGAAACATCAGTGGGTGTTGGTGTGTGTGGGGAATGGGGATGGGCGCTGGGCAATGGTGGAGGGATGGACCGTGCCTTCTGTCCTGTCTGGGCTTAGCCGCAAGGTTGGGTCCGGGCAGGGCCATTTACCTACCTCCTAACCCTAACCCTAACCCTAACCCTAACCCTCTAACCCTAACCCTAACCCTAACCCTAACCCTAACCCTATTCCCTACCCTAACCTCAGCCCCTTACCCATACCTAACCTAACTCCCATCCTAAACCTAACCCCAACACCTCAGTCCCTTACCCATACCTAACCTAACCCCCATCCTCAACCTAACCCCCATCCTAAACCTAACCCCAACACCTCAGCCCCTTACCCATACTAACCTAACCCCCATCCTCAATCTAACCCCAACACCAAACCCCCCCCCCCCCCCCTCCCCCACTTACCTGGTGATGGTGTCCTGGGCGCGGTCGGGTATTTATTTTTCTTTCCTAATTAGAACCCTAAATTTCTCCACACTTAACCCCAACTGGGAGGCTAACCCCCTAATGGTAGTTATATAGCTAAAACATCTAAGCTAAACTGTCTTTCCTAACCCTAAATTTAAATCCTAATCTATGGCTAACCCTACATTTAAATAAGCTAAAACAGCTATAAACTAAACCTAAAGAGGATACTAAACCTAAGAAGGAACAAACACTTACCTGTGGGTGCCATACTTACCATTGGACATCGTCTGGACCTTGGGAACCTGTAAAAGAAAGGAGAAAAAGTTAAAAATCATTCATGGACCCAAGAGCATAAAAGGGAAGAACAGGAGACAATTGCCCCAGTTGCCCGTGAGCCCATGCCTGGGAAGGATAATTTAATCCGAACAGCTCATCATGGCTCAAGTTAAAGCTAAATAGAGCGAGCATTTTTAAAGACAAACGGTTTTAATTTTTTAATTGGGACGAATTTAAGACACAGGATAGCCCCTACCAAGCCTGATGAGGACGATGGAGTCCGAAACGCGTCGCTGAAATGGAGCTATCTAAAACGGGCCTAAACCAAATTATAGGAATACTTACCTGCTAATAACTAAATTCTAAAATTATAGGGGAGTCATTAAGGCTAATTTGCTGGTTGTGTGGATACGGGGAGGGTGGTTATGGAGGGGAATGGTTATGTGGGAGACGGTGTGGGAATACGGAGGAAGGGGATGTTGGACTCTGAGTAAAGCATGGGTGGGATAGTGAACTTGGCAAGGATGGGATAGTGAACTGGTGGGATGTTCGGAGCGTCTCAGGAGGAGGTGAACTGTTGAGGGAGGTGTGCTTCAGGGAGGAAATTCTTCAGGGAGGATGTGAACCACTGTATGGCCCGTGCCTTCCCCTGGACCCCACTTTGGTGGGGCCAGGATTTCTTTTCAAACCCTAACCCTAACCCCCTAAACCCACTAAAAAAAATCCTAATGCTTACCCTAATTAGTAAACCCACCCTGTAAGCTAAACTAAGCTACACCCAATTAGTCTCCTTGGGGCCGTAGGACCTGCAGAGAAATTAAAGTTTAAAGGGGGAAAGCTAACAAAAGCACCCATGA
>PYXC01001974.1:4542500-4620000 GCA_015244755.2 Tenualosa ilisha | reverse complement strand
TAATTCTAAGTACACACAGAGAAACAGTTATTCATTTGACAGTTAGAAACAGGGAGCAAGGGATCACATAAAATTACACAAAATTCTAACACTCCTCCCTTTTGATCACAAAACAACAGTTTTACAGATCACATCAAAATTCAAATGAATATAAATCAAAGAAATCAAAGAAATCAAAGATTTACTACAGAATCATAACACCACTTCAAATCAAACTCAAAATCACATGCCTGAGAGAGTCCATATAATATGCGAAAATTAAACAGCCAGAAAATAGTCTTCAGCCACCACTGGTTCAAAGTCAGCCTGCTGGACACGCGCCACTTTAGCCTTATAAACGCTCTTCATAGCGCAACAGGATAACTTAATGAGCAAAAGAAAAATAAAAACAGCCAAGACAATCGGAACCAGAATTTGGAAAATTTGGGACAGAACAGCACCTCCCCAAGAGGAGATCCATTCATTAAGGGACCAGGGCTTGGACTGACTCTTCAGCAACGAGACTTGTTTATAGATATCCGACACAAAATGATCAACGTTTTTAGAGGAATCTGGGACGTAGGTACAGCACTCTTGCTCAATTACAGCACAAGTACCTCCCTTTGCTGACAACACAATATCAGGGCTAAACGGTTCTGAAGAGTCATCATCCTTATAGCTTTCACCTCGTTGTTTAGTTCTCTAAGCGCTTTGGCAGAGTCATTAGCGACTCCCTCCACAACTGCAGCCAAATCTCTAATCTCATCAAGGGCGACAGTCAGGCCATAGGTTGGAATTACTGCTGAAAAGAATCTCTGAGTCGGGGTCGCTACTACAAAATGTTTACCAAACATATCTCTCTTGGCTCTATGATTAGGCACTAGCTGAGGTCCCTCCACTGCTCTGACAGCTGGCACTACATAAGCTACATAACAGGTTCCTTGCCAATAAGGTGGAAGAAAGGAATAAGCATATTTACCACAAACAAACATCGTACCGTTCACTGCAGCTCTAGCATCGGATGTTACATTCCCTGCCTTCTGACTAGGTAGTATCATTCTAGGGGGCAAGGGCAAAATTTCCTCTCCTCCCGACCAAGTAATAGTCACATTCGGAGTTCCTACCTTTACATAATAATCACATACACTAATACCCAGCATAGCACCTCCTCCTCCTCCATTAACCCAACACAGTAACCCTTTAGGAGCTAGACTCAGCTTAACTTTATCTGGTTGGCCGGTTCCGATTTTCAAGGAAAAGAAAGTAACATTAGGATTAAACCAGGGGCTATCCACACTATTATAAGCGGTGGCATATTCACTCAAAGTAAAAGGGATTGCTAAGTAAGGGTAAGTCTCAGCAGCTGATGGCATTAACCCACACACCCAACATTCTTGTTTACCTTTAGCCTTAGCATATCCATGGGCAGTTTTTAGAAACACATTATCTTTATGTACCTCATGATGACTATCATAAACGCAGATAATCTCATTCACTACACACAGTACACTCAACATAACAGTCGGCAGGTTGGACATCATCTTTGAGGCTCGGCACGGGGTGTGGCTTTGGACTTCTCCCAGGGTAGCAGCAGTATGAATCAAAGTTTACAGTTCGATTAAGTCCATTCAGTGATTAAGCAGTCCACAGGAATTCTCTCAGAGTATTCTGCACACAGACTTACAAACACACAGAACAAACACAGCAGTATCAGATGGGAAAGATGGCGTTGACACATGAAACATAAAACCTTATCTAGATTTTAATGTACAAGTAGCAGCATTTGGTTTTGGATTATCATAATTTGTATTCAACATTATGATTAATATTCCTATGGTTACACACAAACCTAATTTAGCATATGATTGGTTTTTAGTTTTATACTTTTTTTTGTCTTTCTCTTAACTCCAGCAGGACAGAACGATTCAAAGATGAACCTATCTCATCCCTTCTGTCTCCTCCCCAAACTGACCTCCCGTAAAAACAAGAAACCCTCAGGAAAATAAAGTCTTCCGTGAATCTTACCTCCCTGAGTTACCCTAATCTAGAAAAGAAAGTTTGACGGAAATCTGAAGTATACACAAGATCTACATTGGTTTTTGAGCTCAGAGGCCTTCAACTAGTTTACAATGACTAGCGTGAATCCATTTTGATTTACTTTTCACTTTTACAGCAGAGTCAGTAACGAGAAGTATTTCGTACGGGCCTTCCCACTTAGCTTCTAGAGCTAGCCGCTGGGGTTTGTGTATCATCACCCGTTGTCCAGGCACTAACGAATGCCCCCCTTCAGATGGTTCACGCCAAGCTTCTCGCACCCTCTTTTCTGCTGTAGACACTGCCTCTGAGAGTAGGATGCAGTAGTTCAACAAAGCCTCTGAAACCAGGTGTATGTCAGCTTTCCTGAAATCGATAGTCCCAGGCAAAGACATTGGTCGTCCGGTGATGACTTCATAGGGGCTCAGTCCAGTTTCCTTGTTGGTGGTAGCTCTCATACTACACAGGACTGCAGGTAGTGCATCAGGCCATGGCACTCCCTCTTGATGTTTCTTTGCCAGCCGTTCTTTCAGAGTTCGGTTAGCTCTCTCAACTTGTCCTGAGGACTGAGGATGATACGGACAGTGTAGTTGCCACTGGATTTCTAGCATCCTGCACACTTCAGCACACACGGCTCCAGTGAAATGGGTTCCTTGATCGGAGCAGATCTGGTCCGGCACACCGTAGCGTGGGATGAAGTCTTTCACAAGCACTTTTGCAGTGTGTTGAGCCGTTCCTCTTTTTGCTGGCACTGCTTCAATCCATCTGGAGAATTTATCCACAATGACAAGAACATCTCTGTAGCCTTTGCATGGAGGTAAGGTGATATAATCCACTTGCAGGTGTCTGAACGGACCTGGTGGAGCTGGAGTTCTCAACATGGGTAATTTGACTTTGCTGTCGTTGTTGTTTCTCATGCAAGTTACACATCTCTTCACCACGTCTTTTGCAACTGCAGCAAACTTGGGATTCCACCACACTTGTGAAAACCTGTGTTTCATCTTCTCAGCTCCCACATGTCCTAGAGAATGTATTTGTACCGCTAAATGGTTTAGCAAGACTTCAGGTGCTACTACTCTCGTTCCATGTCTCCACAGCTGGTCATCATGGCGTTTAGCAGCATTTTCCATCCATGTCCATTTCTCTCCTAACGTGGCTTCCTCTTGCATTGTTTTGATGTCTGATAATTTCTCTGAGGCTTTTTCATCTTTCTTAACTTGTCTTATGCCATTCTCGTCGTCATTTTTCAAAAAAATTTCATTATTTTCGTTATCTTGTAATCCGTCCGTTTCTCTACATTCCCCTCCTTTTTGCGCAGCCGTTTTAGAGGCTGCATCCGCCATTGCATTGCCTTTTGCTTCAGCTGTGTTGTCTTTCGTATGAGCTTTAACTTTTATCACTGCCAATTCTTTGGGTAATTGCATCGCATCAAGTAGTTCCGCTACTAGCTCAGCGTTCTTTATGGGTGTGCCTTTTGCAGTCAAGAAATCTCTTAATTTCCATATTTGTCCAAAGTCGTGGGCAATTCCAAACGCATATCTTGAATCTGTGTAGATGTTTGCTGTTTTAGCTTCTGCAAGTTTGCAGGCTTCGGCCAAAGCTTTCAGTTCTGCTTGTTGGGCCGATGTTCCCGGCGCCATTGAGTCTGATTTCAGGACTTCAAAGTCGTTGGTCACCGCCCATCCAGCACATCGTATTCCATCGATCACCATTGAAGATCCATCAGTGTATAAAATCAAATCAGGACTCGGCAACGGGTCCTCTGTTGTGAATTGGTCTTCATCCATCAGCTTAACTAGATCTTCGCAACAATGGTCGTCCTCCACCACGGCAGAACTGGGTGTTAAGAATGTTGAAGGGTTTGACACAGTAGCTTTTTGAATGGAGATGTTGGGCGATTCTAGCACTGCTTGCCAGTTTCCCCATCGACTGTCTGACACTTTGGCAACCTTTCTCATGGACAACAGAGTGTTCACAGCGTGTGGGCATCTTACCGTCAACTGCTGGTCCAGCACTAGACTCGCCACTGCTTGGATGGCCAGGAAGACAGCTTGGACAGCTCGTAAGCAGGGGCCGAACCCCAATGCGGTGGTATCGAGCTTCGCTGAATAATATCCCACAGGTCTCTGTCATGTTCCTCCTCTGTCTCTGACGCGATCAACAGATCATCCATGTAGGTGATAACTTCCGAAGTGATTTTCGGCATTTCAGGCAAGGACAGGTGTCTCCGCAGAGCTTGATTGTACAGGGTAGCGCTGTTGTGCAGACCTTGGGGAAGACGGGTCCATTTATATTGATTTCCATCGAAGGTGAAAGCAGTCCAGTCTTGACACTCGGGGGCTAATGGAATGCTCCAGTAAGCGCTCACGGCATCCAGTACTGAGAAAACTTTATGTTCGGGTCTGAGAGTGCTAAAGATGGTGGAAGGGTCAGGGACGACAGGTGTCAATTTGTCAATTGCCTTGTTGGCTTCTCGATAATCAATAGTTAGTCTCCACGTTCCATTTGGCTTCTTCACCGGCCAGACCGGGCTGTTAGACACACTCTGAGTTTTCTTCAGGACTCCTTGCTCCTCCAACTCCTGGATGATTGGTTTCAGACCTTCAATGGCAGCTCGATTGATTGGGTATTGTTTCGTGCTTGGGGGAACCTTTCCAGTTAGCTTCACTGGTTCCATATCCAATAATCCACAGTCATTTTTTCCTTTGGCCCAGATAGGGTGATCTCTGAGGTCACTGGCTTGTATTCGCTGCAGTCTCCATTGCACCTCTCCTTCATTAAATTCAAGGCTTGCTTTCAACTTCAGTAATACATCCATTCCCAAGAGAGGATCTTGCACCTTCTCCCCACCCATATGCGACAAGGTATTTCTGTGGAGCCAATGTTCAAATCAATGGTGATGGTCTCTTGCAATGTTAATCGGTCCCCTCCAACACCGTATGCAAATTTTGTCTTACCCGAAAGAGAGATCTTGTGCTTTTCCGCCAAATTTGTAGGAATAATGGTGAGTTCAGCTCCAGTATCAATTAAAAATTCGAATTCAGCATCGTTGTTTATTTGGGCAGGCACGTAAAGGCTATTTCGTTCTAATCTCACAATGGCAGCAATCGGGCGGACGGAGGGGGCTTCTAGTTTCCCGACATCATTGCTACTAGTTGTTTCACCTTTTCTTCGTCCATCTGATTGATCTGCTTTATCGCTTCTCTGCGACAATCATCATCTCTTTTTGACTTCCGGAATCTACAGTCTTTCGCCAATGTCCTCGCTTACCGCAGACATGGCATTCTCCTTTCACAGGCCTTTTCTGCCCCTTCGTCTGGGTGGATGGCTCAGCTGCTTGTTTCTCTTCTCCCACGAGCTTGGCCATAGTGACCTGACGTACCTTGATGTCCAGGTCTCTGGCCACTCTGGTTGCCGCTCGCACCACCCTCTCCAGAGTGACGGTGTCGTCGTCCCAGGTGCCTGATAAAATGAGCTTGGTTCCTTGCTTGACTTCCGGAATCAGACCGTCTAGAAAAGTAGCTTTGGCTACTTGTTGCGTGGTGGCTCCCAGGTCATCAGGATTGTCAGTCAAGCCGGAGTGTAGGACGTAGACATCTCCGAAGCGTTTGTAATATTCATCCACGGTCTCGTCTGGTTTTTGCACCGTTGCGGTGATTTTGCTCCAGTTCACATTGGCTCTGGCCCGCTCTTGAATCCAGGCTCTGATGAATCTCCATCCAGCATCGAGCGCGTCTGGAGTTTCTTCCATTAACTCTTTGTCCAGGCCTTTCTTTAAGCCGTCTGCCTCGGCATCTCCCAGGCTGTAGGCCAGTATCTGATATCCGTCTCGAGGGTGAAGATTGTACAGGCGTGACAAACGTTTCAGTCTTATCCAGGCATCCAATCCAACATCTCTTGGGTGTTTCACTACTTGGGCCCATCTCTCTATTTCAGCAGCAGGAGCGGACACGTGGGTAATGAGTGCAATCTTTTCACCATTCTTGCTCTTTGTTTTCGTGCGCATGGGGCGCACCTTGGCATCCTCCTCAGAGTCTTGACTTCCTGGATCATCCTCAGTCGAACCACTAGGGTGAGCTGGGTTGTGTGGGGGATCTCGGCTGTTTTCCTCCACCTCTCCGCAAGGGGGCGCTGTCGCATCGGAAGGTTGGGAATCCTCGCCCGCTTTTTCCAACGCAGCGCACTGCTGTTTCAGCTTCTCTATCTCTGAGGCTTGGGCTTCCATGTACTTATCTTGTCGTTGGGACATGACTGCCTGACGACCCATTTCGGTTCTCAGCTTGTTCGCATCAGCCTGGGAACTCTTGCAAGCAGTTCTCTCATCATCTATTCTCTTTCGGTAGATTTTCCTCAGATTATCAGTCTCGTGTCTTCTCAACTGACTCATCAACACCATAGCCATTGGGGTCTTACTGCTCTTGGCATTCTTCCATTTGTAAAACACCTTCGTCAGGTCTTCGAACGCCCACATTGAGCCATTAAGGGTAACATCCTCTTCTTTAATCAATCTTTTCTCGATCTTATCCAGCTTAAAATCTTTCATCACACTCTGAGACAGTTCTCGTATCATCTCATTTCTCAACTTGCTTTGGAACTTTTGTTCACCGGTAGCATATTCATCATCTGAATAAATTCCCGTTGCTTCCGCCATCGTACGGCTCTGGTTTTTTTACAAATGGGACAGCAATTGCACAAAAACAAAGAAAACACAACAAGCACAAATAACACAAAGTAGCGCCTCTAGAGAACTCTAATCTGTCTCTCTCTCCCCACTCTAGGAGCCCAGATAGGTTGTTTTTCTAAACTCTTGCCAGCTGCAGTCTGTCAAGGTCAGATTTCACACTCTACCCCCCTCTTTTACACACTCTCACAGCGGGACAGGAATAACAGAGTAAATTCTCTCTTTAAATTTAATGACTGCTATCTCTCATCTGCTTCTCAGACAGGATAGTTTGCATGCTTCTCACTCAACTAGTCTTTATCAAGTTAAGCTTTACGTGACACACAAAGAGGCGTTCAAATCAATACCTACTCGCATTAATTAACCCACTTTGCACCTAAAACAAATCTAGGCTTTTCCGTAATTGTAAATGTTCAGAATATTCACAACATCCATCAAAACATGCAATATCCCAACACTGCATATAGGATTACACATAAATATTTTAAAACATTCAATCACGCCACTGCCACCACTTTAACTTTTTCACTAGTTATTTGGGTACCACTCTCACTTTGGGTTCTCAGACCCTTGGAAATTTCGTTCTTTTAATTCGCACGAATCTAAGTTTACTCAGGCCTTTACTTATCTTATATCAATGATTTCTTGAGCTCAAAAACCAATGACATAGGTACTCAATTACATCCAGCTTCTATTTCAGATAGTTATTCATCAAACTAGGAAGTGCAGCTATTAATTCTAATTTCTATACCAGGAAAAGAGTCAGAGATTTGCTCCCCACCTAATAGTAGATCAGAGTTGGAGTAGAGGCGTCCCTCTCGTCCACGCTCCGTCAGCATACAGGCAAGTTCAGACACAGGTCAGCAGGGCACCGGCACAGCTCCAAGACAGCAGAGTCCAGCTCAGCTCTCCCACGGGCAATACGGCACTCCCACTGGATTTTTCAAAAGTCTCTTAATCTTTTCTAGCATCCGGGTCACGGCACCATCTGTTGGATTTTTGGTGTCTTCCAGTTTAACTTTACACCTGAAGTTACTGTTCACCTTTAAATTGCGTTGTGTTCTCTTCCCAGCGAAATAGAAGATTGGATGACTCGGTTACGTTGGATCAGGATCAATGATTTATTACAGGATTAATTAAATGAATTACAACTGTTGATTAGATAGAAAAATAAAAAGGTTGAAGTAACAAAGCGAAGTCTAAAGACTATCTGCCTAAGTCACTCTTCCGTCTCTCCCGCGAGGTTGAGACAGGACACGAAGATGTTGTAGCGTAGCTCGTCTGGATCCTTCTCCCGGTCCACGGAAAAATGAGTTCTACATATACTCCAAGGTCTAATCATAAATCTATCCTAAACAGTAAAAAACCTAACTTGACCAGTCCCTAAACTTGGCACAACTCCATATACGTGCAAAACTCAGGGACACTCGCAGCACTCGAAATTACCTAGCCTAAACAGGCACATTCCTATCCATACTGACGCCAGTGTTCTGACGAGTATCGACAGATGATCACTTGGTCAAGGCTACTTCTAAGGTCTCCACCAAGTCTACCAGTTGTTGACTGAACATTCTGTACAGACTTAGCTGAGCAGATAATTCTAAGTACACGTCGAGAAACAGTTATTCATTTGACAGTTAGAAACAGGGAGCAAGGGATCACATAAAATTACACAAAATTCTAACACTACAAAAAGTCTGAAGAAACAATGACATTTTCCTCGTTGTTTATGCAGGAAAACAACATCCACAAGTATTTCAGTTTTATTCCTGAAGTTGCTGTAGGTTTCCCGTTGATGTGCGATGTCAATTCACAGATTTGAGAAAGGGCGAAAGGAGGTGGAAGCAAATCTTTTGGCTTAAAACCTTGCGGTTCGTGGAATTTCTGTGTACAGAAGGCAGTCGTGTACAGGTGACCCTGACAACGTTGCCTGTGTCGTTCTTGCTGTAAAGCTACAACGCAGAGTAAAGGATTAAACACACAACCGCTGGTGAACAAAATCAGTGGTTTAACCACCTTGCAGGCCCTGGAATTTTTGTGTACAGAACTTTGTTCCTGACAAAGTTGCTTCTGTTGTCTTTTCCGTAAAACTCCGACGCAGAGATATGGCTGTAGTGAGGATTGATCTCACGACCCCTAGTTTGCAAGACCAGTGCTCTAACCACAAAGATGTAACTTTTGGTCGATGAAAATCCTCTGCTTCTTCTCATATAAGGCATGCTTCCACAAGCATGCGACAGAGCAGGCACGACGGAGGCTGAGGAAGTGACGGGAGGGGAGAGATTTTCACATGCAGGTCGTGCAACCCTTTGCCCCACACACAAGCTCCACAGCTGAATTCTGAAGTCAATCTTTTAGTCTGAAACCTTGCGGGCCATGGATTTTTTGTGTACACAACTTTGACCCTGTTGTCTTTGCTTTAAAACTACGATGTCGAGACGAGGCTCCAGTGAGAATTGAACTCACGACCCCTGGTTTACAAGACCAGTGCTCTAACCACTGAGCTATGAAGCCTGCAAAGGCAACCTTTTTAGTCAATAAAACTCCCCTTCCCCTTCTCATGTTGCGTGCATTGCAGCGAGACTACGACAAGTAGGGGGCCGAGGAAATGACGGGACGGAGCGATTGTAACATGATTTTCGTGCATCGAAGAAAGCGTCTTCGTCGAAACACCTTGACCTGACAAGTCCAGCACCAACAATAAGGCTCCAGCGAGGATCGAACTCGCGACCCCTGGTTTACGAGACCAGTACTCCTGCCACTGAGCTATGGAGCCATGCCGAAAGTGAGTAGCACAGCGTTTGCACCTCTAATTTTCTTTGTTTCAGCATCCTTTGCCGTTAACGGGCTACAAAAAGTCTGAAGAAACAATGACATTTTCATTGTTGTTTATGCAGGAAAACAATATCCACAAGTATTTCAGTTTTATCCCTGAAGTTGCTGTAGGTTTCCCGTTGATGTGCGATGTCAATTCACAGATTTGAGAAAGGGCGAAAGGAGGTGGAAGCAAATCTTTTGGCTTAAAACCTTGCGGTTCGTGGAATTTCTGTGTACAGAAGGCAGTCGTGTACAGGTGACCCTGACAACGTTGCCTGTGTCGTTCTTGCTGTAAAGCTACAACGCAGAGTAAAGGATTAAACACACAACCGCTGGTGAACAAAATCAGTGGTTTAACCACCTTGCAGGCCCTGGAATTTTTGTGTACAGAACTTTGTTCCTGACAAAGTTGCTTCTGTTGTCTTTTCCGTAGAACTCCGACGCTGAGATATGGCTGCAGTGAGGATTGATCTCACGACCCCTAGTTAGCAAGACCAGTGCTCTAACCACAAAGATGTAACTTTTGGTCGATGAAAATCCTCTGCTTCTTCTCATATAAGGCATGCTTCCACAAGCATGCACGACGGAGGCTTTGGAAGTGACGGGAGGGGAGAGATTTTCACATGCAGGTCGGGCAACCCTTTGCCCCACACACAGGCTCCACAGCTGAATTCTGAAGTCAATCTTTTAGTCTGAAACCTTGCGGGCCATGGATTTTTTGTGTACACAACTTTGACCCTGTTGTCTTTGCTTTAAAGCTACGATGTCGAGACGAGGCTCCAGTGAGAATTGAACTCACGACCCCTGGTTTACAAGACCAGTGCTCTAACCACTGAGCTATGAAGCCTGCAAAGGCAACCTTTTTAGTCAATAAAACTCCCCTTCCCCTTCTCATGTTGCGTGCATTGCAGCAAGACTACGACAAGTAGGGGGCCGAGGAAATGACGGGACGGAGCGATTGTAACATGATTTTCGTGCATCGAAGAAAGCGTCTTCGTCGAAACACCTTGACCTGACAAGTCCAGCACCAACAATAAGGCTCCAGCGAGGATCGAACTCGCGACCCCTGGTTTACGAGACCAGTGCTCCTGCCACTGAGCTATGGAGCCATGCCGAAGGTGAGTAGCACAGCGTTTGCACCTCTAATTTTCTTTGTTTCAGCATCCTTTGCCGTTAACGGGCTACAAAAAGTCTGAAGAAACAATGACATTTTCCTCGTTGTTTATGCAGGAAAACAACATCCACAAGTATTTCAGTTTTATTCCTGAAGTTGCTGTAGGTTTCCCGTTGATGTGCGATGTCAATTCACAGATTTGAGAAAGGGCGAAAGGAGGTGGAAGCAAATCTTTTGGCTTAAAACCTTGCGGTTCGTGGAATTTCTGTGTACAGAAGGCAGTCGTGTACAGGTGACCCTGACAACGTTGCCTGTGTCGTTCTTGCTGTAAAGCTACAACGCAGAGTAAAGGATTAAACACACAACCGCTGGTGAACAAAATCAGTGGTTTAACCACCTTGCAGGCCCTGGAATTTTTGTGTACAGAACTTTGTTCCTGACAAAGTTGCTTCTGTTGTCTTTTCCGTGAAAGCAATTAGTTTTGTAGTAATAATTGCAGACTGGTGGCAGACTCCGGAACTTCAGGAAACAGGTTTAATCGTTACAATGGCGTCGTCAAGGGAGACATAAGGGTTTCAGCCCGAAAGCATCCACCATTAAATCTAACTTAAACAATGAAATGTTCTACTTAAATACACTTAACTGATGGGAGTTGCATACAGTAAGCATACAGTTGAAGTACAATAGAATGAAAGGTGATTGGTTCTTTACCTGGCGCCATCGTATCTAATGGGCCAAGGACACACCTACGGCAATTAGCATTATGAAGTGGCTATCCAGTTGTATGTAGACACCAAGACTCAGAAATATTACTTATGGATTGTCCTGACCAGTCATACACTTTGACTATTGTACTCCTTGTACTGAGACCATAAAGATGATACCAAACATGAATAGATTCACATTTCATAACATACAGATATACATTCCAAATCTATCTGAGGGAAG
Source organism: Tenualosa ilisha (assembly GCA_015244755.2). Lineage (NCBI taxonomy): Eukaryota > Metazoa > Chordata > Actinopteri > Clupeiformes > Clupeidae > Tenualosa > Tenualosa ilisha. The sequence continues at coordinate 4,608,427 of PYXC01001974.1, read as the reverse complement.
TTTGTCTTTGCAGTGTAAACATGAACAAAAGGTTCTCTCAGCCACAGGGGTATCAGCAGTTAATTTACATTGATCACCAGGGGAGGATGATCCCTATTGTTTCAGTGCCATGCCAAATGGTGGTGGCTTCCTGGCCGTCTGAGGCAGAATACACTTCTAAAATTATTGCTATCAATTCCCCCTTTTCAAGTCAGAATGACTTGACTTTTAACATTACAAAAATCCGAATGAGTATCAAAATTACATCCAGGAGTGGAATAATTTCATACAATGGTTCCATTACATTCAAAACTCTGTTCACCGTTGATTATGGCGTGTGTGACGTCTAGGTCGTGGGAGCACACGAGAGATCATGGGATAACTGTAGCAACAACAACAGATGAGTGCAAATGCAGAGATCAGAATCATACCCAGGGATCCTAAAATCATAAGAACATATCGAGTCCATCCTCCCAAAGAGTCCAGGAATTCCTCCACCCTGTGTTGCCATGACACCGAAAACAAACCTTGATTCGAATGTATGTCTTTGTTGGATTGGATGACAACTCGACGCAAGTCATTAACGGAACTGCCTGCATCAGGAACATAAACGCAGCATTCCTTACCGATTATTTTACAAGTACCACCTTGTGCGGCAAATAAGATGTCAAAAACCATTCTGTTCTGCCAGGCTAATTCACGGGTTGCCGTCAGTTCGGCCTGCACATCAAGCATGGTCTTAAGTGTTTGGTTCGCGGTTTGTTCAAAAGCTTTTCTGAGGGTTGATACGTCGTTCTGTAGATCACGAATTCCGAGGGGGGCTAGGAAGACACCAAGCCATTGTTCAACCTTCTCAATTTCTCGCTTGCTTTTGTGCATCACGGGTTTCCTAAGGGCTTCAATGATCTCTTTAGTAACTATACGCGATGGGGGAATCAGATGGCGAGGTAACAACTCCTGAAGCATTGACAGGGATAGATGTATATGCGGATTTGCCACAGGCAAATGCAGACCATTTAGGTACCACTAGAGGGGCGTTCCTCACTCTGACAGGAATCGTAATGTTACATTTTGAATTACCCAGCTTGTGTCCGGTCCCTACGAAGGACAGACAGATAGGGGCTTCTGTGCTGACCACTGGGGTGGGCGCAACGAATTTTGGTTCATTTTCTTCGGGACATCTTTGTATTCGAGGATCTATACATCCATGTCCACACTGATATTGGACAAGTTTGGTTCTGAGTGTCTTATTTGTTCTGTCGTTTTCCCGAGATTGCCAACCACACTGCCAGGGGCCTGCAGGTGTGTTATACAGAAACACACCAAAGAAGTCTTCTTTACTATTTTCACGGTAAAATGATGTTAGTCTGACCTTATCAGGATGCCACTTACATGGTAGACTTTTATTCATGCTACAAAGGGATTCTAATGCCTCATGGGCAACGATAGCGCGTATTACGCCACTCATATCGTAAATAGAATCTAGTCGGATATTATTGGTGGAACAAAGGGGGCGCTGGATAAATTTTGCTGCTGAAGCGAGGGCTTCCATGTTTACTGTTTCGATGAAATGTTTACTCGCACAACTTTGGAAAAGTTGCCAATCTTCAGGTTTGTACGGGGATGCGATCATTGGCCACCCACGCCCGTCGGGAGGCAGTAGGTGACAGACATAACAATCAGATTTGTTTAGTTTCTGGGCTATAGTTTTGGACATTACAAGGGCCAAATTTTCAGTGTCCCTGGGGTCAATAGGAGGCAGTATGGACTCTTGGGAGGTTGGAGTCACTGTGAAGTATACATACATTACAATCATCAACATTTTGAACATTAGTTATAGTCCACAAATCAATCCTTGAATCAATCCAAGGCGAGTGTATGCGGATATTCAGTGTACATGCATATGTGTGCAAACAAAGTGTGCAGAAGGGCGGCGCTAGGCTCGCACCCTTTGTCTCTCTTCCTTGGAAGAGGCGATCCTCTTCGTGTTGTGCAAAATGTGGGAAACGTGAGTGTGTGTGCAAACAATATGTGCATAGGGCGGAGCTAATCTCTATTAATAGGAGGCGTCCCTCCACACCCTGTGATTCTCCTCTTCTTGTGGTTGTTTCTTGTCCACCTAACCTGGAGGTCCGGGTGGACTACCTGACCTCCGGATCCTAGCTGCTTTGGGGTTATTCTGCCCTACAGCAGGTCCACTAAAGTAAATTTGAGGTGTGAAGTTGAGTAAAATAATCCAGTATCAGTTTCCAGAGATCCTTTGTGAGGTGAAATTCTGCTCCGGTAGCACAGCAGCTCTCCTGTGATCGTAGCAGGGTGTTTGGAAGGTCTCTGATGAAGTTGTGTTCGGAGTTTCTCTCGTCCCCCTTTTGACGTTGTAGCGGTCGTTCTCTCACAGAAGCGGGTTGATCTCACCATCCACACCAAATGTGAGCTCGTGGTTCTGGTCGTTCCTCAGGCTCAGGTGTAACCATGGATATCTGTAAGATTAGAGCTCAACACATATCTCAATACTAGGTTATGAAAATGGCTTTATCTGGGATAGGTGAGCCCATCGATGTTTCCCTTTTCCTAAAGAGAGGAAGCAAGATGTTTCAGTTAACATAATTTCATAAGGTCCCTTGTATGCAGATTCCAGCGGCCCTTGGCTACCAAATGTCTTTAGAATGACCTTTTGTCCTTCTTGAAATGTTCTATGTCCCGTAGCAACTTCAATTGCATCTTTTTTGTCTTGTCTGATGCGTGCTAACAGTTGTTTATCACGAAACAATTTTGACAGGTCTTGACAGTAAGCCTCCAATGCTACTCTGTGACTATCTTTACCAATCTCAGCAGTCAGTATAGGGTCATTTGGCAGAGTCAGATTTCTTCCAAAGAGAAGTTCAGCCGGCGTGAGACGTGTTAATTGTTCTGGCCTGTTGCCTCATTGTCAATCACTGTCAATATTACTCTCCCCCTTTTGATCTGCAGATGCCTTTGCGGCCTACTCTGCAAGATCATTTAACACAGCCTCCTAATCCTTCAAAAGCGTTGGTCGTATTTGTAGTCGGTAAGTCTAAATCAGTAATTGAGACAGATGCCCTGGTGTCTATTAAATGGCACTATTGTTCAGTCAGATTGGCGTTGGCTAAACTTCTTAGAAGTGTTAACATCTCAACAGTGGTGTCTGAGCTTTTGTTATTCTCACAAGCTATCTTAGAGGTGTGAAAGCCATTATCAGCCTTTGCACCTCTGCAGTGTCTTGCCCAATGACCAGGCTTACCACACTTGCGACAACTTTGTGAATCAAAAGTTGGTCTATCTTGGACGGCAGCAACGTTTGGCCTATCAGAAAATTGTATCATATGATTTTCTGCTCTCTGTCCCCAACTCAAAAATGCACACCAGTCCTCAATCACTGGAAGGCCAACAGCCCATGTCTGACGGTATCTCTCATTTAGATTTTTAGCCGCAGTGTCAATTATGAAACTGGAATCAATGTGTGGTGTATCAGGGCGACATGCAGACAGAACTCTATGTTTTTCTTCAAATCGTGCAGCAAAGGATGTGAAGGATTCTTTTGGTCCCTGAATACAAGTAGTCAACAAAGTAAATGAATGGTGTCCTCTACCCAAAATCTCCTGTGTGATATTCTGACACTCAGTCAAGTACATTTCCCACGCTAAGTCACTATCTGGCATCACTCTGGGCCATGCAGCAGCATTAAAACGTGTACTGAAACCAATCGGCACTTTGGATTTGATAACAGTCACAACCTCAGTATATTCCATGGCAAATGTGATAACAGCATCCTTCAACTTTATCCAAAAATCAACATTCGGATCTTGCGCATTTAAAGTTGGCAAAGATTGTAAGATGTGACTGAGGGCGCTAGGGGTCATTGGGACGCCGATGCCTAAGCTCCCTTGCACTCCGGTGCCTTTGTATGTTATATTTACGTTATGCACGCATTCCACATCGCGTGTATCGTGTGGTGTTATGGGCCTAATCGGTGCCATTTGCGGCATCGGCCAATGAGCCTCCGAGGTGCTGGATGCGCCTGCTGAGGAGCGGGGGAATACATTATCGTTTGACCACAAGGAAGGGACTGTAGGGACAGAAGTCGTAGGGGTCGAGGCCTGAGACACAGCAGCTATCTGTCCAATATTCTCAAATTGTGTTGTCGCAACGTCAATCTTTGTCACTAATTCAGACACAGCCCGCGTGTAATCCACTATGCCTTTTGGATCTTTCAACTCAAGAGTTGGGACCGATCCCATCACATTTTCCGCAACGTTCGACAATTTATCAGTAACATCTTTCAATGTATCCTGTAATTTGAACAATGATGCAGGCTGACCATCTGACTCAGTCAAAATTCCCTGTGACCGCTTAATCCATGTAAACACAAGATATCGTGAGTAATGTCTTCTCTTTTTGTCAGATTTTAATTGCAAGACCCACTCGCTAGCCTTTCTGACTCCCCAGACACTTTGAAAACCATCATGAATCATATCAGATTTAATCTTAAGATACTCTCTATCATCGCCAATCATAGCCATAGCAATCTGCACACTTAAAGGGGTCTTATGACATGAATCCTGAGGTTCCATTGTTACTGACCAGTCTTTTCTAATTAACAAATAAGTTTAAACTTAAATTTAAGATCTCAGATCGAATTCAAACAAGTAGAACATATAGCAACTGAACTAATTTAGCCAGATATTCATGCACTCCCGGTGACCGCAAACACTTAGCAGTAGCAAGCTCCGAGTTTATTATTGGTACTGGTTAGAGAAAACGCTTTTGTATACTTGCAGGCATCCCGTAACGTTACATATAGAGAGGGGGCCTATGTCTCTCTTTCCCCTGGTGGCAAAATCTGCCCACGAACCTACCACATGGTACAAAATGCAAGATTTGCCTGTTCTGAAGAAACGCCGTCTCAGAACCACAATAATAGACTCATAGAGCCGATGCATACTCGTCAGTCGATGCTAGGGCCATTTCCAGGACAAAATCATGCCCTAACGCCCGCTCGAACTACAACAGCAGTCCGACAAATATCCTAGCGGTAGTTCTAGGTCTACTCACCCCCGTCGAGGCGAAAATCATCCACTTTCTACAGTTTTTCTCAACCAGCACCAATAATAGCCGAAATGAAATTCAGCTTACCTTTAGGAGCGCTCTGTCAACCGGATGATGAATATCAGGCTCGAATCACAATAAATCCGATTTTTTCAATCTCGGTGGAACCTCCATTGAAAGCAATTAGTTTTGTAATAATAATTGCAGACTGGTGGCAGACTCCGGAACTTCAGGAAACAGGTTTAATCGTTACAATGGCGTACGTCAAGGGAGACATAAGGGTTTCAGCCCGAAAGCATCCACCATTAAATCTAACTTAAACAATGAAATTGTTCTACTTAAATACACTTAACTGATGGGAGTTGCATACAGTAAGCATACAGTTGAAGTACAATAGAATGAAAGGTGATTGGTTCTTTACCTGGCGCCATCGTATCTAATGGGCCAAGGACACACCTACGGCAATTAGCATTATGAAGTGGCTATCCAGTTGTATGTAGACACCAAGACTCAGAAATATTACTTATGGATTGTCCTGACCAGTCATACACTTTGACTATTGTACTCCTTGTACTGAGACCATAAAGATGATACCAAACATGAATAGATTCACATTTCATAACATACAGATATACATTCCAAATCTATCTGAGGGAAGTTTGTCTTTGCAGTGTAAACATGAACAAAAGGTTCTTCTCAGCCACAGGGGTATCAGCAGTTAATTTACATTGATCACCAGGGGAGGATGATCCCTATTGTTTCAGTGCCATGCCAAATGGTGGTGGCTTCCTGGCCGTCTGAGGCAGAATACACTTCTAAAATTATTGCTATCATCCGTAAAACTCCGACGCAGAGATATGGCTGTAGTGAGGATTGATCTCACGACCCCTAGTTTGCAAGACCAGTGCTCTAACCACAAAGATGTAACTTTTGGTCGATGAAAATCCTCTGCTTCTTCTCATATAAGGCATGCTTCCACAAGCATGCACGACGGAGGCTGAGGAAGTGACGGGAGGGGAGAGATTTTCACATGCAGGTCGGGCAACCCTTTGCCCCACACACAGGCTCCACAGCTGAATTCTGAAGTCAATCTTTTAGTCTGAAACCTTGCAGGCCATGGATTTTTTGTGTACACAACTTTGACCCTGTTGTCTTCTTTGTTACCCTATGTTGTCTTTGCTTTAAAACTACGATGTTGAGACGAGGCTCCAGTGAGGATTGAACTCACGACCCCTGGTTTACAAGACCAGTGCTCTAACCACTGAGCTATGAAGCCTGCAAAGGCAACCTTTTTAGTCAATAAAACTCCCCTTCCCCTTCTCATGTTGCGTGCATTGCAGCAAGACTACGACAATTAGGGGCCGAGGAAATGACGGGACGGAGCGATTGTAACATGATTTTCGTGCATCGAAGAAAGCGTCTTCGTCGAAACACCTTGACCTGACAAGTCCAGCACCAACAACAAGGCTCCAGCGAGGATCGAACTCGCGACCCCTGGTTTACGAGACCAGTGCTCCTGCCACTGAGCTATGGAGCCATGCCGAAGGTGAGTAGCACAGCGTTTGCACCTCTAATTTTCTTTGTTTCAGCATCCTTTGCCGTTAACGGGCTACAAAAAGTCTGAAGAAACAATGACATTTTCTTGTTGTTTATGCAGGAAAACAAATCCACAAGTATTTCAGTTTTATCCCTGAAGTTGCTGTAGGTTTCCCGTTGATGTGCGATGTCAATTCACAGATTTGAGAAAGGGCGAAAGGAGGTGGAAGCAAATCTTTTGGCTTAAAACCTTGCGGTTCGTGGAATTTCTGTGTACAGAAGGCAGTCGTGTACAGGTGACCCTGACAACGTTGCCTGTGTCGTTCTTGCTGTAAAGCTACAACGCAGAGTAAAGGATTAAACACACAACCGCTGGTGAACAAAATCAGTGGTTTAACCACCTTGCAGGCCCTGGAATTTTTGTGTACAGAACTTTGTTCCTGACAAAGTTGCTTCTGTTGTCTTTTCCGTAGAACTCCGACGCTGAGATATGGCTGCAGTGAGGATTGATCTCACGACCCTAGTTTGCAAGACCAGTGCTCTAACCACAAAGATGTAACTTTTGGTCGATGAAAATCCTCTGCTTCTTCTCATATAAGGCATGCTTCCACAAGCATGCACGACGGAGGCTGAGGAAGTGACGGGAGGGGAGAGATTTTCACATGCAGGTCGGGCAACCCTTTGCCCCACACACAGGCTCCACAGCTGAATTCTGAAGTCAATCTTTTAGTCTGAAACCTTGCGGGCCATGGATTTTTTGTGTACACAACTTTGACCCTGTTGTCTTTGCTTTAAAACTACGATGTTGAGACGAGGCTCCAGTGAGGATTGAACTCACGACCCCTGGTTTACAAGACCAGTGCTCTAACCACTGAGCTATGAAGCCTGCAAAGGCACCCTTTTTAGTCAATAAAACTCCCCTTCCCCTTCTCATGTTGCGTACATTGCAGCAAGACTACGACAATTAGGGTGCCGAGGAAATGACGGGACGGAGCGATTGTAACATGATTTTCGTGCATCGAAGAAAGCGTCTTCGTCGAAACACCTTGACCTGACAAGTCCAGCACCAACAACAAGGCTCCAGCGAGGATCGAACTCGCGACCCCTGGTTTACGAGACCAGTGCTCCTGCCACTGAGCTATGGAGCCATGCCGAAGGTGAGTAGCACAGCGTTTGCACCTCTAATTTTCTTTGTTTCAGCATCCTTTGCCGTTAACGGGCTACAAAAAGTCTGAAGAAACAATGACATTTTCCTCGTTGTTTATGCAGGAAAACAACATCCACAAGTATTTCAGTTTTATCCCTGAAGTTGCTGTAGGTTTCCCGTTGATGTGCGATGTCAATTCACAGATTTGAGAAAGGGCGAAAGGAGGTGGAAGCAAATCTTTTGGCTTAAAACCTTGCGGTTCGTGGAATTTCTGTGTACAGAAGGCAGTCGTGTACAGGTGACCCTGACAACGTTGCCTGTGTCGTTCTTGCTGTAAAGCTACAACGCAGAGTAAAGGATTAAACACACAACCGCTGGTGAACAAAATCAGTGGTTTAACCACCTTGCAGGCCCTGGAATTTTTGTGTACAGAACTTTGTTCCTGACAAAGTTGCTTCTGTTGTCTTTTCCGTAGAACTCCGACGCTGAGATATGGCTGCAGTGAGGATTGATCTCACGACCCCTAGTTTGCAAGACCAGTGCTCTAACCACAAAGATGTAACTTTTGGTCGATGAAAATCCTCTGCTTCTTCTCATATAAGGCATGCTTCCACAAGCATGCACGACGGAGGCTGAGGAAGTGACGGGAGGGGAGAGATTTTCACATGCAGGTCGGGCAACCCTTTGCCCCACACACAGGCTCCACAGCTGAATTCTGAAGTCAATCTTTTAGTCTGAAACCTTGCGGGCCATGGATTTTTTGTGTACACAACTTTGACCCTGTTGTCTTTGCTTTAAAACTACGATGTTGAGACGAGGCTCCAGTGAGGATTGAACTCACGACCCCTGGTTTACAAGACCAGTGCTCTAACCACTGAGCTATGAAGCCTGCAAAGGCACCCTTTTTAGTCAATAAAACTCCCCTTCCCCTTCTCATGTTGCGTGCATTGCAGCAAGACTACGACAATTAGGGTGCCGAGGAAATGACGGGACGGAGCGATTGTAACATGATTTTCGTGCATCGAAGAAAGCGTCTTCGTCGAAACACCTTGACCTGACAAGTCCAGCACCAACAACAAGGCTCCAGCGAGGATCGAACTCGCGACCCCTGGTTTACGAGACCAGTGCTCCTGCCACTGAGCTATGGAGCCATGCCGAAGGTGAGTAGCACAGCGTTTGCACCTCTAATTTTCTTTGTTTCAGCATCCTTTGCCGTTAACGGGCTACAAAAAGTCTGAAGAAACAATGACATTTTCCTCGTTGTTTATGCAGGAAAACAACATCCACAAGTATTTCAGTTTTATCCCTGAAGTTGCTGTAGGTTTCCCGTTGATGTGCGATGTCAATTCACAGATTTGAGAAAGGGCGAAAGGAGGTGGAAGCAAATCTTTTGGCTTAAAACCTTGCGGTTCGTGGAATTTCTGTGTACAGAAGGCAGTCGTGTACAGGTGACCCTGACAACGTTGCCTGTGTCGTTCTTGCTGTAAAGCTACAACGCAGAGTAAAGGATTAAACACACAACCGCTGGTGAACAAAATCAGTGGTTTAACCACCTTGCAGGCCCTGGAATTTTTGTGTACAGAACTTTGTTCCTGACAAAGTTGCTTCTGTTGTCTTTTCCGTAGAACTCCGACGCTGAGATATGGCTGCAGTGAGGATTGATCTCACGACCCCTAGTTTGCAAGACCAGTGCTCTAACCACAAAGATGTAACTTTTGGTCGATGAAAATCCTCTGCTTCTTCTCATATAAGGCATGCTTCCACAAGCATGCACGACGGAGGCTGAGGAAGTGACGGGAGGGGAGAGATTTTCACATGCAGGTCGGGCAACCCTTTGCCCCACACACAGGCTCCACAGCTGAATTCTGAAGTCAATCTTTTAGTCTGAAACCTTGCGGGCCATGGATTTTTTGTGTACACAACTTTGACCCTGTTGTCTTTGCTTTAAAACTACGATGTTGAGACGAGGCTCCAGTGAGGATTGAACTCACGACCCCTGGTTTACAAGACCAGTGCTCTAACCACTGAGCTATGAAGCCTGCAAAGGCACCCTTTTTAGTCAATAAAACTCCCCTTCCCCTTCTCATGTTGCGTGCATTGCAGCAAGACTACGACAATTAGGGTGCCGAGGAAATGACGGGACGGAGCGATTGTAACATGATTTTCGTGCATCGAAGAAAGCGTCTTCATCGAAACACCTTGACCTGACAAGTCCAGCACCAACAACAAGGCTCCAGCGAGGATCGAACTCGCGACCCCTGGTTTACGAGACCAGTGCTCCTGCCACTGAGCTATGGAGCCATGCCGAAGGTGAGTAGCACAGCGTTTGCACCTCTAATTTTCTTTGTTTCAGCATCCTTTGCCGTTAACGGGCTACAAAAAGTCTGAAGAAACAATGACATTTTCCTCGTTGTTTATGCAGGAAAACAACATCCACAAGTATTTCAGTTTTATCCCTGAAGTTGCTGTAGGTTTCCCGTTGATGTGCGATGTCAATTCACAGATTTGAGAAAGGGCGAAAGGAGGTGGAAGCAAATCTTTTGGCTTAAAACCTTGCGGTTCGTGGAATTTCTGTGTACAGAAGGCAGTCGTGTACAGGTGACCCTGACAACGTTGCCTGTGTCGTTCTTGCTGTAAAGCTACAACGCAGAGTAAAGGATTAAACACACAACCGCTGGTGAACAAAATCAGTGGTTTAACCACCTTGCAGGCCCTGGAATTTTTGTGTACAGAACTTTGTTCCTGACAAAGTTGCTTCTGTTGTCTTTTCCGTAAAACTCCGACGCAGAGATATGGCTGTAGTGAGGATTGATCTCACGACCCCTAGTTTGCAAGACCAGTGCTCTAACCACAAAGATGTAACTTTTGGTCGATGAAAATCCTCTGCTTCTTCTCATATAAGGCATGCTTCCACAAGCATGCACGACGGAGGCTGAGGAAGTGACGGGAGGGGAGAGATTTTCACATGCAGGTCGGCAACCCTTTGCCCCACACACAGGCTCCACAGCTGAATTCTGAAGTCAATCTTTTAGTCTGAAACCTTGCGGGCCATGGATTTTTTGTGTACACAACTTTGACCCTGTTGTCTTTGCTTTAAAACTACGATGTCGAGACGAGGCTCCAGTGAGAATTGAACTCACGACCCCTGGTTTACAAGACCAGTGCTCTAACCACTGAGCTATGAAGCCTGCAAAGGCAACCTTTTTAGTCAATAAAACTCCCCTTCCCCTTCTCATGTTGCGTGCATTGCAGCAAGACTACGACAATTAGGGTGCCGAGGAAATGACGGGACGGAGCGATTGTAACATGATTTTCGTGCATCGAAGAAAGCGTCTTCGTCGAAACACCTTGACCTGACAAGTACAGCACCAACGACAAGGCTCCAGCGAGGATCGAACTCGCGACCCCTGGTTTACGAGACCAGTGCTCCTGCCACTGAGCTATGGAGCCATGCGGAAGGTGAGTAGCACAGCGTTTGCACCTCTAATTTTCTTTGTTTCAGCATCCTTTGCCGTTAACGGGCTACAAAAAGTCTGAAGAAACAATGACATTTTCCTCGTTGTTTATGCAGGAAAACAACATCCACAAGTATTTCAGTTTTATCCCTGAAGTTGCTGTAGGTTTCCCGTTGATGTGCGATGTCAATTCACAGATTTGAGAAAGGGCGAAAGGAGGTGGAAGCAAATCTTTTGGCTTAAAACCTTGCGGTTCGTGGAATTTCTGTGTACAGAAGGCAGTCGTGTACAGGTGACCCTGACAACGTTGCCTGTGTCGTTCTTGCTGTAAAGCTACAACGCAGAGTAAAGGATTAAACACACAACCGCTGGTGAACAAAATCAGTGGTTTAACCACCTTGCAGGCCCTGGAATTTTTGTGTACAGAACTTTGTTCCTGACAAAGTTGCTTCTGTTGTCTTTTCCGTAGAACTCCGACGCTGAGATATGGCTGCAGTGAGGATTGATCTCACGACCCCTAGTTTGCAAGACCAGTGCTCTAACCACAAAGATGTAACTTTTGGTCGATGAAAATCCTCTGCTTCTTCTCATATAAGGCATGCTTCCACAAGCATGCACGACGGAGGCTGAGGAAGTGACGGGAGGGGAGAGATTTTCACATGCAGGTCGGGCAACCCTTTGCCCCACACACAGGCTCCACAGCTGAATTCTGAAGTCAATCTTTTAGTCTGAAACCTTGCGGGCCATGGATTTTTTGTGTACACAACTTTGACCCTGTTGTCTTTGCTTTAAAACTACGATGTTGACACGAGGCTCCAGTGAGGATTGAACTCACGACCCCTGGTTTACAAGACCAGTGCTCTAACCACTGAGCTATGAAGCCTGCAAAGGCACCTTTTTAGTCAATAAAACTCCCCTTCCCCTTCTCATGTTGCGTGCATTGCAGCAAGACTACGACAATTAGGGGCCGAGGAAATGACGGGACGGAGCGATTGTAACATGATTTTCGTGCATCGAAGAAAGCGTCTTCGTCGAAACACCTTGACCTGACAAGTCCAGCACCAACAACAAGGCTCCAGCGAGGATCGAACTCGCGACCCCTGGTTTACGAGACCAGTGCTCCTGCCACTGAGCTATGGAGCCATGCCGAAGGTGAGTAGCACAGCGTTTGCACCTCTAATTTTCTTTGTTTCAGCATCCTTTGCCGTTAACGGGCTACAAAAAGTCTGAAGAAACAATGACATTTTCCTCGTTGTTTATGCAGGAAAACAACATCCACAAGTATTTCAGTTTTATCCCTGAAGTTGCTGTAGGTTTCCCGTTGATGTGCGATGTCAATTCACAGATTTGAGAAAGGGCGAAAGGAGGTGGAAGCAAATCTTTTGGCTTAAAACCTTGCGGTTCGTGGAATTTCTGTGTACAGAAGGCAGTCGTGTACAGGTGACCCTGACAACGTTGCCTGTGTCGTTCTTGCTGTAAAGCTACAACGCAGAGTAAAGGATTAAACACACAACCGCTGGTGAACAAAATCAGTGGTTTAACCACCTTGCAGGCCCTGGAATTTTTGTGTACAGAACTTTGTTCCTGACAAAGTTGCTTCTGTTGTCTTTTCCGTAAAACTCCGACGCTGAGATATGGCTGTAGTGAGGATTGATCTCACGACCCCTAGTTTGCAAGACCAGTGCTCTAACCACAAAGATGCAATTTTTGGTCGATGAAACTCCTCTGCTTCTTCTCATATAAGGCATGCTTCCACAAGCATGCACGACGGAGGCTGAGGAAGTGACAGAGGGGAGAGATTTTCACATGCAGGTCGGGCAACCCTTTGCCCCACACACAGGCTCCACAGCTGAATTCTGAAGTCAATCTTTTAGTCTGAAACCTCGCGGGCCATGGATTTTTTGTGTACACAACTTTGACCCTGTTGTCTTGGGTCCCAGTGAGGATTGAACTCACGACCCCTGGTTTACAAGACCAGTGCTCTAACCACTGAGCTATGAAGCCTGCAAAAAAGGCATTTTTGATGCTAGTTTAGCCGAATGAATATTGGTAAGTCCACCTGTTTCTGCTGCTTCTGAGTGGGGGCGCTTGCTTACAAGCCTTACCACCTACTGCTCACTGTGGATCATTCTTCAAAATTCAATGACTCTTGACAGGAAGACAAGGTGGTCCGCACAGATGTTCAGTATCAACACATGAACATAATGCGTGTTCATGGCCTGTCTTGCTACAATGGCTACACTGGCTTGTTACAGCAAGGTAAGCCACGTCGAGTTGTGCAATATATTTTAGCTCTACTTTCAGAAAGTCCAGTTGTCCATGCTTACAAACACATGCTGGCGCTGACAGGAGGAAATCTTATCACAGCCCATCGTAGCAACCCTGCTGGCCCTAAACCGAGCCTGGTCAGACCTTTGTGGGCCAGGACAGAGGAGAAGGGAGGCTCGAGCCGCGACTGAATACTATTGGTAAGTCTACCTGCTTCTGCTGCTTCTGAGTGGGGATGCTTGTTTACCTGCCTCATCACCTAACGCTTATCGGCTTATCACAGTAAGGCAAACCACGTAGAGCTGTGCAATGTATTTCAATTTTACTTTCATGCTTCCAAAGACACATTGGAGTGGATAAGAGGAAATTTTCTCAATGCCTGCCGGAGGCCGGCAACCCTGCTGGCACCGACTGAGCCTGGTCAGACCTTGTGGGCCAGGACAGAGGAGAAGGAAGGTGGCATATAAAAAACCCAAACTTTCCTGCCACAGCGCAGCAACAACCACTTGCTGAGGAGAAAAAAAAGACATGGAACGGCGAAGCAGCCGCCATCTGGGAGGGAAAGGAGATTAAAACAAATGTTACTGGTACGGCCTCGGTAAGCCCACTACACTTGAGAATGCGGGCATTGATCTCGCTACCTCTCTGCCTGATGGACACAGGCAAACACATAGGGTCATAGGGTCATAGTTCAGAATCCTCTGATCTTTGACCGTATGACCACAAGGGTATCTATAGAGTCTGTAATGACAGATAATACACAGGGACTGAATGGTGTGAGAAAGAAAGATAGAGAAAGGAAAAGAGAGAGAGAGAGAGAGAAAGAGAGAGACAGGAGGAGAGTAAGAGAGAGAGAGAGTAAGAGAGAGAGAGAGAAAGAGAGAGAGAGAGAATGTGGCATCCCCCACCCATTCCAAACAGTTTTCAGGACTGTACAATGTCCCATTCAGGTCAATAAAGCATTTGAATTTTGAACAAAGAAGAGAGGCAAAGACAGAGATAGAGAAAGAGAGAAATGAATAGAGGAGGATAGAGAGAGAGGAGAGAAAGAGAGGAATACTCGTTATGTATACACTGTATGTATACATGTATACAGATACACTTTTTCTGGCTAGTGTTAATTCTGTGTAGATTGAAATGCATATAGCTGTAAACATAGAGACTTTGGGTATTTCTTTGTACTTTTAATGACTGGTGTGCCCATACATTTGAAAAAAAATTGTGGAAGACAATGGGTGAGGAGGTGGAGGAGAAAATGAGAGGAAAGAGATGAGAAAAAAGAGCAGGGATAAAAGTGAATGATGAGAAAAAAGAAGGGAAGAAGAGAGAGAGGCAAAATGGAGAAGAGAAAAGCCATAATGAGAACCATGACCATATATCAATACTCATAGTGGCACAGACACTCCAGGAGGGTAGATTCTCTCTCTTTCTCTCTCTGTCTCTCCCTCTCAAACACAAACACAAACACACACACACACACACACACACAGACAGGTTTTTCTCACTCTCTCTCTGTCTCTCCCTCTCACACATGCTCAGACACACACACACACACACACATGCACACTCATCTTTCTCTCTTTGACAGAGGATAAAACACAGCGCCCATGAGGCATGGTGTAAGAGTCTATTAACAGACCTCCATACACACTCCAAAAACACACACACACACATACACACACACACACACACACAGTTTCATGATATACCCATGAACGCTAGGGCTGGCTGCCTGCCTCTGTTGGGTCGATGAGTTGTAATCTCTAATTATTACATCTGTCTTGGTTCGAAACTCAACTCTTCCGGAGAGATGTGCAGCCAGAGCCATCTAAGTACACCTAATAATGGGTGAAGAATGGATGAGCTACTGTGTGCTGCTGCCTATGCCTTTTGCACCTTTCCTGTACAAGAGCGACAAAACAGGCTCGACTGAGCATGTGTGGATACAGCTTGCAACAAAATAAAAGACTGTGACGCTGGTAGATAGATAGGGACTGACACACATTTAAAATGGACACAAAAACACACACACACATGTGCAAACACACACACATAATAGAACTACTTTAAGATATAACTTTACAACATATAACTATTCTCCAACCTCCCTTCAACACACCCATACAGAAGTTTCTTCCTGTGGTGCTGGTGACATCTGCAGGTCTGTGAAGCAGGCAGCAGCATGATTCAGATTGACTGATTGATAGACTGACTGGCTGTGCTCTCTCTCTCTCTCTCTCTCTCTGGCTGGAGATGCGTCCTGTCAAAGGAAGGGTCATCAGAGCACGCTCACTGCAGTGTTTACACTGAGCTGCTAATCGGCCAAGCAGCAATTAGGACCTCGCGCTTCCTGCCCCCTGAAATAGAGTATTGATCAGACTAGGATAAAGAAAGGCCAGCCCAGGCAGGGTATGTATGTTTGCATATCTAACTGCTGACTGACACTCGAGAGGCTTCACTCTGCTGAAAATCTGCTGTCAGTAGGCTACAGCACAGTGATATGAACGGAAGACAGATCATACACAATCTGTTTTCCTCATAATAACCTTAACTGATTTATAATTGATTACTTATGGGATGATTAATCTATAATAACCTTGTAACTAACCTTGTTTAGTATAATGCACTGTGGCTTTTCCATAGAACTGATGGCAAATGATATGTCTTTGACAGATGAGCTTCCAACTCTGAACATAAAGGTTAGGGGTCAAAGGATGTCTGTTGCAGAATAGAAGAGGATGGCTGTGTGGTGAGACAGAAAGACAGACTGAGAGAGGGAGGGAGAAAGAGAGAGATAGAGAGAAAGAGAGAGATATAATGCTTATAGGAAAAGAGAAGAGGCATAAATGGAAGTGGATGTTTTCCTATTAACTTTGAGGGTGGCATAACGCTAGGATATATGATTTACCTTCTGTTTATCACATAAATGGAAGTTGTTAAACGAGATGTCTACATTTCTACAATCTTTTGAAAACACATGTTTTCAAAGATTGCTTATCTGCTTATCATTTAAGAAGAGTGGATGGAGGTTTCTATTCTGTATGGAACATCAAAGTATCTCTTTTTATCTAAAAGGACTGCATTTATATTTCGCTTTTCTACTCCTATGAGTACTCAAAGCGCTTTACAGAGTATGCCTCACATTCACACACATGCATTCACACACCAGTAGCGGCATGCGAAGTGCAATTTGGGGTTCAGTAACTCAAGGCTCAAGGACACTTTGATGGGGTAAGGCAGAATGGGGCTTGAACCGGCCTTCGGTTGCCGAACAGCACCTCCACCACCTGCGCCACCGCAGTCCGCCACCACTGTGACATGCTCAATCACAAGTGATACAAGTGAGGTGGTCACTTCTATGTTACACACTGTTCTGTCCACCTATTCATTTAGAGCAAGGGTTTAAAAGTGAAAAAAAGGATGTCTACCTCTCCACTGAGTAGCAGCTTGTCCATTTATTATGGCAAAAATACAGTGATGATAAGGTATCCATTACAGCAGAGGACCTACAAGATGCTTATTCATTGTGTAAGGTAGAAAAGTGGCGGTCAGAGGATGTCTGTGTATCCTTTGAGTGTGATATAAATGTGAAGCTGGTGAGAGGTTGTTGGCCTGCTCACTGGGTGTGAGACGCAGGAGAGTAAGAGGATGCTGTAACGAGACGTACCTCCACTCACAGTAATTCCTCTTAAGTGTCTCCTCAGAGATCCTAAAGGCAGAGAGCAGTTTGGATGGCAGCCCTGCAAACCCTTAGGGTGCAATGATCATGTTCACACTGAGGCACGCTGATGAGATGAGTGTGTGTGTGTGTGTGTGTGCGTGTGAGTGTGTGTATATATGTGTTTGCAACATTTTATGTTTGTATTTCTGCATGTTAGCTATTTGTGTGTATGTGTGTGTGCACGTCTGTCTGTCACATAATGTTTTATATGTCTACTTGTGTGTCCCAGCACCAGCAGTGGCCTTCTTATAACTGTCAGGCTGTGAGGGAGTTGTCTGTCCTGGGTCCTTCCATCTTACTTGACTGGATTAGGCACCCGGCTCCACAGAGCTGCTGTCCTGCCTGAGGGTGTGCAGAGAGAGAGGGCATTTATTTCCAAGCCCTCAGGCAACTTCCTCCAGCAGGAGCCTAGATCAATACCGTTGGGAAATGAACAGAGCTGTGAGGAGAGAAGAAAGAGATGGGGTGAAGCGGGGTGGGGTAGGGAGAGAGAGAGAGAGAGAGAGAGAGAAACAACACACAGTTCCTTTCAGAGTTGATCAACTAGCTGGCTTTAGTTTACCCTGCTTGGAGACTGGGGTGTTATGTGGCTGTGATGTGTATTAAATAATTGCATTGTGCTGATTTGTGTTGTAATGTGCTGTGTTGTGTACTGTTGTGTTGTATATTGTTGTATGGTTCTGTTTGTGTTGTGCTGTATGATGCTGATTGTGTCATTCTGTACCCTGTTGTGTTGTGTTCTGCCTGTGCTGTGCTGTTTGTGTGGTGCAATGTGAACCATCCATTTCACTTAAACCTGTTGTCCCCCAGGTAATGACTCTGAGCAGAGGGATTTGGAAAGGCGAAAGTCTCTGAGCCTCTGGGCTTATACCTTGGAATGAGAGTCCATGTTAGGAGACTGGCCTCACAAGGGGATCAAGCACTTAAAAACATTTGGAGCAACACTACTGCAGTTTAATGATGGATGGGTGTGTTAGCCGGTGAGCAGGATTAGGGTGAGAAACAGGGTGCCACTCTGCCAGGGCCTGTTTCAAAGGGAAGTGGTTGTAGGGTTTCTGAGAACCAAAACCACAGGCAAACAGGCTAAACTAAAGATTATGTGTCAGATTACACTGTGACTTCGCAATATTAAACAGGCTGAAATATGGGGAAACAGTAACACACACACACACACACACACACACACACACACACACACACAGCCTGACTTACTCACTGTCTGGTCATATACTGTCATGGGGCTACACACACACACACACGCATGCACACACACACACCACACACACACACACACACACGCACACACACACACATACACACACTACACACACACACTCACACACACTCCATGTGCACACAGCAACATGTTTTGCAGAAGTCAGAAAAATAGTCAAGGTGAGAACAAACATGATTAAACTTCCTCTTGACAGGATCAATTTCCTGCTCTCCAATTTATCAGACTTTCACTTCCTGATTCTCGAATGTCAGGGAAGATGACATGCACAGGTGGAAAGAAGTCTAGTCTCACCTCTACATTCCTCCTCTTCTCTTCACCTTTTCTTTTTCTTCCCCTTTCTTCCATCTCTCTGTCTCTCCTCCTCTTCTCTTTTTATGCTCTTTTCATCACCATCTCTCTACCTGTCTTCTCCTCCTCTCTTCCTCCTCTCTCCACCTCAACATTCTTCCTCTCCACTTCTTTCTCCTCTCTTCATCTTCACTTCTACTCCTCTCCCCTTCTCTCCCCCCCACTTTTCCACCTGTTCTCCTCCTCTCACCTGCTGTTACTTCTAGAAGATTCTTTCTTCCACAAGACTCACGTGAAATCCCCTGTGGAACCAATGTTTCCCTCTGAGTGTATCCTAGAACAGATGGCCCATGCAGATTAGAACCAGAGCTACAGCCAGACAGAGAGAGAGAGAGCGGAGATCCAAACCAGTCATTCAAGGGAGGCCATTTTGTAAGATCACAGTGATGGGTAGATTAATTGGCCTGATGTCTGAGTCATTTGTGTTGCTGAAATACTATTGCGGTTGTAATGTTGTCCTCATTTGCAGTCAAAACAATGAAAAAATACACAAATCATCCAAAATAAATGATCCCACTTTGTGGAGTGCAATGAAAGTGCAATGTAGAGTGCTATATAACCGTTAGCAATACTGCTCTTGAGACAATGATAATAATGAGAAAGCGCAATTGGAATGACACACACACACACACACACAGACACACAAATAAAATAAATATGGTCAGAACAAGTCTAGTTTCTCTGCAGATGTGTGTCTATTTCTATCCCATAGCCCCACACTCCTGCCCTCCTCCTGTATGAGTGCCTCTGCTGTACTCCTGCAGCCAAATGAGTCTGAAATACACACACACACACACACATACACACACACACACACCAAACACACACACACACACACAACCACATACACACCAAACACGCACACACACACACAAATACAGACCAAACACACCCAAACAACAAACGCACTCCAAACACACACACACACACACACACACACACACCAAGTGCACACAAACAACAAACACTCTGCAAACACACATATACAAATAGCTACACATACAGACCAATCGTCCGTAAGTCCTGCTCTACAGAAGTCCTCCTCTACTCTGACAGCCAAACGAGTCTGCTGCTCATCTCTAATTCATCACTCTTTACGCACTAACACACTTTTTTCTGCCGTGAGCTCAATCCAAAACCACATGAAGCGCAAGGAGCTCTATTTTTAGAGCAGTGAACTGCTGTGGAGACCCATTTCTTCTCAAAGAGGTGGAAGCCATGTCTGGCCCACTAAACCTGTGTGTTTGTGTGTGTGGTGTGTGTGTGTGTAAGTCTGCGTCTGTGTATGTGTATGTGTGCGTGTGTGTGTGTGTGTGCGTGTGTATGTATTAGTAATAAGAGACAGTGGACACACAAGGATCTCATTTCATAACACATTCACCAGGGACTAAGGCCACAGATCTTCATATATCCCAGTGGAATGTAATTCGCGATCCAGGAACCAGCATTGTTCTCTTGGTAGTCCAGTCAGCAGGAAAGATATGACTGTTAGAAGGGGTGCAGCCATGGGCAGTGTAGATGCAGTGGAGTTCACAGTGATGGGAGGCCAATGACAAACGAATGTACCCCTATGCAGTGAAAGAGGATTGCAGGGGACTTTGAAAGCAGCAGAGTTTTTGTTGTGGTCAAGGTCTGTAGGAAACCTATGGTTTCTGCAGCATAGAAACACATGGCTTCTGCACAGGATGACTGCAAGACAAGACCCAGGAACTGGGAGACAGAAAGGAGTACTCTTTAGGTCAAGTTCAGTAGCAAAAACACATAATTTCGGAAAAGGACAATCGTAATTGATTGAGGTGGTTTCGAGTATCTTTTCAGCCAAGCTTACAGGGTTGATTTGCCTGTTGCTGGGTGGGCTCTTGAACAAAGACACAGGTTACCTTTGCATACAAGCTTTTATGGAAAAAACATGGCATTTCATAGGGCAAAATCATTTCTTCTGAACAGCACTGGTCGGTTGACCAGGGCTGACATTTAAGTGGACAAAAGTGTGAGATTTCCCCCTACACATGTGATAACACCTTCACCATGTCACTCACTCTTCCTTTTGTGAAGCTCACCATCAACAAGAGCATGACTTCAGTCTGAACAGGTGATTTCATCTTTAACATGGTTTAGACGTCTGGAAACACAGGCAATAATATCTAGGTCACTCCCTCAAGTCCTCCTTAACATAGTGACTCCCTCCCCACTGACAACCCCCCCCCCCCCCACACACACACACACATGTGCGTTCTGAGTGACTGAACTGAGTGCAGTTGTAGGATGTTAAATATGCTATATCTGTGAGATGTGTGTGTGTGTTGTGTGAGATGCTGGTTGGGTCCTCTATGACACAGGAGACACATGAGACCATGTGTGTGCTTGATTGGTGATATAGTATAATGTGCCCTTGGCTGCGTGGGGAGAAGGCGACAGGGTGCTGTGCATGTAAAATGATCCCATCAGGGTCCATTACTTCTGCCATTGTATGGATGTGTGCATGTGTGTGTGTGTGTGTGTGTGTGTGTGTGTGTGTGTGTGTTTGTTTGTGTGTGTGTAGGTGCATTTGAGCGTGTTCTGCTTCTATGCTTGTGTTCTTCTCCTGTGTGTGTGTGTGTGTGTGTGTGTGTGTGCGTGTGTGTGTTTACCTCACTCTGTAGTGCAGGGGAGCACTACAGTATGGACTATTCATCACGGTGGCTGAACTTCTTTACATCCAGCAGGCCATAGTGTCCCGCATGAGCAGCCCACTCAGAGAGGCTCTGCTGGCACTGTGTGTGAGTGTGTGTGTGTGTGAGTGAGTGAGTGAGTGAGTGTGTGTTTACACTGGGTGTGAAGGTAAGACACACACATCTCACACGCACACACTGACACTCAGATACACACACACACACACACACACACAAAAGGTTATGACTGACAAACACAGGCAATATGCACACTAACTAATGCTTTTTTGGGGTTGCTCTGCTCCTAAGTTTCTTGTTTGATTTACAGTGATGTTTCGAGCTCCTTTAACCTGAAGTGGTCCCCTTCAGTCTTGGAGCAAAAATGGAGTTTGAAGCTGACTGGAGCATTGAATTTATGTGCAGACATCACAGTACTTCTTGTTGCCAGATCCTTGCCTGACCTGCTGTCCCTTAATGTGTGTGTAAAGAGTGATGAATTAGAGATGAGTGGGAGACTCGTTTGACTGCAGGAGTGAAGCAGGAGTTCTGTAGGGACACTTAATGTATGTGTGTGTGTGTGTGTGTGTGTGAGAGAGAGAGAGATAAAGAGAAAGACAGAGAGTGCATGTGTGCATGAATCTGTGTGTGTGTGTGTGTGTGTGTGTGTGTCTGTGTGTGTGTGTGTGTGTGTGTGTGTGTGTGTGTGTCTGTGTGTGTGACACTATCACAG
Source organism: Tenualosa ilisha (assembly GCA_015244755.2). Classification (NCBI taxonomy): domain Eukaryota; kingdom Metazoa; phylum Chordata; class Actinopteri; order Clupeiformes; family Clupeidae; genus Tenualosa; species Tenualosa ilisha. Next base: position 4,586,288 of record PYXC01001974.1, on the reverse strand, counting down.
CTGCTGCAGAAAACAGAAAGACGGGCCTGCTTTTCCACCCAGCGGAGCACACAGGCCCAGTCCTGCTCTCGTTTGGCTGGCTTGACACCCTCAATCATGCATGTCACTCTTCCTCTGTGCTACTCTTCATCTCTCTCTCTTCCTCCCTTCTCATTCCCATGCTCACCCTCTCTTCCTCTCCTCCTCATTTCCACGCTGCCTCTTTTCCTCTGTCTCTCTCTCCTTCACTCTGTCCCTCTCTACCTTTTCTATTTCCTTGACCTAGTCTCTCTCCTTCTCTTCCTCTTGTCTTTTATGTCTCTCGTTCTCTTTTACATTCTGTCATCTTCCTGTTTCTTTCCCTCTCTTCATATTTGATCTTTATCACTTTCTCACTCTCTCACTCTCTTCTTTTCTTCATTTTTTTCCTCCCACTCCGCCCTGTCCGTTCCTCTCTTTCTCTCCCTCCCATTTTCTATTTCCCTGGCTCTCTCTCTCTCTCCCTCTATCTTTATCACTCTCCCTCACCCTCACTCTCCCTTTCTTCCATTCTGTCCCTCCTCCTCACCCTCGCCATCTTTTCCTCTCTCTATCTCAATCCTTCTCAGCATCCTCCCTTCCTCCCTCTCTCTCTCCCTCCCTCTCTCTCTCTGTCCCTCTCCTGCTCTATTATTCTCTTATGCTGTGAGCATGGCTCATAGTTATCACCGTGTTCTGTGTAAAATGTCTGCACTAATCATGACTTGCACTTTTAGATAAAATGACTCGGCATGGCAGACAAAGTGCTGGGTCACCGCTATAACTGGGCCAGACACTAGTGCTATCAAGGAAGAGACAGCGCTCATTAGGGTGTGGCTCAAATTTGGTCAAGAAATGTATGGTCAAGGTAAACAGTAGCACTTATCACTGCATCTTTTTGTTGCTAAAAGTCTGGTCACCAACATGAACCTTTCACTAAATATTCTGGAATATTTCAACCCATAGCCCTTTTTCGAGGTCACCAAGTGCTGTCGGTTGAAAAAAAAAAAGAAAAAAATCTTATTGCTTAACATACATGCTGTATGCTGTATGACTCCCATGGATGGGATGAAGTTGAGTCTAAGACTCTAGCATGTTAGAAATGACAATGGAGTGTTTGTGTGAGTCAAACATCTCAGAGAACATGGTGCCAGCATGCCACCCAGGAGCTTGGCCTGGTGCCTGCCAACTGTGTGTGTGTCTGTGTGTGTGTGTGTGTGTGTGAGAGAGAGTGATGAGAGTCCCTCACTGTGGCTATGGTGTGTGTGTGCAAACACATGTATGTATACTGAAGTCCAGTGAGAGCTTAGGTCTGTGTTTGCAAAAGCATGGTATGGTATGTGTATGTGTGTGTGTGTGTGGTGTGTGTGTGTGCCAGTGACTCACACGTTGAGTCATGCAGGAGGTAGGCTGGGCGGTAATGAGGGCTAAGGATGTGCAGTACAGCAGTAATTAGATCAGTCTAATGGTGAATTTTCTGCTCTGTGGTTCATCCCCTGAAAGCTGGTGTTTACTAGACTGTTTACAGTCTGTCACACACTCACACACTCTATCAATGACCATCAGATAATGCTCTCTCTCTCTCTTTCTTTCCCCCCTTCCTCAATCCATTTCTCTTTCTCTCTTTCTCTCTCTCTCCCTTTTCCATTCAGCCCTTTTATCCTCCATCTATCTGTTTTTCTCCTCCTCCATTTACTTCACTCTTTCTGTCTGGCTCTCTTTCTCTCTTTTCCTCTCCATTTTGCTATCTCTCTGTGCCCCCCCCCCTCTCTCTTCCTTTCTATCTCTCACCTTTCACAGACAGAGAAAGGCTTTTCGCACCTCTCAAGTGTGTGCCTGTGTATGTTTGTGTGTGTGTGTGTGTGTGTGTGTGCGTCTGTGATTGCGTGTGTCCCAAACAGCTCCCGCCATCTTGTTGACTCTGGGGGGGAGATGCTCTTCCATAGACCTGACTGACATTATCTGACCTCCGGAAAGTGACAGGCAATCCGCCTCTCCCGTCGACAACAAGGCCCCCATGAGGGCCAGCAAGCCTCCCGGCCTCTCCTCCGCTTGCCACTCCATTCGGAGACGAGCAACGGCAGAAAGGGCTTGCGAAATCTTTTAAAAGGACGGTGCCACAGTCGTAAATTTGACAAAATCCATGCCAGAGTAATGGTTTTCCTCTGTAATGGCCTGCCTTCATTTAGACCGTGTCAACATCATTACAGCTGAATGTGTTCCAATGGTCTGTTGAGGAAGAGTCATGAAATATTAAAAGACAGAAATGGATGGGTGCCTTTTTTTTTTACTTTGAAAATGGGGACCTTTTTCTCTCTTCTTGTAAATAGCATTTAGATTTGACATTAAGTGATGACTGACTAAATGATGAATAAGCAGCAGCCTCCCTCCTATTCCCAACCATCTATGGCCTGATGGACTCAAAGTGCTCTTTAGACTCTTTCCTACCTCCCAACTCTTCATCAAGTGCCTCTCCCATTAAAGCCACACCAAAGAGCTGTAGTTGGTGTAAAACTAGTCGAATTTCTACCTAAAGGACACACAAACACACTTCAAACACTTTCCAGGGCCTTATTGACACTGTTAGAACTGGCATTCTAATTGGTGTGTGATGGCAATACAGTCAGCAATGTCATGCTGTAGGTTAAAGGTTTTCTTTCATTTTTGCAGTGGTTTCCTACCCTGCAACCAGTACTGCACAGTAGATATGCTATCTTGGATGGCTCATGGCTGATAAAAAGAATATGTCAGATAATGGTGAATCATTACACAGTGTTGCTTTAAAGAAGACAATCCCCAAACAATCCCAGCAATCCCAGCACAAGCAAAACCAACAGACCAAGAAACATTTGTTAGAAGCTCCCTAGTTAACCACGTGCCACCAGACACATCAAACTCATTTTGTTTTTATAAAATGAATTTTGCTAGTTATTGTATGCCTTCGGTACTTAAGCACCTCTGTTCTGTCGCATTCCAGTGTGGAGCCCTTTTTGATCAGACCATAAGGCAGTGTGTGTGTGTGTGTGTGTTTGTGTATGTATGTGAGAAAGTGTGTATGGGTATTCCTTCCAGATGTGGCCTCTGCTGCTCTCGGCAACTCATGCTTAATTAATCCACACCAGCACGTCTTCTGAGGCTTCGGGAGCAGAAACTGGGTTAAGCACAGCGACGTCTCGTCTGCTCCACCGCCGACTCTCGATTGTTAGTCTGCAGCTAAGCTCTACATCCTTGCCTGCACCAGCCAAACGTCTCTTTTTCAGGGGCCTTGTGACAGAAAGCAAGCAGGAGAGGGTGGGGTCAGATTCAAACCTATCCTATGGGCACATGTATCTGAATATGGCTTGTACCACCTTTCCCCCAAATGACGACACATACTAAACACACACAAACACACACACACACACACGACAAAAAAAAAAAAAAAAGTATGAGTAGTATTAAAGTAGTAGCAAAGTAGTAGTAAAAAAATGAGTAGTATTTATTTAAAGTATCTATCTCTCTCTCTATATATATATAAATATATATTTATCTATATTTATATATATCTATATATCTATATTTATATATATATATAAATATATATTTCTATATATATATAAATATATATTTATATATATTTCTCTATATATATAAATATAGAGAGAGAGAGACAGAGAGAGAGGGGGAGAGAGAAAGAGAGAGATAGATAGATAGATACTTTAAATAAATACTACTCAGATAAAATTGTACATTATTTTTGTTATTTATTTATTCCTAGGACACTACAGGAAAATGAGCTGTAAAGAGATGAGACATGGAATGGAGAAATGCCCTAAGGTTATGCCCAAACCTGGACATTACAGGCACTAGATCTGTATTTGGTGTGAGACAATGCAGACCCCTGTTCCAAAGAAGTCTGTCTGGTCTTTCGCCTGTCTGTTCATCCCCAGCTAATCTGTCCATCTTTGACCATACCAGCCACCAGGCAAAGAGCTCTTTTGTGGGACTGGGGAATGTAAAAATACTCTACTCTCATCTCAAACCCTGCAGCAAACTGTGTGTGTGTGTGTGTGTGTGTGTGTGTGTTCACTGAGTGTGTGTATGAGGGTATGTGTTCTGCAAGTCTGTGTGTGTGTGTGTGTGTTCAGCTTGTGTGTGTATGGGTGTGTGTGTGCGCGTGTTTGTGTGTGTGTGTCATCGTCAAACTCACATAAAAAGAGCCATATGAAGGCCTTTCTATTTCTGCACGTGTCCGTTTAAGCTGAAATACACAAGACCATAGCACTGCTTGCCGACAGCTGTATATAGATTTAGAAGCGTATGAACGCACGTTCAACTCCAGTGAGTTATTGATCCCGCGGCTCTGTAAAGTTAAGATACCATTTTTTTCAAGCACAAAGAAAGATGACAGCAAAGTCTATGCAGCACAACTATAAATCATGTGGGCTATTTTATGAGACACACCTGTCAGGCCACACAGTCAGCTTCTCACAGCACTGAAAAATGAAGTCTTATTACCACACATTCTGTGACACTCAATCTATATCATTTTTGGAAATTTCATTTGAATTACCATAAAAATGACACTAACCTCTGTGATTAAGTTCATAGACGTACATACAGTGAAACTTATTTGTGGCAAAAAGGATTGTTATAGCATTTTTTATAGCCACAGAGCCCACACTCTTGTCATATATAATCATAATGACCAAGATCGAATCTATAGTTATAAACCTGTCTAGTGAAGAAAATGAATCTGTCTAGTCACAGACATGGAGGATAAGGCATGGCTACAGGCTTGTATATTTACAGACAACTGAAAGATAGAATCCCAGAGAGACTGAAGCACATATCATGCCTCGGCCACACTAATGCTGAAGCATGGATACCATGCCTTGGCTGCACTAATGCAATTAATCAGCCACATCCTGATGTCGGAGGAGAAGGGAGAGCAAATTCATTTATCACGCATCCAGTCCATGTCTGTAACACAGTGCCATTCTTACGGAGAGAATAGGTAAGGATCATGTGTAGGGCTGCAATTTCATGTTGCTTATGAAGAGCTCTCCACCTCTTAAGACTGGTGGATCCTTATTATGACTTTCACGAGGGCCCAGAGAAACATCAGAAGTTATGAGCTTGCTTTCAGTGATGGATTTAGTGATGATTTAGCTCAAGTATGTAACAACCAATAAATCCATATCCACTTTTACAGAAGCAAAGAGAATGTGTAGGTGCTTTTAGTGATGGCTTTTGTGGTGATTTAATTATTGTTGCCAGTAATTCCATTTCACTGAAATTTTGGATTAGATGTATTGGTTGATTGGCTGTATCATCGTATTGTATTGTACTGTATTATGTTCTACTCTTGTGTGTTCCTTGTTTGAATTCTATTCAGTTTTGAAGTCATGTTGCAATTCTCTGTTCTCTGTTTTTTGTGACATTTTTTCAGTTGTATTTTTGTGTTCTGGGTGCTCTTTTTTTGTTTCATAATCTTTTCTGGCTGGTCGATTGTAATAGGGTATGAGGCCCTTCTCATTGATTTAATCAGTCTTGGGCCCTCAATCTAAGCCAACCTAATTTGAAATCATTTTCATAGCCGGCTGAAATAGATGAGAACAGAAGCATCTCTGTAGCGTTTGGTTGTGGTGTGAGGCTGCCACAGCAGCAGAAATAAATAGGGCTGGACTCCTTTCTTCTAACACGTTTAATTAAAGCCGTGTTCCCTCACCCCTACCCCCATCACTATCTCTTACTCGGCCATCCGTCCAGGCCCTCGCTGATTCTAATGGAGGTGATGGATATTTGTGGTTCGCCGTGGCAGCGTGACATGTTGGCCTCTCGGTGGTTAATGACGGCACGGCTGGGCTGGCAGTGTAGGCTGCTGTAACATGCACTGGCTCAAGCCTTGACCCCACTCTCCTGTGTGAGGAAGAGCCTCACCCCAGCGTCATAGAATAACAGAATGACTAGAGGACACTGGGCAGCATGGATGCGGAGAAGACTAACAGTGGCGGCCGTGTCTTTGTATATGGTTATGTCATGTGTTTCTACTCAGGTCCTGACCTGTGGATCAGCCCCTGAAGCAGGAAACTGATCTAATGAAACTGCTGACATTTGGCCAGGGCATTCTGCTTTGCTCTTCCTCTGATAGCACATCACTCATCATCTTCATCCTCACTCATCATCCTCACTGAAGCTGAAGTGCATAGTACTGTGCATAGGAATAGATCAGCTACTAAACCTAATTGATCTGGAAAAAAAGCTTCTGAGTGCATTAACAATCAAGTCCAGACAAAAATACTCTGTTCTGATTATCAATGCAGACACAAAATTGATATCTGTCTTAGTGTACACTGTGAGCAGGTAGAATAAACATTTGTTCCATAGACTGACCTTAATTCACTTGCCCAATATTCAATACATCCCACCAGCTTGGATACTCATAACAGCTCTTATCCTGGGCGTTGCCATGACACCGGAAGCTGTTTGTTGCTGTGAGACCAAAAGGAAGCCCAGTTAGCCCACCATTCTGAGCTAATGCTCAGTCGGTGCGTTGGAAAGACAGGATGGTGGAAAGCAGAAGCGATTGCAGTCATCTCTATCACATTTCAGCATTACTGACCTAATCCACTTACATCCCTGCTCTATTATGTCAAATGAGGAAGCACGGTCTCTCCCAGGCCATTTGTCTATAGGCCAACTCGTCAAAACAAGGAGCACAGCACACACAGGCCCTCTAGCTATGTCTGATGAAAGTTAGTAAAAATAGATAGATAGATGCACTGCAAAAAACAATAAGTAACGCTTACTTCATTGTCAAAAGTAAAAATTGGTGTAAAATGTTTCTTCAAATTAATTAAGTAAATGTAACATCCCTGGACGTGTGCTCAGAGCTTGGTAGAAACTTGTTGCTTCAATTCAGTTAAGTAAACATATCAAGTCTCATTCAAGTTATAACTTGAAAGAGACCACTTAAGTGGTTTCTCAATTTCTCAATTAAGCTTTGCTTTTCCTTTTTACAGTGTAGATAGATAGACCGACAGACCGATAGATAGATGGATAGAGAGAGACAGAGATGTTGAAATGGAAAGGGCTTTACATTATACTTTACATAACACCAAAGGAAAGGCTAATACTAAGTTATCAACAATACCAGCAAATATAAATGTCAGCCATTAACACACATCCACTTGACTGACATACACTGTTCTACCATTTCTGTGGAGGGAAAGAGCTGATACGTGCCCTGATTCTCGATGCTGCCCCAGTATGGTGCAGAAAACAAGCAATAAACATATAGACCATTCCTGGGTTCCAGTCAGTGTATTATTATGTAAGTATGTGCTCAAAACGACTGCACCATAAAACACAGTTCAAAACACCATTTGCTTGCAGCCATGCAACAGTAGAGGTGCTCATTAGTGATCCCATCACACTTGTTAGACAGTGTTAGACAGTGTTAGATGAAAGCGTGTCATCTCACATGATACCTGCGATTGAAAGGATTTCTCCTCCCATCAGACACACACACACATACACACATACACACACACAAGGCACTCCGACTGCAGCCCATCCGCCTGGCAAGATGAAAACACCCCAACTCACATGATACCACTGCACCAATTCCTCACACACTTCGTGTGTTAGTTTCTCATGCTCTCACGAGGCAAGGAGAGCGGCGAATGGATTTTACATGGGAGAGATTGCCTTTTAATTCCAAAATTGATTTCACAGCATAGAAATGGCTATCACACAATGTAAATCAAATTACGCGTTATGATTTCAAACCTGCGCCCAACAATGAAAATTGCATTATGCTATTCTTGTGGCCCACATATCCTTGATGAAACATTTAGATGCGATATTTTCCAAATTCCTGTTTCTCACGGCACAGACAGCCAGACAGCTGCCCAGAGGTGTATCCCATTCAAATGTATCCAATGCTTCCTTGCCATCATCACACTGCCCCCTAGACAAAAGGCAGCAAGACTTATTGCGGATGGTCTTCCATGTGATGTTTTGAGACAATGGAAAACAGATATCTGTTGTGGACAATGAAATCTATCTGAAGGCTAGTAGCTACAGTCATTGCCAAACATGGTCTCTCCTTTGCTTGACTTGAGAGTTCTTTGTTCTCTTTCAAATGTTCTCTCTTTCCTTCTCTCTCTCTCTCTCTCAGTCTCTTGCTCCTCAGTAGAAGCAAATGAAGTTGTCAAGGAGACTGCGTTTAAATGCTGTTCTAATATGCATCATAATGTGATCAAACAAAAATTTGCATTGTATGATGAGGCTCTGTTCAGTTATTTTAAAGGCGCAGTAGACTTGACAGCAGTGAGGTCTATGAGGATATAAGTCTCGTCTGGTGGATTCAGGAAAGTTCTGAACCAGTAATGGTCTAGTCTTGTTCTGGGCTTGTGAAAGGCTACTTCAGAGGATGCTCTAAGCTGGTTCTTTGACTTGCTCTAGAGTTGTTTAAAGTTGTTCAAAACTGTTCTAAGTCCTTCTAGTGAGTTAGTTCCTGTCCGAGTTAACAAGGCAATGTTAAGTGACCTTAGGTTTTGTCCTAGCCATCTCCACTAATGCACATATTGCCCTGGAATTACATGCACTTTCCCCAGAGAGCGTTTGCTGATGGCTCAGAAGCAGATGGAGGGGGCTGTATTAGAGGCACATACATCCACACATCTTCTGGCATTCAGACATGCAGCTCTGCATGAAGCCAACAAAGACGCAGCTCACAAGTGGGCCACCAAGCCCGTGTGTGTGTGTGTGTGTGTGTCTGTTGAGGGGCTGGGGTAGGGGGCTGTCGAGGTTGCCAGGCAACACATGTAAAGGATGTATTTATGGTTGACTTTATGTATTTATGGTTGACTATGCAACCGGAATGTAAATAAAAATGAGCAGTGAACGAACGCTACTTTCCTCGAGTGCTCGGAGGCCCGTTGAGAACAAGTCTTCAGATGAGAAGCTCAAGTTAAGAGCTCTCATTTCTCGAACTGAGTAAATGATAGCAATTATGTTATGGGTTTCATGATCTGGAGCGTTTTCTATTCTCATTGTTCTCTGTGTTCAGAGGATGTAGGCCCTGTCACACTTTCCTGTTGAAGTGGTGAGACATTCTAAGTGCCTCTGACAGCCTCACAGTCTATGAGCGGCACCCATGGGTGATACGGATGTCAGTCTGAAACAGGAACATCTGACACATGTTTCAGATGAGAGAGTAAAGAATGCAGAGAGAGGGAGAGACAGAGAGAGAGCGAGAGAGAGAGAGAGGGAGAGAGAGAGGACAAAGAGAAGGAGAAGCGAGAAATTGGTTCTATTTCAGATCCGCATTTGTTTTTCAGTGCCAGTTCGGACGGGCTTGCATCTAGGCCAGGGCTGGCACCCCCTCTCCCTTTTAGTCTTCCAGATGCCTCCTCTCCTGTTGCAGTAAAAATGTTTGCCAAATGAGTGGAAGCAATTGAAACACCATTAGAGCATTGTGGCTTCAATACATGGTGATATCCGGCCTATACAGTGAAGTAGTCATTGGGTGGAGTTGGATCCTACCGCCGACATAACATCTGAGATGATATGTTTTGATGTGCAGGGCACCAAGGCACCAGCTTGCAGCTGCTTTGTCAGACTGGTTGCTTTAAAGTGTGTCTAATGTGAGGCAGTGATTGATTTCAAGTGCTGTGTACGCCATGCCACTCTGTGCTAAATTAGAATGCTTTTTAGTTGTGTTTGTTTTAAGCTCAAGGCAAATCTTTTGTTGTTGTCTTTTCAATGTTCTTTTCCATTTTTTGAATGTTCTTTTTTTAGCCTGATGGATATTTTTGAGTGATCTATTTTTAAGGTGACTAAGGGTTCTTTGTGAGACACTGCAGCCTTTTAGACGGGTTAAGGCAAAGGTCATCATGATACAATTCTGTGGGCCATCACAGCCTTTTTGACGGGGTGAGTCAAAGGTCACCATTATAATGCCATTTAACTTCTCCCCTCCCTGTGGGAAAATGACTGGCTTGGTGCTGTTGCCTGTATTTGAGGTTTAGTCTAAGTGATTGACCAGTAAATCTCTTGGAATTCAACAAGCTCCTTATTCATGACTATTCAATCTTCTGTGAATCAATAGGCCTACATTGTTGTTTGAGTGCTTTAGTTAGAAAAAAGAACAAGAAAATTTGATACATAGATAGAATAGAGCACTTTTCTCATTCTTTCTCCTACAAAGAGCACTCGTTGACCTGGAACAACAGGGCTATGGTTTGAATCTCACTGGATTTCTCCTTTTAAATTTCTCCTTTCTCCTTATCATTAGCCTGGCTTTCCCTCAATCTGAGATTGATTTGGATACTGAGCTGTCATTTCCCACTTCTCAGAGGAGAGATCGATAAATGTACATCAACATGCCTTTTTTGGCTGTTTCTTGATTTTGTTGTTGGGTCACCATAGCTTCACGTGATCAGTACTGCATTATCACGGGATGGAGATGGGCATGTTTTTTGTTCTAAGCAGTTTTATAAAAATTGCACAAACGACCAATTACAGCAGAGTTTAATTATCCAGGAGGTATCCATTAATCCAGTTATTATAGTCATAATAATCCATTCAGTAGACTCTTTATGAGGGATCTTGGACACCTCGGGGGCCAGGGTTATTGACCCCTTCCCTCCATCACCATCCACCACCCACCCCACACATCCAGCTGCAGGAACCGCATGGAGATGCTCCAAGCAGGGGTCATCCTTTATGCCCTGGCAGTAATGATAATACGATTACTCTGATTGCCATCGCTTGTTGTTATGCCCCTGACCACAGACCCTGGCCATTCACCACTCAGCCACAGTGCGCTGGCTGGCAGAGTGTGATATTGAGTGGTCTGAAACCCTTGCATTCATCAGGAGAGCTGGCCAGCACTTGCTACTACTGGAGGCTAGCTAGATGGGGAGGTTGGGGGTTGTGGGGGTGGTGGCTGGGACTGCCAGCCTGCCTGCCTGTCTGCCTGCCAAATGGACACTAATGGGAATGGTATTGCCCAGAGGACAAGCTGATGATGAGGAGCGAGGAAAAAGTCAAGGTGGAAGGGACTCAATATAAGAGGCAGTTGTGAAGAGACTCAAAGCCTGAATCCCAGTGTGTTCTTGTGCCATATAAGCCTTAAACCATCAAAGACTTAAAGGAGCATTCAACCTGTAGGTCTGTTGCTAGAGGGCTTCATGTACTTGTATTTGGCACAAAATGAGTGAGCAACCTGCTTATATCAATTCTATATTGACATATAGAATCTGCCCTGATAACTGGGCTGTGAGGCTCTCCCAACTAATGGGCCTCTCTGAGCTAGAGATTCAGAACAGAGAGAGAATAGATGAGAAAGAAGATATGAATTGCTGTGATGGAGAAATGGAAAAAGATTGGAAGTACAGTGGAACAGTACGCTTATGGTGGAACATGTTCCATGTTGCAGATCATGGCTGTGAGGCTTTGTGAGAAGAAGACTGAATCCCCATGTCCTCCCCAATCCATCAATCCTCAGAGACTTTAATGGGCTGAATCAACCAATCATGTTGTCAGTTCATTCCAGTTAAGTCATGGACAGTCAATAGGATTCCTTTGAGACAGAAGAAGAAGAAGAAGAAGAAAAAACAGCAGAGCCTCTCCATTTGACAATATAGACAGACTAGATAGAGATTAGCTGAGATTAGAATAAAATGGAAAATATGGTCAGAAAAGATACTGAAAATAGAGGCAATACATCTAGGACGGCTACTAACTGTGAAGTGAAAGATAAACTGGGAGAGTGACTCAGGGATGCAGGCAACTGTCTGGAGGAGATTCACTATGAAGGAAAATCACACAAAAACATTCACTCAAAAAGACTTCCTGTGAAAAGTGGGAGTGGATTACAGTAAGATTTTAACCAGTCAATGTCAACTGCAGAAAATTACCATAAAAGAATAAATAATAAAAATCTGCATTTACTGATACGTCCCTTTCTGATTATAGTGCTATAGGCAGAGATGCACTGGCAGGAGCTGAGGACATTTTGGTAAATTCCTGATTATTTATTGATTACATTGCTCACTACCTCATGATCTGATTTGGATTAATTGAAAGTAATGTTAGATACACTGCAGTTGATACATGGCTGCAATAAATGTACGTGTTTTTTAAGCTTGCAGAGGGGGCTGTTGTGTTGTTTATACTGTACATGGTGCAGCTTTGACTCACCTCTTTGTGTCAGAGAGGGACCATATTCTGGTGAGAGTCAGACCAGGGCCAGTTCCTTGTCAGATCACAGCCTGATCCATATACAGTAATATATATCTGATCCATGCCAGATATATCCTAGAGATCATTTAACCTGGACAGGTCATGGGCAGATCCATGGCATCCGCTGCCCAGGTCTGTGACAGAAAATTGTCCAGATCTTTTACACCCATCACCTCCTTTCACGAGCAACTCACTTAGACCTGTGTGTCTCTGTTCGTTCTTGACAGTCTCACCGCCCAGGCTCAGCACACAAGGGGCCTCCCTTCCAGATCTGCTGGTCAGTGTGCATTTGCTTCAGCATCAATAATGCATGCTGCTCCATTTAAGCCAGTGTGCTATGGGACCAAGTGCTGGGCGGGGATGTGCATGACCAACTCCAAGAGGCGCACAGGGGACTGACTAGCACTGAAGACGTGTGTCTCTTCAGTTTTGTGTCTACATCCACCCGCTTTGGATTTGTATGGATATCATCTTGAATTAAGCATAGTATTTTCTCTCTCTCTCTTTCTCTCTCTCTCTCTCTCTCTCTCTCATACACACACACACACACTATCTCTCTCTCTCATTTATACGGATATTGATTTCATATCCACTCTTTGATGTCAGACACTTAAATACTTAATTTGATTGCAGACAGTCTGTGGTGGAGCTCAACAGTCTCCTTGTTACTTAGATCGACCAGGAGGGTATTGGACGTCATTTTTTAGAGGCAGATTCTGACCAATGATGACGCACGGCTTTCTGACTGACAGCAAATTGCTATCCAGCGCCTCATATGGATTCGGTAACTCGTGAAAGCTGCGTGTAAGCTGCCTGTGAGTAGAGGTCGCACAGACAACACCGTCGATTTAACTTTGTTTTTGTCCCGCGTATCTTCATTAATCTCCACTCCCCAAACAGGGTGGTTTCTGAATTCTCTTTCAGCACCCTTGCAAGTCCCCCAGGAAGTCGGAGGACGCAACTATTAAGAATTCAGCACCGGAGCTGTCCGCGCCGTCTTACCCATATTGACATCCTACTCTAAGACTCGGCCAGTCCATTCACTCACCGGACCTGCTGTCCAAGAAGTGCTGGGATTGGAATCCACAAACAGGACCATTCGCTGGTGGAACAGCAACCTACTCTTCTGAGGCTCGCGAGCCTTGAGATGCCGGGAAGCCGCGCGTAAAGATAAGGACGAACGTGTTCTGTGTCCAGGAGTTCCATACGTTTTCACGCAGGTATGCATATGCATATTTCTGTCTTTCCATTGTTAAAAAAACACCCTCGTTCTTTGCACATTTCTACCCCACTGGGCTTCGTTGGTGTGATTCATTTTGGTGCAACGTCAATGATGCTAAGATGACTACTGCTACCAAGCCGTCTTTGACTGGGTTGAATCGCTCCGAAAATAGAAAAACATTGCCAGAGTTAGGCTGAAGTGTTCGATGAGTCTTGGTCCTGAGCGTGGGAGTGGGTGTTTAAACGCATGTATGGGTTCTCGGCAATTTAGGTCACTCTGAGCAGAAGGGTGTGGGTGCGCTCATCACGCGTGTAATCACACTGGTCCGTGCAACACATTGCAGGGCGCTGTGTGATACATTTTTAGAATGGCTTTTTGGTAGATTTAGTGACCCCTCATGAAACTGTTATTTGTACACCGTACAGCATGAATGATTTGATTGTAAGAAAACGTACGAGTTTTGAACGCACCGGTGACATATAGATTCATTGTTAGAGAGCTGTGCGCATGGGAGAGTTTAAAGTGCAGTTTTGGATCAAAATTCAAGATGACATCCTCTTATCTATTTTTCAAGGGTGTCCTAAAAACCGAGCAGGACGTGTAAACAATGTCAGGGACAGCCGACGCATCTCCGAGTAGGGCGCTGTAATTCTCAAGTCCATTAGAGAACCCACTTAGCAATGCTCATGCCTACTTAGCATAAAGTGCAGACGTCACCTACCTTTGCGTTGTACTTATTGTTACTGTACAATATTAAGAAATTAATGTATATTCGGTAATATCTTTGTGAGCTCCGTGAGTGAATACGTTGTTTCGAACGTCATTCATAGTGTATTTTTAAACCCATAGTTTATGACTTAAGTTTAGACCCCTCTGGTCTTGGTTATCTGGCAGTGCATTAAACATTGGCTTGTAGTGGCTGTGGGCTTCAAGAGCCGACACATTTTCTCATCCCTCATTAACGGACTTGGCTCCCTTGTCATTAAAGTTTCACTGATTGACCCGTCACCACTCCTGGTAGACCACCATAGCCTCCATAATCTGCTTCCATGTCTTTGCTCCCTCTTTCCCTCTATCTGTGAGCAGAGCAGCCCTGTCTGTCCTCTCCTCTCTCCTCTACCCCGGCGTTCTCACAGGGCTTATTGTCAGCTTCCTCAGGCACACACTGGCTGGCAGTGGCTCCACGGATGCCAGGCTTTGAATGCCTGAGTGGGGGCTCCTCTCGCACTGAAGGCATTTACATTCAAATTCCTTCATGTTGCAACACCTCCCAGCTCAGGGGCTTGCATGCAAGGGGAATTTCAACTCCATGCACTCTCCCACACTTTGTGCTTGGTTGTGTGTGTTGCTGTGTACGTTCTTGTATGTGTAGGGATGTGTGTGTGTGTATATATGTGTGTGTGTGTGTAGGTTGGTGTATGAGTGTTTGAGGGTAAAAGAGACAGAGTGCTTGTGTGTGTGTGTGTGTGTGTACATGCTTAGCACTTGTCACACTGTGAGTGTGTGTTTGTGTGCGTGTGTGTGTGTGTGTGTGTCCATGTCCATTGTCCTGCTGGGACAGGGAAAAGAAGTCAAAGGTGGTCTTGGTTTGTGGCAGATAAGAGCAAATCTGTAATGAAAGCAAGAGATTGCTTTAATGTCTTTCTTATTCTGTGTAGGCAGCATGGGACAAAGCTGAACAGCACAGAGCCCTGTAGGGCACATCATACAGACAGAGAGCAAATGGGTTAGAGAGAGGGAGAGGGATGGAGAGAGGGAGAGAACGGGATAAAGTGCGTGAAAGAGAGAGAGAGTGAGAGAAGGGGTTGTATGGAGACAGAGATGGATAAAGAGAGATTGGATGAAAGAGAGCAAATGACAGGGTGAAAATTACAACACTGACGGGAAGGAAGATCAAGAGAGGAAGAGAGGAAGAGAGGAAGATCAAGAAGAGAGAAAAAGAAATATGGGAAGAGCAATTGGAAAAATTGGAATGGGAAAGTTAGTGAGAATGAGGCAGAGAAGAGATGCAGAGAAAGTCATTGTGTGATAGAGACGGAAATAGAGAGGGAGAGAAAGAAAGAAGAAAAAAGAGAACGAGGCAGAGAGGAAGAATAGAGGTAAAAAAAAAGTGAGGATGAAAAAAAAACCCAGCATGTGATGGCATGTGAGTTTTGTGAATGCTAGTTCTGTAAGTGTATGTTTCTCATGGGCTATTGTACAGTGTACTGTATATCTGTATGAGGATGAATTTTGTGGAACATCAGTTGTATTCATCTGTGTGTGTAGTGTGTGTGTGCATGTATGTGATTTAATGGACACAAAGTGTGCAACTCTATGTGTGTAAATTTTACGGGGTGCTAAGTGTATGTGTGTAATTTCAGAGGGCGCTAGTTGTGTAAGTCTCTGTAAGCGTCTGTGAGCCTCCCCTTGTGAACTCGTTAGTGTAATTAGTTCCAGAGTTCTGCCCCGAGCCCTGAGGCCCGAGGCCGAGTGTATTGGATCCTCAGCTGAATGAGAATGGTTCCCATGAAACAGGAATGCTTTGTGGCAGCCTCCATTCACAACCCCAGTAGCCCATCACACACACTCACACACACACACACACACATTCACAGAAACACACACACATACACACACACACACACACGGACACCCACCCACACACACACACACACAAACACATATTCCTCCCGGGCCCCCCAGGACCAGTGCATGAAAAGAATCTTGGTTGGGATTCTAATCAGAGAGAGCCCACATGTGAGACACAACATTTTTCTGTAATGTCCCTGCCTCACAACTAACACTCAGACACCAGACGGCCCCTGAGACCAGCTCAGTGTGTGTGTCTGTGGGTGTATGTGCATGTGCATGCTTTGTTATGACAGAAAGAGCTCAAGACATCTTTTAGGATATTTACCAGATCTTATATCTTATGTGTGTATGTATGTCTGTGTGTGTGTGTGTGTGTGTGTGTGTGTGTGTGTTTGTGTTTTGTGTTATGACAAAGAGTTCTAGCATCTTTTGGGGTATTTAGCATCTTTTACGTTTGTGTGTGTGTGCGTGTGCATGTGTTTATGTGTGTGTGAGTGTGTGTTTGTACGTGTGTGTCCTTGTCTGTGCTCTAATGACTGTATTTATCAGTGTGATCTCAGCTCTTCTATGCCCACCTGAGCCCATGGCACATCTCTGATGCGTGACACACGTCTGCAACTCATGCCATCTCACCGCCCCCTCACTGTGCCAGGATTAGTGTGTTAGCGCAGCTCATAGCATACTCATGGGCACAGGTGCCAATGCTACCAGGTCTCCCTTCTGTGCCGCACTGCTACAGACAGCCTTTGTCAGCCTGTTAACCTCCGCCAGGAAGGTTATGTTTTCACCAGCATTTGTCTGTCGGTTTGTCTGTCTGTGAAAAGTCCTGCACGGATTTGCATGAAATTTTCCGGACAACGTGGGTATTAGGAACAGGAACAGATCATTAAAATTTAGTGGTGATCAGGAACACCGTCAACTTGATTTTGGGTCAGTGACCCTATATTGCCTTGGCGGAGGTCTGCGCTCTACGAGTGCTTTTCTAGTTTTTTATTTTGTGTGTGTGTGTGTGTGTATGTGTGTGTGTCTGTCTTTGCGAGTGTCTGCGTCAGTGTAAATATACAGTATACCTCTCAGTACTTTTTATTTGAAACAACTCAAACTGAATTGAAAGCGAGGGTTCACCCCTCTGTCATAGCTCCGGTGCCTCCTTGTTCAGCCAGCACCGAGTCAGTTAGGTGGCAGGCATGGTTAAGTGGATTAGTTTGGCTTCTCACACGGTTGAGGTCTATTGACTGTGCAGCAGCTCCCTGGCAAAAAGATGCAGGGGCTTATTATGTTACAGCAACTGAGCTATGGCATGCTCAAAATACACACACACACACACACACACACACACACACACACACACACAAAACACACACACATGCAAATGAAATAAAATCAAGAACACAGTACAAAATGAAAATCAAATAAGAAAGTGTGAGAGTTAGCTTCACCGTTGCCTTTCCTGCAGAAGAAATGTTAGACTGATGAAGGGTTACCTTGACTTGTGAAAGGGACATTCATTTCAAGGGCTTATATCCTGTGAGCATACACACACACACACACACACACACACATTTTTTGTCTCCTCTCAGTGTGTTCATATCAAAGATATGAATTCATTTGAGACATTTCATTTGAATGATTTTCTCATTTTCACACAAGACTTTCTTCTGTGAATAAATAGTGGGCCTGGGGTGGGTCAGGGAATGGGGTTTGATACATTAGGCTCTGAAAAAAATTGCCTCATAATTCTGTATAGTCACTGGCTCTGTGTTTGTCTTGTCCTCTACAGCAATCCTTGCTGGGGCCTGTTGTTGACAACATGGAGAATAATAACATTGATTAAGGGGGAAGGATTGTTTGTCTTTGTGTGTTAGTGTGAGTGTGTGAGTGTGTGTGTATGTGTGTATGTTTGTGTGTGTGTGCTTGTGTGTGTGTGTTTGTGTGTGTGTGGAGGAGTTTTGGGTTCAAAACACTTTAGCACTCTGGTACCACACCATTTAAAATATCAAATATATACATCAAAATCAAATTGATGTCGTGCACAATGTGCTAAATTGTGCTTAACACCATCTTAACTCGTTTATACACACAAACTGAAGCAGTTTATGTGATCAGTAAGATGCTCTGCCAGAAACAAATTATTCTCACACCTTGTCAGTAATTGAAATTGTTCCCAGAAGTCTTGGATTATTTGTTTTGAACCCAGTGTCGTAAAGTTCCCACCAATATCACACACAATATCATGTATGAAATTCTTAGGCAGCAATTAGCATCTTTCCTATTGTGTTTTATGTTCTTCAGACCTCCACTAAGAGCCACGTACTTACTGTTTTATCACCTGGTGGTGTTTAGCAAGCTAAACAAATCAAAGATTGGTAGCATAGCGGTTAAGGAACCTGGTTAGCGTGCTAGTAGCCTGAAAAGTTGTGGGTTTGACTCCTGGCTTCCTGACCTTGAGCAAGACACTTAACCCTAAGTTGCTCTAGGGGAGGCTGGCCCAGAACATTTGATAGCTATAGCTGACAAAATGTAAGTCACATTGGATAAAAGTGTCTGCTAAATATGTAAATGCAAAGTTATATGTTTTACAGAGCACACCTGTGCAAATCAAAGATTTTTATGGGCGCTGTGAGGGAGACCATTCCCTCTGTGTTGTCAGAGCGCTGTGTGTTTGTACGGCCTGTGGCCAGACCAATGCGTTTAGATGGATGAGTGACGTCGGTTTGAATCAAGGGCATTCAGCGCTGTGTGCCGTGTAGCTCAACTGAGACTGGAGCAGAATGAACATATGTCAGCTTAAGCCTAAAGGGACTGCACCTCACTCCCTCTCAATCGCCTGTTTGGACCGACCCCCATCCTCTTCCTTAAAGCTGCAATATTTCTGAGCTGTAGTGTGTATGAAGGGAAGGCTTTCCATGTCTGCCTCTCCTTCAATCCCCCATTTTAACCCTCTTAGAACTGTGATATACAGTATTTTTGAGGAGGTTGCCATATCTACCCCTTCTGCATTAAACCTCTTCAGAACTGCAGTGTTTCTGTGGAGGGGTTGCCATGTCTACTTCCCCTTCAATCCCCCATTGTAACCCTCTTAGAACTGTGGTGTATTTGTGGAGAGGTTGCCATATCTACCTCTCATTTAATCCTCTCTTTTAACTTTCCTCAAAAATATGATGTTTCTGTGTGGAGGCTGCCATGTCTAGCTCCTGCATGTTCATGTCTAGCTCCTGTGTTTAACGCTTCTCAAAGTTGTGATGTGTCAGTGGAGGTGTTGCTATGTCTAACACCCTCTCAATTCTCTGTTTTAACCTCTCTCTCAGAGTTATGATGGTTCTTTGTAGAGGTTGCCAGGTCTTCCTCCCCCTCAATCACCTGTTATAAAGCTCCACTCTGTGATATTGTTGAAGAGAGGAGGCCAGGTCTTCCTCCCCCTCAATCCCCTGTTTTAACCCTCTGTGCTGTGATGCTTCTGAGGCAGAAGATGCACAGCAAGGCTCAGCTGCTTTCCTCAGATGAAAAGATCCTCCAGCTAAAGGAGGTTTGTCTGTGTGTGTGTGTGTGTGTGTATGTGTGTGTGTAACTGAGAGAGGGAGAAAAAAAAAAAAAGGGATGTGAAGTTATGTTCATGTATGTATGTGTGTAAGTGCGGTATACTAGCAAGGATAAGGTGGTTATGTGTGTATGTGTGTATGTGTGCATGTGTTGTGAAAATTAAATCACAGGCCCAGATGTAGACTGCAGTACAATGCAGATGTCATTGAGCAGCCAGATCTGCTACTTCAAATACATATAACATACAAAGAAACAGTACTGTCAAACTCACATCAGTGCTGCACAAAGTTTGAGCATATGTGAGTATGCTTGGAACCCGAGTGCGTGTGTGTGTGTGTGTGTGTGTGTAAGTGAGTGACAGGTCTTGGATTGACACAGATTGTTTGCATGCCTACCAGTGCCAGAGCCCCTTCATGGACACTCAGTGTAGATTTGATTTCCCCTTTAATTTGGTGATGGTTTTTGACCACACATGTGTTCAGACGGAACCATGGCCATAGTGATAACTCCAGCAGCTGTGCTTTTGCTTTTCATCATGTAAAGAGACCACTGCCTTGTGTATGTGTTTTCTCTGATGATTGCAGACACTCATTTTTATATACACTTTGCCAGAATAATCCCGAATCACGATTGGCCAAGGCAACCAAGTCATGTGGTGTGCCTTTGGCTCTGTCCAAACCGAAAAAGCTGCCAGCTAAGGTAGCGTTTGGTGGCAGCAACGCATCAAGACATGTCTGAATTAAATAGTTGCGCAAAATTCTGCCTTCTAAGGTACCTTTGCTATGAAGTCAGTTGTTTGTATCTTGGCAACGATGTGCCAACAATTTAATAAACAAAAGATCATCACAGCATATCACGGCACACAGCTATCTTGTTAGGTCATGCGAAACCAAGTTTTTAGCTGGTACCTTAATGCCTACAACAGCAAGTGATTTGTTAAGTCCTGTTCACACATGCAACTTGCCCATCACTTTGTCGCTGAAATACTTGAGCTTTCTGTTTATGTTTTCTGTTTCTTTACTAGTCACTGCTAAAGAGTCGGAGGGAAACACTTTACAAGCTATAATCACACACCTGTGCATTCGATTACGTATCGCTTACAGTTCACACACTTGCCATTTAGTTTGTTTTACAAATAATGAAACACACTTTCTCTGCAAGAACTGTGTAAATGTCTCCACTTGACTTTTAGGAACCAAAACCAAAGAAGAAAATTTTTAATACTTCTTAAACCAAATGATAGACACTGCCAGACACTCAGTAGTATGTAATTAGGTTAAAGCACACACATTACCTCCCTTATTGTGTGTGTGGCCAGACTCAAGGTCAAGCTCTTGACAAAGTGAGTGAACTAGGCTAGGTTTCTATACCCTCTGGCCATGCTTTTATTAGTTCTGTAATGGTCTGTTGACACATTATACATTACATTACATTACATTGATACATTACATCTGTATTACAGGTCAGGGCTAATTTCCTGGACAGTGCTTTGGTGGCAGGGGAAGCTGTGGCAGAGTGATGCAAAAGGGGTAATGGATCAAAGGGCACCCAAAGCTCTTACTTACCCACCCATTCAGATATTTCAGGCACTGAGTCTGTGTGTGTTGTGTTTATTTGATTTAAAAATGGACTCTTGCTTCGCATTCACATAATAAACTGTGGACAACCTTGCATTTGACATTTGCTACCTTATCTAGATCACATTAACTTGAAAGGCAAACCTTGATATGAATAAATCAGTATCCATCAACCTTTAAGGGCTGAGCAGCATATATTTCTGGAGTCGATATCTAAGATTTGATATGAACATTTTCTCTCAGGATTTCAAAATTCATATTGAATAGTTGGATTGAAGCCCAGACTGGCCTTTTACCCCCCACAGAGAGCTAGCCTGTCACAGACTACCTAACATTCTCCCTCAGTGCAGAAGGTTCCCCGTGTCAGGATAAGCTCAGCACTGCACAGAAAATAATTAAATACTAAAGTCCTTTCTCATTTCTCATTCATGTGTTCTTCACCTTCAAATGACGATATTAAATTCAGTGGCAGAGATAGAGTTTGTGAAAAGGTATCAGACTGGCTGAAATGTGTGTGTGTGTGTGTGTGTGTGTGTGTGTGTGTGTGTGTGTGTGTGTGTTTGTGTGTGTGTCTGTGTCTGTGTTAGTCATGTCATTTCCGGGGAGTGAAGGGTTTTGCTGGGGTAAGCTGCACACTTCAGAGGGAACTTTATCAAAGCATGGCCAGGGAGCTGAGAGCAGAGAGCTGGCTGTTATTGCCAGACGTGCCCTGCGGTCCTGATGCTGATGCTTCATTTGAACTGAAACAGTCCTAAGGCTGGGGAGCTGTGTTCTCTCTATATACATCTCTATCTCTGTCTCCATCTAGCTGACCAGGGTTTACCTTCATACTGAGGAGTTTTGGTGGTCCATGACTTTTATTTTCTTTCTATCATTCTTCTCTCTTTCTCTCTCTCTCCCTCTCTCTCTCTCTCTCTCTCCCTACCTGACAGGGATTAACTGATGAGTTTTGGTCCGTGACATCACTTTCTTTTCCACTTTTCTTTGTGAGTTTCATTCCCTTCAGATGTTATTCCCATTCAGACATGGTATTTGATGCCTGCTCGATGCAAATGCAATCAAATCAATTAGCTAACAATTCAGGGCTAACCCTGGTAGCAGCAGCTGATTTGATTCTGCACTGATTCAGAGACAGTTCCAGACTGAGGGAAATGCTTTGCCGTGAGTGTTTCATCAAATTAAATTTGAATAAAAATACAAATATGAATTTAAAAAATGATTATTTATTCAATTTAATCATGTATTATAGTCTGTCAGATGTGTCTAAACTTCTTTTGTACAAAATCACATCAAATAATACCATTTGATGCAAAGTAATAATATGACACTATTTATATAAAACAATTAAATAATCATCATTCATTTCATGATGGATATTTGGCTCTGGATTTAAAATCATCCATATTTTTGTTTTTCAAAAGTGCTCTAGGACCTGACTCTCTCAATTCTCAGTCAATGATCTGTCTGCTTGCGTGTCTCTATGATGTCTCTCTCACTAGACCAGTTTTCATGCACAGTTTTGAAACTGTTGTTGTTGCTGTTTATTATTGGCTGTGTCACTGTGGTCCTTGGTGTGGCTGGGCTTCATTGTGTCTGTCACTGCAGCCTTTGCACAGCCATGAGTCAAACTCTCTTTGCTGCTATTATTGGGGAGCTTCCAGTTCCAACTCAGATTAATTACCACACTAATCTCTCAGCCATTTGCTCTGTTTTATTATTTTTCTCTGTGTATGTGTATGTGTGTCTGTGTGTCTGCATTTTGTTTCTGTGTGTATGTGTGGGTTTCACCTTCTGGTCTAACAGCTGATAATGACAAAAAGAAAGGGTTGTCCTCTGAGCTAGGGCCAATATCATACAGCTGGCTCAGGCCTTAAGAACAGAAACCTCTGGGACCTAGATTATAGCCACATAGCCCGATAAGAGCCAGAATCCACCCAGACTCCAGCCTTGTTCTCACGTACTGATCTGCTATGCAGCTCCGTCTGGCTACTTCCCTGTCATCTCCCACTTCCCTGAGGTGGAATCAATGGATGTAGATCAAAATGCCTCTGCATGCACTGAACAGACCTATATCAGACTGGTGATTCCGATGACGTTTACACGGACAAGACAGAACCAGGGTGTGCAATAATTTGAATCATGCATTGCAAAACATGCAAGCCTGTCTCCACTTTGATGGTAAAAGTCAATTTTTGATTTGTTCCTTATCTGAGGAAAATGGAAAAAGTAGAGATAGGACTAGTGCCGAACTGAGCTGCGTAGGTGACCAGTAGACTATGTGAGACTACCCAGAATTCCCTGCTGTCCAGGTAGTGTGTCGAGGGGCTTTTACCCTTGTTAAGCCAGGACATATCTCTTGCTGCTGTCCCCATTTGTGTTGACAATGATGGAAAATGGATTCCCAATCTGGCCCTTCCAGTCAGAAGCTCATCTGAGAGCACTGGAAGGAAGAGTTTCTCACTGTCCAGAGATGAGAAGGGATTGGATTTCACACACCGGCACTTACTGAGAGTGTGGCCAGGCTGAGATTGCATCCAGACCTCGCTGCTACACCCCCATTTCCCAACAAATGCATCACAGGATGGGCTGGTCTGACGCCTGGAGTCTATAATAGTCAATTCTAGAAAACAATCAACACCACGAAATGGCCACAGAAAAATACTCAAAACACACCAAAATTAGTATAGGTCAGATGATGACTCCTTGTGTTACTGTCATTCTACGTTTTTCAGTCATCAAAGCCTCCCTATGTAGTCTTAGGGATTTAGGGTTTTATTTTCACTGCTTCCCTTACAGTTGCTGAATTCTTGTATTATATTTCCACATCTTAAATCCATGCCAGTAGGATTTAAGTGGATTTGTTTACAAACCACAGGGCAGGGACCAGCAGTGGTGATCTTAGAAGATCCATGTTGAGTTCATACAAAGGCTCCTGCATGTCTCAGTGTCAGCATAGCCAGGCAAGCGCCACCTAGTGCCTCTGCTTTAAGTTCAAACAAAGTGCCCACCCACCACAAAGTATATAAAAATGAGACAGAAGTTGCCAGAAGAATTTTCTCATATCAAGCTGGGATAGCAGTACATCATTCTCCTTATTGTCTACTTATTGCGAGTTAACCATCAAAATCACTTAGCAGCTCTTAATATTAAGCTGTTATATTAAAACTTGCAGAGGATACCTTTAACAGGCACACCAGACAACATTTTATGTTCTTTTTAGGTTAGTCTACCAGCCTCATAGTCACTTTGATGGTTAAATGGCTCATGGCTCATGAAGGCTCTCTGCTAAGTGCAGTTACAAGCACTTGCAGTTTGAAAATGAGGGTCGGTAAAAACGAAACTCAAACTGAATGAGACCGAAATCATGTTTATTATCTTGTCAGTCAACAAGACTCTTGCAAAATGATCATTGCTGGTTCCTGTTCTTTGGTTGGCAAATAAATCCACATGGATTGGTGAGAACATACGATTGTTATTGCTATTTTCTGTTTAAAATCGGCACCTGTAGGGGGGAGCTCTGGAGGGAACAAAATGGCAGGCTTGCCTGGTACTGCTTGAACTTGACTGATGAGCACGGCGATATGATTAGGATTATAAATAAATATGTAGGCAAAGGAATGGAAATATAGGAATATATTGGGAGATAAATAAATAAATAAAGTTAGAAAAAAATCTGCAGTAGGATGACTCACTGACGTGCAGTCAGTGCATGACATTGCTAAGCCCATGAACAGTCACAACAGTTTCAGACCTTGGATGTGAATTGTAGCAGACTGGGAGCTGGTCTGGTCGGTGGTCTCTGTGGAAATGGGCTCTTTTGTTTGCAGCCTGCCAAATAAATGCTGCTTCACTCCACTGGGCTCAGATTCAAAGCAGAAGAGCTAACCCAACTCCACCAGCCTCTAATGATCAAAAAGACAGAAGAGTTTCTCTATGCCACTTGCAAAAGTGGAAATGCATCATGATCACAGCACTTTGGTGCACTTACCACCCTCTCCTATTTCAACAAAAGCCTATATAACACTAAGGCTTTAAGGAGCAATGGGTCTGGTTCATTTGTCTTGTTAGGTTTCGTTTAGGCTTTAGGCTTGTATTTCTGAGAGCTGACTAAGAACTTCAGCTATTCACACTGTTATTAATTGTTAAATGAAACAGAAATCTGTGATCTTTTCTTTTTGTGATGGTTAAATCTTGTTTAGTAGTGTTTTGTTGCTGCATCAGTTCTGTTGAACAGTCTTAAGGGATTACGTTAGTTTCCATAATGTGCTCCAAAATCACAAGACAAGATTGAAATGCTAATCAAGGAAAACCAAGATCAGACAAAAGATAGGCTGGAGCAGACAGATTAAATCTTGCAGCCTTTATTTATTTGCAGACAGCACCTGTAAAGTCTTGACATGTGTGTGTGTCTTCGTCAGACCAAGATCCAGTAGTCCAAGTCCAGAAACAAGATTAGAATCAGTTGGCTCTGAAATTCACAACCAAAATTTTTATTCTCCCTCCAGATTCTCCCTCTATCATCTCCCCCACTCTTCTTGTCTGTTTTTCTCTTATTTCAAACTGGATGCTGTCTGAAACACCCTGCAGACAAGACATTACTCCACTTCAGTTTACTAAGTGCTGTAAAAGCAAAGGTGGAATTAGGTGGGATTAAAGCAACACACTGCAATTTGTTTGCTTTTGCCTTAGAATGCCTTCAACCTTATCTCGCTGCTACAATGTCATATTATGGAGAATTAAGTCTCTAGCATTGCTAGTGCACACCTACACTTGGTATTGCGCTGTGTAATGTTGCTGATCAGGTTGAATCAGCAGAGAAAGTTTTTGATGAACTTGGAACCACCTTAGTGCAAAGTGCCATTAAATATTGACGTCAAGGGGCATAAATATCAATTCTTCTAATGTGTTATTTAATGCAGGATTTCTGTATGAAAGTGGCTACTCTCTCGCTCTCTCCCTATTTCTCTCTCTTTTTATCTTTTCACCTTTCATGTTCACTCTCTCTCTCTCTCGCTCTCTCTCTCACACACACACACAGAGTCTCTCTTTTTGTTTTTCTTTTCATTGATCACTCTTTGCTTCTTTCTGCAGCCATGGGCGTTCTCATGTCAAAGAAGCAACAGGTGGAGAAGGTGCAGAAGTGTAACGCTGTCGTCGCCGCTTTTAAGGAGGGGATCAAAGACCGCCCCGCCCCTTCCACATCCGCCCAATCAGAGGGCTCAACAGAACCTGGAGAGAATGTGGAGGAGGTGACTCCTGTCCCTAGCGAAAAAGACCAAGAGAAAGAGAGAGAGAGAGAGAAAGAGAAAGAGAAAGAACCTGAACAGAAGGAAGAGGATGCAAAACCTGGTACCTCCAATCAGGCGTCAGCAGCACTCAGGGAAGACTGCCAAAAGGCCAATCAGGAAGCTTGGTCTCGCCTTCGGGATGGGAAAGGGGTGGAGCCAGAGGACCTGGTGAAGGCCCACCAACTGACTCCACCTGCTTTCATTAGGCCTAAAAGGGACATCAACGACGACCAGCCACTAGAGGTGGACCTTGCTAAGAGGGAGCAGGTACAGCACACAATCACACACACACACACACACACACACACACACACACCCAACTCATCTGTCTCATTGATGCATGTCCATAACTGGGAGTAATCTGCCAATAGTTTGAAACAGTCTCCATGTGTTTGAAACTGAAAAGCTCATTTATTGATTACCATATAATCAATCATCCCTGAGCCATTGGGTATTTAGTCCTCACACTCCTGCCTGTGATGATTCTTATTCATCTAGGTCATGGTAGGGAAAATGTTCAATTATATGCAACTGGACTTCTTGCAGGAGCTTGAAGACTCCTTGCATGTATTCCCTTTGCCTTTGAACTTAGCACAGGTGTTGCCCTGGTTCAGTCTCAGAGGGTGAAACAAGAGACTGACACACAGTTCAATAACCAACCAACATCATACATACTTGTCGAAATATGTACTGTAACTCACTTTGGATAAACAATTCTACTACGTAGACTAATAAACGTAAATAAAAATATATCAGTCCTGCTGAGTTTTTGCCTAATGATCCACTCCACACTATCCAGTTGGGGGGTGTTGTCACTGAAACCTACATGCAGGAGTGTGTGTGTGTGTGTGTTTTTCCTCTGCAAAGACATCTGTGGGCAACACACACAAATTCAGCCTGGCTGTCTGTCTGGGGTCATAGTTATTAATTGGGGTCACCAGGGCTCGTTGAAGTGGAGTTGAGCTTGGCCGCCAATTCAGTCCACACCACATGGCCCTTTAATGAGCACAAACACACACACACACACACACACATACACACACACACACACACAGAATATGCATGCACAGAGGCAACACAGACATACACCCACAGTTCAATAAAGTCTGTTAAGAAAAGAGTAAGAGATGAGGAGAAAAAAGGAAGAGAGAGAGGGATGAAGAGAGAAAGATGAAGAGTGTTTTAGAGAGTCAGAGTCAGTGGGAGACAGAAAGACGTGTGTTTGTTTTGTTTACTTTCTGGTCGTTTCTAAAAATAAACACATACCCTAGTGAATGTTGATTCACCTTCAGCTTTGCACACAAATGTGTGTGTGTGTGTGTGTGTGTGTGTGTGTGTGTGTGTGCGCGTGTGTGTGTGTGTGTGCGTGCGTGTGTGTCTGAAGGTGATGCACTGCCTCCAACCAAGTATCTCCAATTAGCTTTTCTGAACTGCTCAGCATTCAACATTTTGAGATCACCTGAGTACACTCTTGATAAGTGAACACATACAGGCATTATTTCAGCATGAATACACACACACACACACACACACACACACGGACAAGGTGTACAAGCTCAGGGCTATTATAACACTGTGTCAGTAAACAACACACAATAACAAGTAGCACTCATACAAACTGCTAGACAATCACAGCTTCGACCAGGCCAATGTGTCAGGTAGCATCACACACATTAAGAGCCAATCAGAAGTGTTATTGTCGGCAGTCTGTTTCCTCTCACACAATCACAGAGGTGTTGAATTAATATGCGCCCACTGAGAGCATGCCGAGGTCACACTGTCCCGTTCTCTCATTCGTTCCCTCCCTCCCTACGTTCATTCGTTCGCTCAGTCATTTGTTCGCCCCGAAGGCTCCAGACACCCAGTCGGGACGAATGAATGCAGATCAGAGAGGAGAAACTGTGATGTGCTGTGGGACCAGCACAGGGAGGTGTGTATGCGTGAGTCTGTAACCTGGACGAGCAGGAGTGGAGAATCCACACTTGGGAATGTGCATGAAGTGCCTATAGACCTGGGATTTAGTGGCTGAGAATTAAGTCACTGTGTCAGAAATAAAACAAGTGATTTAGCACCCCCTGCCTCCCTCACCCCCTGCCCCATACACACACACACACACAAAACAACTGACAAGAAAGTATGGTAATACCTGCACAGAGCAATAACAAGCTGCTCTCTCTCTGTCACTCTCTCTCTCTCTCTCACACACACACACACACACACAGTTAGTGTGAGATTGATTCAGTAGTGTGAGTCAGCTATCCAGCCACTAACACTCTACAGAGGCAGCCAGGTGTCAGGAGGGAGCTCTGTGCTCCATAATCGTAATCCTCCTCCCTTACCTGTGTCAGATATGAGGACAAGAACAAGAGAGGTTAGGAGAGGACAGGAGAGAAGAGAAGAGACAGGAGGAAGAGAGAAGAAAAAGACGTAAGAGAGGAAAAGAGAAGGAAGAGAAGAGAGACGAAGAAAGGAGAGGGGAGGAGAGAAGAGAAGAAAGATGAGGCAAGGATATTTGAAAAGAGGACAGGGGAAGGAGAGCATAAACAGGAAGAGAGCAAGGACAGAAAAGGAGAAGATATATGAGGAGAGGAGAAGAGATGAGAGCAGGGCGAGGAGAGGGGAGAAACGTAAGGTCCTAGTGTCCTCACTAACACAGAACCATCCCAGTCTCACAGTGGCAGCTGATCCCTTTAAAAACACAGGGGACATTAAGTGTCTTTTGATATAGCAGCTCAGTGCTTGATGTCTGTAACGATGGCCCCTTGCCATCTCAGGTCAAGGCTGGTGTGGAATGACAGGGTTCTGTGTGTGTGTGTGTGTAAGCATGTGTGTGTGTGTCCTGAAACAGGCACTTGACTTCTATGGTGGAGCTGCTCTGTATTCATGGTCTGTGTGTGTGTCAGCTCAGACGTGAACTGCTTACAGATCATAGAATGGGGGGCAGACTGTACCAGAAAGCCCCAGCTTAACCCAGACTATTACACTAGTGTGTCTGCATCCCACTAGTGTGTCTGGACCCAGTGGATCCATATAGCAGATAGGGTCTGTTAAAATCAAACTCTAAATATGATATATAGATGTCATATACTACAGTATATTCAATTATAAAATACTGTGTTAGTATATTCTACATTCACAGCACTTTTATTATAACCATACTTTTGAACTGTTGAACTGCCAGCACCACCTTCCCTCTAAATGCCTTTGAAGGTTTTCACAGACTTAGTAAATTCGCTAAGAGCCTCAGTCTGCCTTTTTGTGCTGAGTTCTCTATAATTAAATATCCTTAATGGCTCAGGCTGAACTGAAGGGTGTGTGTGTGTGTGTGGGGGGGGGGACATATTTGATATTGGAAATTTAGATTAGCTTGGGTCTAGGTGAACTTTCAAGAATAAATGCATCTCAGAGACACTCCGCCGCCTTTTTTCCCTGGTTGGAAGTGGCATAAACACTGTCTGTCACATCCTCCATACAAATGATCTGCTCTTCCAGAGAACATCCAAGCATTCCTTTTTTTGAACACCGAGAGACAGAATACTGAATATGTTCCCAGAATGCCTCATGCCAAGCCTCTCGCTGTCCCCCAGGCCAAAGTCTGCTTCTAACTAGAAGACTCCCGGTCTCTTTGTAGCCACTATAGTGTGCTACTTACTTTGATCCAACCTCTAATCATTAGATGATAAGAGTGTAATCTTTTCCTCCTTGTTTCTCCTGCCTGGTTGAATGAAACAAATGCTTCAATAGCATGACCACCCTGTTTTATTGTATTGCCAAACATTTGTGCTGTCTGCATGGACAAGACAGGCCAGATACATTAGAGATGAAGGAGGAAGGGAAACATCCAATTATTCCAACAGTCCAACAATCATCATCATCATCATCATCATCATCACCATCATCATCATCCATATCCTCCTCCTATTCCTCTCTTGGATCTAACACACTTTTATAAGGTCTTTTTGTCACCTTCAATGCCAGTGACCTACTCAACTAGTAGACCTGCTTGTCTCAAATTTAGAAGTGGGAACTCCGATTCCCAGTAATGTTCCATTCCAAAGAGGGAAGTCAGAATTCTTTGTCCTCTGAAATTGGCTGACTCCAATTAGGAAATATTCAACCCTTGTGTGACATAGTAATTCACCCATGCCCCGCAGTTCTAACCCAGTTTTGTTATGCTAACTCAGTTCTGTGTGTGTGTGTGTGTGTGTGTGTGTGTGTGTGTCCCTCTGCAGCCGGTGAATGATGAGATGTGCGACGTGTGTGAAGTGTGGACAGCGGACGACCTGTTTCCATGTCGGACATGCACACGTGTCTTCCACGACGGGTGTGTGCGTGAGCTGGGATACCTGCGTGCTGAAGCCCTGCAGACCATGAGGGAGACGGCACACACCACTGCCGGATGGAGTTGCTACTACTGTGTATGTCTCAGTTGTTTATGTGTACACAGACCTCTGTTACAATCCTATACATTACATCTAATCAAATTGCTACTTTCTCCTCCTGCCTGTTTAGTGTACGTGCACATTCTGAACAGGAAATAACTGCCAGATGGAGCTGCCACTACTATGATATTCCAGCCAATCAACAACTTAGCCTGAAATAAGGGTTGATTTGATTGGGTTCCAGTTTTTTTCACCAAGATGAAAGACTACAGATTTAGACACTGGCAGGCAGGGCAGAAAAGTATAGGAGGGAGGTGTGTTCTCTTATTCTACCTCACACACACACACACACACACAGTCACACAGCTGACCACCCCCCTCTCCACACACACATTACATTTACATTTAGGCATTAGGCACACATGCACACTGTATTCTTTTGCCTCCTAACCCAACATCACAACTGCGCTACCATTTAAAAGAGATTATGCATAGCAGTGACGCTGAGAAAATGGATTGATCAAAAACATGTTCGCTTTGGCTTAGACTACACTGTAGTCCAGCAATACACTACCTCACCAAGGAATATAATCCCACGTCACCTGAAAGATCCGTTTTAAAGGACAGCATTCAGTTGAATGAGTGTAATACGGGTTACAAGGGCACTACTGCTCAGGTATGGCTTGGTGTTCTCTCACCAAGAACAGGCCTCAGTGTCTCCCCGGTATTGGGCTGGGAACAGAGGCAGAGTAGAGACTCCCCAGTCACAAAGCTCCTGCTGACACAGCACTCTGGGAAAGGTTAGGCCATTAATAAGCATGTTAAGATTGTCGCATTTAGCGCGTTGGTTTTTCACCGTGCTCTGGGGCTCCTTGAGCGTGCCTGTGTGTGTGTGTGCATGTGTGTGTGTGAATTCTCGTGTGTGTGTGTGTGTGTTTGTGTGTCTGTTTGAAGAGCGTGGCTCAAATTGGAGAGCAGGCAGCTAAGAGATGCACGAGTGCCTGAGACGTAGTCAAGGGCTTATCTGCCTTTTGCACACTCTCCATTCTCAAGCAGTTTGTTTGGTGGTGGTAGAGAGGAGGACTGAAGAGGTTTATGTGACAGTCTGAACAAAAACACTCACTCGCTCTCACTTACACACACATACACACACACACACACACACACACACACACACACACATACGCCTGTCTCCGTCAATTCCTAACAAGCTGCCTTCTGCAGCTCTAATGCTGAACTCCACGTGTCACTATTTTGTGCAGTCTAGCTGTGACAGAGATGTCAGCTCAAGAGAAACATACAGTAGGTAGGCTGTAGGTGCATATGAGGAGTTCAGATGCAATTGGCCATTTGCAATGAATTTACAGAAATATATAGAATTTTATATAATTTTGCTAAACTTCAAATATCAGCCCACCTGCAATTGGATTGTTTTGGCCTGATTTGTTTTACTTGATAATAACATTTAAACAGCAGTTTCATTTCCAAGATTACTTGGAAATTATTATAAAAACAGCTTATGTTTTGCATATTTCTGAAAATGGACTTTGCATCTGAACTCTAATATATGTAGAAAAATATCTGACCTGCGGTTAATTTTCACACCTGATTTTAAAACACTCAGAATTATTAAAGGTTTTAGGAAATCCTTTTGCTCGTAAACTGCCATTAATTGTGTTTACATGCACTATCCCAAATATGAGGCTTATCCTTGTTTTGATCATATTTGGGATAAAGTGTTTACATGTGTGCAGAGAAATGGGATTAATCGGGTGAATTAATTAATTATCCCTGTTTACATAATAAATATTAATATTCTGATTACTGATTATAGCACTCCGTGTTGGCCTCCTGATTTACGGCATGCTCAGGTTAAAACTACTGAGGCCAAATAGAAGGTGTGTTCATTCCACCGAAGTGTCCAACTCAACCTGGTGGTCACCTTTTATTCTGGTCTGACTTTTTAGTGGCAAAAGAAGGCTGAAATCATGGCCAAATCAAGGAGGAATGTGGGCCATGTCCGGAGCACTGGTCCCAAAGATGAATAGCTGGAGAGAGTGTCACCTTCTGCTGCAGAATGAAAAGACAGCTGCTGCTCTTCACACTCTTGCTGTTCTCTGGCCACTCTGGACTGTATGTGTGTGTGTGTGTCTAACTGTCTGTCTGTGTGTGTGTGTGTGTGTGTGTGTGTATGAGAGAGAGAGAAAGAGAGAGAGAGTGTTTTTGTGTGTGTGTCTAACTGTGTGTGTGTGTGTGTGCGTGTGTATGAGAGAAAGAGAGAGAGAGAAAGAGAGAGTGTTTGTGTGTGTGTGTGTGTGTGTGTGTGTGTGTGTACGGTCTCTGGTAATACGAGATACTTTCTACCGAAAGCAAGTCACTGCTGCTGCTACCGTGGCCATCTGCTCAAACACACTACCGTGGAATCATTTTTGTCTTTCGATTAAACACCAGCGATATAAAAGCCTTTTGTTAGAGTCACAGTGATTAAAAACTAATTGAAGTAAAAAGCAGTGGAGTTGGCTATGCAGGTTGTCAGTTTGATTATGCGCCTGAGTCGAGGAAGTGCAGTTGTAACGGCCGCAGCCCAGTCGGTGTGCTTGTAATTACGGTGGCTCATCAGCTGAACTACACTCTGGTTAATTATTTTGACGGTGTCAAATAAGGCTTTGCTTGATCGTGCACTGTGACAATGCAAGCAGACAGGGGGCCAACACAGAGCTCTCAGAGATGATGGGAAGGGTAATTACTCCCAATGGAGACACACTGGCAGAAACTTGCTCAGATATAATTCTACCCAGACTAACAGTGTGTGTCTGTATGTGTAAATGTCTGTGTGTGTGTGTGTGTGTGTATATATGTGTGCATATGTGTGTGTCTTTGTGTGCATATATGTGTGTGTGTGAGTGTGTGTGTAGTAAAGGAGAGATACACTGAAGAGAGAAGGACAGGACATCTGAGTCCCCACACTTCCCATAATGCCTCACCCATGGTGTAATTGATGCCTTCATAATGATGTGATCTTTCCCCTCTGTGTTAATATGAGAGTCCAGCACTCTAGCTGGTGGCGGCCATGTTTCAAAACGTCACACAGCAGGAAGTGACTATCGGCCTCCAATGTCTGCTCTGCAGCAATGACAGTGATGATGGTGGACAGCAACTATTCATAGTGATCCAGCTGTTCCTAAATAATGGCCCATTAGATGTCTGTTACTGGTGACTCTATTGGTTGGCCAACAAGTTTTCATATCTGATTCAGTTTGTTTGTCACATCTGGTCAGACAATCCATTCTACTTTAAAGAAATGTAGCCTATCATTTTATGTTGATTTTATTGGAGCATTCAAATATGAGCATAGTCTTATTGATATTGGCCTTAATAATTATTATGTGTAATTAACAGTGCAGTGATTATGAGTCACTTTTCAGAAAAGCTTAATATGATAAATCTAATGATAAACATACTTGTTGTGAATGCTAGTGATAGATTTTGAACTGTGTGTGAGGATGTGGAGAAGTTTTCTAGGATAAACCCAAAGTAGCAGAGAAGTTTGTCTTGTTCAACCAAGGCTTTATTGCGTTCACTGAGAGAATGGTTATAACAGCAATAATCCTCAAACCATTCAAATCACTCTGACCATTCTAACCATTCTAGTCTTGCACCTCATCTACCTATCTTAAATACTCCTTACTGAATGATGTAGCTGGCACAGAGCCAATCCTACACGAGACCTCAGTCTCTGTCCTTTTACGATGAGGCTCTAAACATGGTTTCAACACAGTTTTCAGAGAGGAGTCTACTGGCATGCACATAACTCTCTTGCTGGTACTTACACTCTCTTTTTATAGCACAACACTCTGCTGCATGCTCTATCCTATTTCTGTATACACACATACACATATATATTACTTGTTTCTACAAAATTCCCGATAAGGAAGAGTGTGTTGACTGTTGATAATGTCACGCTGTCTGTCGTATTTGAGCAGTTGTAACACTCCAAGGACTTTCGTTCGAGCCTCGGAGAACGTCCAGCCTTGGTCAGTATTCTTTTGAGGCAT
This sequence comes from Tenualosa ilisha, assembly GCA_015244755.2. Taxonomy (NCBI): domain Eukaryota; kingdom Metazoa; phylum Chordata; class Actinopteri; order Clupeiformes; family Clupeidae; genus Tenualosa; species Tenualosa ilisha. Next base: position 4,551,416 of record PYXC01001974.1, on the reverse strand, counting down.
TTGAGAATTGTTTCAGTGGTTTGGTTCCAGAGCTCTAAGCAGTTAGGAGGGACAGTGGCGTAAGAGGGTTTGCTTGCCATGGGGAGGGGATGAGCCACACATCAAAGGGGCCTCCATGTGTTTGATCCCAAGAAACATTCTTGTCCCCAGACACCCCCTCTCTCATCACACGCATTAACAGCGCTAACTAGTGCATCCCTTTATTAGCTTCCAAAGAGAAAGACAAAGAGAGATAGTGAAAGACAGGAAGAGGGGAGAGGAGACAAAGATATAGAGAGAGAGAGCTAGAGAAAAAGAGAGAGAAATGAGAGAGCGAAAAAAGAGAGGGTGAAGGGGTAGAGAGAGACAAAGAGAGGACGAGGACCTGTTGCACCCTTGAACAGCTGCTTTTGCTAATTAGCTGGATGGTATTATGATGTGATGCTGTGCCTGTAGAGAAAGAAGTGTGTTTAAGAGAAGATGAAAACAGACAGTAATCTGAAAACACCTGAAGGTCGAAAGTGTTTGATTTCTCTGAGCATGCTGATTAACCACTAATAATGATGGCTTTATTCTGAGCTGTAGCTAAAGGTTTCAGAGATGTGTGAAAGGGTAGGCCTACATTGCTAATGCATGTAGACTGATATGACATAAATATCTGTGATACATCTGCTGTCAGAGAGAGATTTCACATACAACGAATATACAGAAGTATAATACATTTCTTTTTGGTGTTAAAGCTACAAAACATGGATAGCAAAGCATTCTGCTCTCTGTTTGACATTCTTGAGAGAATTCTAGTTTTGGTTTGATACCATAGTTTAACTCGTGGGCATTTCATTGACTTTCCGTGTGCTTTGTGTTCAACAGCTCAGCATTGGGAAAAACTGTCTAGTGACCATGTAGCTTAGCTTTCTAAAGCCTGACTGCTGGCTGTTGTGTGACTGCGGGATGTTTGCTCAGTGATATTCTCCTTCCCTCTCTAGAGTCTGTGAATTGTGCCAGTATGACCTGAGGTTAAGTTGGTTTTTCAAAGAAAGAACCAGTTGAAATGTTGTTCAATGTGCAACTTCTGATTCTACTTTTGTACTTTGAGTACATTTTGGAGTGTGTCCTTTTCTAAAACTTTTCTTTTTTTAAACTTTTACTTGAGTAAAGAACCTGAATCAGCTCTTCTACTTTTGTTGTTGCATTTTTCATACAAACATCTTGTAGACTGTTTGAGGACCCTCTATACTTACAATGGATCTTTTCTTCGCCTCCTCTTAGGACAATGTGAACCTGCTCCTGACAGAGGAGGAGATGTACAGCCTCATGGAGACCTTCAAGCAGTGCAAGATCATACCAGGTCTGTACGTCTGGGAGCTCTAGTATGCTGTATATATTTGCTGTGTGTATTTGTTAAAGAGAGTGTTTTTTAAGGGTTTAGGGAGACTGTCTATAGTGCTGCACATATCCTTTGGCATTGTGCCTATGGCAGAACCACATCCAATATCCACCACCAACCCTAGACCTGCATAGTGTGAATGAGATAGAAGGATCTATCTCATTTGAAAGCCTGCTTAATTTAATAGCTAAGCAAAATCTTTTTGCAGTTTGACAGCTTAATTAAGACCTTGGCCTTGAGTAAGACTTTAAAGGAAAGGTCTGGAGTCAATTAACCCATATTCCTGTTGTCTGAGGTTGCCGTGTGCTGTCAATAGGTATGAGAACAACAAAACTTGGTACAACAATTTCATGAAGCAGCAGCTAACACTAACTGAATGGGCGCATTCTGAAACTGAAAGTTTCCCTTCCCTCATCGGTTAGTGCTGGTTACCTATTCGGTCTATGTTGTACCAAATATTCTTGTTCTTATACCTACCCACAGCACTCAGCAACAGTGCTATAGGTTGATTGACTCTGAGCTATTGCTTTAAGCTCAAACATTGATGAGTTAGGACAGTGCCATATCATCATTATAGTTCATGCTGAACAATTTTGCTTTTTAACAGACCTCTACATTTACACCTACCTACCATTAGTGCCCAAAGTGTGATGTATGGTATAATGGTGATTTCACAAACCTTGCCTGCCCCTTGTAGAATCCTTCCTGGTGTCGGACGAGCTACTGCAGTACCGGCACTTTGTCTCCAAGCAGCTGTTTGACAAGGATCTGACGGATGAGGAGGAAGAGGAAGCATTGGCCCAGTTTGCTGCTCTCGACCCGGAGAAACGCGGTCAGATCGAATGGACTGACTTCCTGTATCACGAGTCTCTGTCTGTACTCAGGAAGTTCCGCACAGAGGTAACATGAACCAAGAAACCACAGGAACATGCTGGTTGGAAATTGGTCCAGTGTAAATTGGAGTTTATACAACTAAAGTCTGTATAACATATGTGATTTGTTGCCATAATAATAATTTTAGTTCTTTGCAAATTCAGGTCATGTTTATATATGTTGCAAATAGCCAGACAGATCCTAGGTTCTGTGCTGGTGCAACCAGCTGTAGGAAGTTTTCTCACTGTAAAGTAGCTTATGGTCATTTGTCATAACATTAAGTTTTAACTACATCTCCCAGAATTCCCTGGTGAGGTTACTGACAGCCAAGGAGCGGGACAGGGCTCGGGCGGTCTTCCAGAGTCTGGACCAGGACAAAGATGGCATCATCACAGAGAGCGAGACCCGGCGGGCCCAACCGTCCTGGTTCCAGAAGCTCAGTCAAGACCAGGAGTCCCAGTCCTGTAATGTCAGGTGAGCAGAGCCAGAACTGGAGTCATCCACAGCACAACTTACCATTATATACATGAGCTGCAGTCAAACTAGGGCCCTCTGTACCATACCATATCAAGTAGTCCCACCATCCATCCATCCATCCATCCATCATCCACCCATCCATGCCTACTATCTATCTATCTATCTATCTATCTATCTATCTATCTATCTGTCTGTCTGTCTCTTTCTTCCTCTGTCACTCTTTCTCTCTCCCTCTTTCTCTCTTATAAACAAGCAGAGGTGTTCTGTTGGCTAAGCCCATGGTGAGTGGTGCTGCCTGTCACTAAGCTCGGGTGAAGGCATCTAATTTGTCACTGGTGTGTATAGCTCTGTGATTATCACTGATGGTGAATTAGCTCTGCATTTAGGTGCGCTGCTGAAGCTAATGAGTCACTGTGGCACAACTCACTGTCTTGATGAAGGAATTCAGGCATAAATCATAGAACGAGTAAAAGAGCCAGCTGCTTTCTCTGAAAACCCCTTTTCTTTTGTTTTTTTTTCGTTCAATTACTGTCTATTTTTCTCTCTCTAATTCCTCTCTGATTCTTTCCTCTTGCTTTTTCTGTCTATGCCCCTCTTTCTACTTCTGTATTTTCTTCTTCTCCCTCTCTCTTCCTATCATATATCATTTCTCCTATTCTCTTCCTCTCTCTTCAAAGAGAATGAAAACCTCCCTTAATGGGAGTGAGGCAGGCACACAAACATCAGCCACAGTGATAAGCTGAGGTGAGTGATGTAGTGTACTAGCTGGTTGCTGCTACTGGGTGCTGTGTACATCAGACCCCCCTGACTCCTGGCTGCAGCTGGTCCAAGTATGGGCCGCATCTGCTCCAAAAATATTCAGAGCTCCAGAGCCAGTAGCTATGTAGGCCAGAGCTGACGTCTCCAGATAGCAAAGCAAGAGTTCACATCACACAGCCTGGGACTGATTGGTGGCTGGGGTATGTTCACTGCAGTTTCAAAAAAAGTTGCACTAGCTCAGAACTCAGATCACAGAGCTATAGGGATGGTTCTGGTTCCCTTCACCTAACAAAGCAGATGTGCATACAGAGTTCACATCACACAGCCTGGGAATGAAGCTGGTTCTCTTCAGCTAACAAAGCAGAACTTTGGAGCTGGGATAGGACCTTGTCATGGGATAGAACCTTGTTTTCCTCAGAATTCTGATTAGTCTAGGGATGGGATCTGGTTCCTTTCAGCTAACAAAGCAGAACTCTGAAGTTGGAATCACAGGATAGGAGCTTGTTCTCTTTAGCTAACAAAGCAGCACCAGAGTTTAGTCTAGAGCACAGTCTAGGGATAGGCACTGGTTCTTTTCAGCTAGCAGAACTTTAGAATTCACACACATACTCGCACACATTTGCATCACACACATACACACACACACACACACACACACACAAGAAATGACCCTGGTTCCCATTTACCGGAAGGAAGCAGGACCCAGACCACATATAAGACAACCTGAGGTTGCTGCTGGCTATCTCCATCTGTGGCAGTTCGGAGAGTGGAGATCAGTTCCTGCAGAGCTGATGAGCACAGAGGTGGTAGACAGGAAAACAAATATCACACACAAAGATTCCTTCCTTCTGATAGCAAGCAGAACAGCCTATTCACAAGTGCATAGTGATGTCATATCCTCCTGAAATAAAGTGCGGTGTATGGGCTTCACTCGTTGACAAGCAAACCATGTGATTATGATTCACTCATAGAAAATTAACACAAATTGCAGTAAGCTACTCCACCTGAAATGGTACACAATAGGTCGACCCTGGTTCAATACCAGAGCCCCATGCTTCCTTAGCCCCACTCACAGGCTGTGTCACTTTGGATACAAATATAAATATCAGTCAACATTAGTTTTACTTCAAGTGGCTGAATGTTCAGTGCCATTTTTAAAATTTGTTTTCATTTTGCATTTGTCTTCAGCTAGAAGTTGTTGTCTAATTGTGAATAATACATTCTAGACATGAATGGATCTGGGTCTATTTTAACGGTTTTTAACGGTTCAGGTCTTGCATGCAGTGTGTGTGTTCATGCTAGAACCTTATCTGTGGTATTAAGGACAAGAAGTTGAATCTCAACTGGAGATGGTGCCGTTTCTCCTTTAGCTAACAAAGCAGAGCAAAGAATTCCGATCACAGAGGGTGGGAATGGAGCTGGTGTTGCTGTGTGGTAGCAAGCCAGCCGAGTCTCATCTGCTCACTGTGGGAGTCGAGTGGAGCGGAGCTCAAGGATGGAGACCTGGGGAGATCCATCAGCCACTCACTGCTAAAGAGCTCCTGCGTCAGCTGATTTGAACAGCTAACTCGATCATCCTGATTTATGACCAGCAGTCCAGCTTAAATAAACCACACTGAGATGGCAGAGAGACAGAGAGAATGACAGAGAGAGAGAGAGAAAGAGAGAGAGACAGAGATGGAGACTGAGTGGAGGAAATAGACTGAAAGCATGAAAAGAAAAGAGGAGGGGAAGCAAGAGAGCCAGGTTAAATATGTGTGGGAGACATAGGAAGAGGGGATGGTGTGTGTGTGTGTGTGTGTGTGTGTGTGTGTGTGTGTGTGTGTGTGTATGTGTGTGTGTTGAAGCTGCAGCTTGTCTTAGACCAATCGTTGTGATTTAGGTGACTGTGAAGAATTGCCTGTCTGAGACTCTCCCTCAGTCAGCAGCTTATGTCTGCATCAAGCCACTGATTACACCTGAACTACTGGCTGGGAGGTGTGTGTGTGTGTGTGTGTGTGTGTGTACATTTATGGGTGGGTGTGTGCATCTGTATGCCATGTGTGTTCTCTTTGAGACTTTGGCTCATTTGCTCCTGTCTAACATTATTCAGTTTGCTACACCTACTGGCTCTATTTCCTTTGCCTACCTACTGAGTGACTGTGTGTGTGTGTGTGTGTGTGTGTGTGTGTGTGTGTGTGTGTGTGTGTGTACTGTGTCTCACTTACATTCCACCTCCATTTCCTCACAGCCTCAGGGGTTTGTGTTTCCCAGTATCCAGTATTGGGTAAGTCTGGCACATTTGCATGCGCCCCCCCCACCCCCTTTCCCCCACCCCCTCTAGTGCATCCAATGGCCCTACCCTACCCTACCACACACACACACACACACACACACACACACACGCAAACTGCTCATCATTATCCACACAACCAGTAATTCTTCTAAGTGGGGTCTCTAATGGAATGCAAGACCATGAACTCGGCAAAATCAGAACACAAGCATGCGTACACACACAAATGCACACATACACACACACACACACATACACACACACACACATACACACACACACACACACACACACACACACACACAGTCATATGATGCATTGAAGAGTGCTTTTGATGTATATGTCCAGGAGCAGAGAAGAGAGGTGTGTGTGTGTGTGTATGTGTGCATTTGTAAGTGTGAGTAAGCATGCTTGTGTTCTGAGAGAGAGAGAGAGAGAGAGAGATGTGTTCATCTAGCTGAGAGAGCTGCTGTTCCTTCATTAGCCAAATCAAAGCGTCCATTGCTGCTCTCGTGGCGGCACTCTGAAGCACTCATAAGCCCCTAAGCAGGCCAAGCCGGGTTAAGTGGAGCTCTAGTTAGCCAGAACACAGCACTCCAAAGCTTGCTGTCTCATTTAAACTCATCAAGTCAACACCAGGTAGTCTTGCATCTCCTCACCTCCCATCCTTTTAGAAGATTGGTTAAGTCATGAGGAAAGAGCTAGGAGCCTGTAATTTGTAAGGCACGTGTTGCGGGAGATAGACAGACACAGGGCAAAACAGGTAACACTTTACTTGTACTGTTAGTGTGCAGAGTTGACAGATGATCTGCTGTAATTTAATCCAGTCAGTAGAGCTGATGTAGTTGTACAAGATGTTATACTGAACATCACTATAATCCAAGCCAATCCCTAAGCAGCCATATTCAGAGTTAAAAAGTGTCAGGAGATGTTTCTATCTCTTAGGTAAGCAACTTGAAGGAGTTACACTACACTCACGATAAAAAGATGCCAGACGTGCAAAAAACTGAATAACTCAAAATAAACTGTCTGCACACTTAAATCCTCAAAGCAGGTTTCAAAGCAAATATGTTTTGAGGATTTAAGTGTGCAGACAGTTTATTTTGAGTTACTATATCTTTTATGTAGAAAATCACTGGTTGAATTTCAATGGTCTCTCTAACCCTAAGCCCTAAACTTTCAAGCACTTAACTGGCATGGATGAGCCAATCAAGATATGGATTCATGCCAGTTAAGTCTTTGAGGATGCAGGGCTAAGGGCTCAGGGAGGCCACTGGAGTTCAGCCATTGTCTATACTCTATATGTAGGAAACCATCCTGGGAAAATGTGACTGGATGAAAGAGAGAGACATAACGAAGCCCTGCATGCTGAACTGGAATGAGACGTTGTGTCTGTGTGGAGGAGTCAACGGCTCTCTGCCATCTATTGAATTGAGCATGTACCCAGCATGGAGTATTGACAAGACAACCGGGTTGGAGATTTTTAAAGAAACACAGCCTGTGTGTGTGTTTGTATCTCATTCTCTCTCTCTCTCTCTCTCTCTCTCTCTCTCTTTCTGTGTGTGTGTGTGTGTGTGTGTGTGTGTGTGTGTGTGTGTATGTATCTCTCATTCTGTCTTTCTCTCTCTCTCTTTCTGTCTCTATTTTTGTGTGTGTGTCTCCCTCTCTCTCTGCCTTTCTCCATGTGTCTATGTATGATGAGTGTGACAGGTATACAGCAAGGAGCCCAGATTTTGATTTGAATGCATTAAAGTTTCTGCTTATAGCTTAAGTGCAGGCTGTTTTGCAGGCTCTGAGGCACTGCGTAATGGCACTGTGTGTGTGTGTGTGTGTGTGTGTGTGTGTGTGTGTGTGTGTCTGTGCATGTGTGTGTCAGATAGAGGTCATACTGTTCTGGTTTGTGTCCTTTTTTAGCATCAGCCATGTTGGACCCATATCAGAGAACAGCCCAGCCAGCTCCAGCAGCGAGAGAAGCAGAGACAAAGATGACAACAGGTGTGTGTGTGTGTGTGTGTGTGTGTGTGTGTGTGCGATGTGTGTCTGAATGTGTGTGTGTGCACATGTGTTTTCTGGCATATGTGTATTCCTGTGTATTCTTGCATGTATGTGTGTGTGTGTGTGTGTTCTGTCCTCCCTGCCAACCATCTCTGCTTGCATAGCCTGTTAGTGCTAGCGGAAATATAGAAAATAACACAGAAATATTCTAATCAGTGTGTGTGTGTGTGTGTGTGTGTGTGTGTGTGTGTGTGTGTGTGTGTGTACATGTGTGTGTGTCTCCCAGGGCTGTGAGCTGGGACGCATTCTTGAGAGAGAGCTCCATCTACATCCTGGCCGCTCGCCCCAACAGCGCCGCCATGCACATCCGCCTTCCACAGTGACCCCAGCGACCCCTCCACAGAGAGACCCTCCCGGGCCCCGCGCAGCGACAACGGGGACACGTGAGGGGACAGGGGTTATAGGTCAAAGGTGAAAGATGAGGGGTAAGAGTTATGGTGAAAAAGCTTGAGGAGGCAGAGCAAAAAAAAAAACATCAAGGGGGTGACAAACTCTAACAACTAGGAGAGAGATGGTGGGATGCCTCAGTGCTGAAAAGATAACAAAGCCATCAATGAGAACCCTTTATGCCACTACCACACACACACACACACACACACACACACACACACACACATACATCCCAGTCTGCTCCACTGACAGACAGAAGCCCTTGTGGCTGGCTGTAGCACTGATATTTAAGGGGCATCTTCAAGGTGGTGCTGATGCTGCCGTTGTGTGGGATCATAGCCGTGCTGATATTTTGATAGGAACCGGTGGGATCACTGCCATCGTTAAAACAGCTGATTGATCTGAGGATCAGCAAAGCTGAGTTTACCCCGTTGTTGCCATTGCGCTTGTTCAAACAGTCATTGTTTGTCAGAAGTACCTAACCTGCCTGCACAGGGGAGCCTTTCAGCTTACTCTCTTCAAGCATTAGTCCGACTCTCCAACTGGCCTGTCTCGATCCTGCTGCAGTTTTAACCAGGCTATTGGCTTTTAAACATATTTATAGTATGGAGATTATACAGAGAGATATCAAAACTATATATTAATATGTAATGAGCCCTGTATTTATTCCAGAACCTTTAAAGTAATAGTATAGATTATTCCTGATGCCCTGATCTCTGAGGTG